>OZ005661.1:74976662-75466662 GCA_963930645.1 Salticus scenicus
GTGTTATCTTTTTTACCGAATTTATTCATTTTTATTCAATAAATATATGCGAAACTAAACATCAGCAAGCAATGGTGTCTCGACGAAAGCCAAAAGCTATTCATGTTAATTGTAATTTCACCTTAGCCCACCAGAGGGCGAGCATTTCATTACAGTCGCAGATTACCATCTCTATATTAACTATTTTTATTTATATAGTTTACATACTTTATTTTGAAATATTTGACAGCCACTTATTATGTAGTTTTAATTATTTGTAAATTCGTGGAAACTTATTTTCTTATGCCGACTATCCAGCATGAAAAATGAAATTGAACTATGCAATAAACCATATTTTAACATATAATACATAAACTTGAAAAAGAAAAAAACCCTCTCACTTCTGTAAAGTTAATAAAATATAAGCTATAAAATAATAGTAAAACTCAATTGAAAGATGGAATATAAACAGAACTTTCTGCCTTGTATCTGGCCCCATCCACTGGCTACATTTATCTTATATTGTTGCAAAGTTTTCGATCCACTCGGGAGACATCTAGATTTAGAAAGCTATGATAAAGTAATAAGCAGTGAAAAATAAAATCTATGTAAGTAAACACCATAAATTGCAAAAAAAAAAAACACCTCAACAATTGTTTTACATTGAAATACCACCATGATCCTTTTGAAGGATGAGCAAAGTGGGCTTGAATGCAGTAAAAATGCATTGCTGCCACTCATGCCTATATTGTTCACCTAATGAAGGGTTATGGTATCATTTCGATCTGAAACAATTGTTACCAGTTTTTTGCACTTATTGTGTTTATTTACAAAGTTGTTTCATTTATTATTTTTTAACACTAGTCTTTTGGTGCATGTTTTACTGAAATAAGCATGTGCTTTAAAACCAATATTTTGTTTTAGATAAATTATTTTTTCAATCAAATTAAATATGTATGGCTTTTTTCTTTGATTCTTAAACATAATTTTTTTTTTGTAGTCATCAAAACTTAAATTAAGCACTCATGCAGAAAATATACCTAATTTATGAAATGCTTCTCTGCAAAAGAACCATAAGTAATATGTTATTTTCCCATGATTATATTTAACAAAGCAATATATCATATACCAGTTTTATTGTTTTAAATAATTTAATATTAAGAAACAAAATTAAAATTATTTAAGTTTATATACCATAAAGAAAAAAAAAAAAAATCTGTGTAAATAAACTATAAGATTTACGCCCATTAAAAATCCACTTATTTTTTTGCAACTGTAATAATAAGCATATTCATTTTATCTTAACATGTAAAGTTTGGATACTAACATACTTCAATAATTCAAGGCAATAGGCCATTAATGAATAAGCATTCTTAGTGCATAATGCAGTTTACAATTTCTGATCTAAATTGGCTTTTTTTTTTTTTTTTTTTTTTAATCTTGTTCCTCTTATATATACAGTAACCGCCGCTTAATAAAATCATCTGCTGAATCTGATCAAATTGCCAGGACCGGAATCAAATCAATACAAACTACATTTAAAATCGCCACTTAATAAAATTAATAAACACCAGTTAATAAACTAAAAAAAAAAAAAAAAATCTCATCAGCAGCAAAAATATCATTTCTGCACACTAAATTTTTTTTTTTTTTTTAATTTTTTGCCTTTTTGAAAAACAAATTAAAGAACAATAATCCCTGCGTTATTTCTAATTGTCGAAAATTTTACACTTGCTACATAGTTAAAAATTAAATATGCTACATAACTTATTTCCTTAACAATTTTAGGAACATATTTTTCAAAGCATAGTTATAAGTTACGAACTTGATTTGATTTGCAAATGATATATATTTTTTAAATTTTTAATTAATAACAGACAATTTCTAGTTCTTATTTTGAAATAACTATAAATCAGGAGGTTTAAATAGAAAGATTTTAAATTTATAAGAAAAGCGTGAACTTTTGATAAAGTAATGATGATTTTCCTCATAGGAAAGAGCATAGGAACGTGGAATGAGTTTATTTATTTATTTTTTTAATCGAAGGAACAATTAATTAACTATCTATAAAAAATTAATCAATATTGTTTATTAGTTCCATTATTCTTTGCCTTTTTAAATTTCTTTACAAATTCAGGGAAGCAATACCTTTTCCTTGAGTGCAGGAACGTTCGCTGGATATAAAAATCAGCCGCTTAATAAAATCACTTTGGCTTCAGACAAATGTGATTTTAATAAGCAGTGGGTACTGTATATACAGATGATTTTTTCCCCTTGAAATGCTGATTCCTAAATATAAGTATCCAAAATAACGCTCCTACAGCCTCTGTTCATACAGGTGTGGTAAAATGCAGCTCCTTATGATTATTCAAGAGCGATGACATATACATGTGATAAACATTAGAATAATTAAGAATTTATAATATTTTTGCTTTACTTTATTTAATGCATAGAATAATTGAAGAATGATAATTTTTAATAATTGATATAATTCATCTTTTTTCCTTTAAAGACAGTTTAGAGGGTGTCTTTGAAACTTTTCAAAAATGTGTTCCCCTGTCCTCCTCTCCGTGTTTTTATTTCCTTAAATATTTTTAGAAATACATATGACATATGTTATTCAGTTTTTTTCAGATTTATAGTAGAATGACTGCTTTTAAAATCATTAGCACAAATGGTTTGTGTACAAGGATTCACAAAATAATTCGAACTAGTATCACCCTGTCGTCGAAACTCGACCACTTTTTGCAAAGTAAAGTAAAATAATTGCCTTCTCATAAATGGAATTAAATTGCAGCACAGCAGCGGCACTTGTCAGCCGATATGCACTCAAATTAAAACAGCATAGTTTTACATAATATCCATCTCATACACCATGTTTGATTTGGTGCGTTTATGCAATCCGGAAGTTGAGATAAAGCCTCGATTTCAATGGGATAAATCAGAATATAGCAGCGCCACCTATTGAGGGATATAATCCAAATGCTAATCAGCATCAATTTAAATCAAGGTCTAACCAACTGTCAATTGTACTTAAATTCTGTCCATTGTTTCATGAAATACAAAACTTCGCTAACACATTATACACACACACACAGAAATAGTCAATTTCTAAAAATGTGCGAGTCATGTTTACGACATCTCAAAATGTGTAAATTCATTGAAAATTGGAAGTCAAAAAAATTTTTGCTAATCCAATACTTTCTTCTGCATTATTTAATACAACAGCGCCACCTAATGGTTAATATAAACAAAAATTTAATCAATATATTTTCTTATATTTTACATATACAATGAAAAACATATTTTTCCCGAAAATGGGATTATATTGCAACTTAACAGCATCACATGTTGGTTGATATGCACTCAAACTGAATCAGCAGAGTTTTATTTAATGTATACATTATCGAACCAATTATCCGGAATGGTTTTACGAGACTATTCTGGATAACTGGTTGCTCATTAAGTAAGCCTTATTAATCAGAATTATTGCATATAGTTCTCAATTAAAATAACTATTTTAAATAAAAAATTAATATTTTTTATCAATTAATCAAATTTAAATACTTAATTAACCTGTTTTTTACTTAATTAATTACTTAATTAATTTTTTTATTATTATTATTAAAAGTATTAAAATAAATTTTAATCAAGATATAATTAATCAAGATTATTAATCAAAATTTAAAATGTGAAAAAAAAAATCTTTGAAACTTAACGTTTTATAAAAATCAGAATCTGCCCAAATCCATGTGTTTTTAAACAACATTAACCAGTGATTTTAAAATATTGAATATTACTAAAGATTAAAATATTATGACCTGATTTTACAGGCTTTTCTTTTTATTTCTTAAGAAAATTAGTTTTTTTTTTTAATGTCCATGAAAGTGCAAAATATTCATAATATTTTAAAGGTAATTTCATTTTAATTATCACCCCCCTCCCCCCCCCAATAAATAAAATTCAGTAGAGGACCAATTATCCCCATTTCACCCAATCCTTTCGAGATAAATTGTCACTTTTATGATATTGTGTAGTGGCACCAACTACCCACATTTTTTAGAACTAAAAGCTACCTTTTCAGTTTACATTGTACATTATAACCTTTAGCTTATTTTCCCTGCCAAATGTATAAATACTACTTTTAAATAAATATAACAAAATTAAATGGAAATATTATTTATTAAATATTTCTTTTACTTTTAATTATTTCAGATTACAATGTTAAACCGTTATTATTAAAAAAAAAATAAATTCTGTATTTTTTTTTTCTTTTTTTTATGCATTGGAAGTTAGTTGTTAGAAAAGATAATTCTGGATAAACGGTTCCATACTGTATTTCTATGTTTGGTCCACTGTAGATGCTGAGCCTTTCCTGAAATGAAAGGAAATCACAATGTGGAAGTGCCCCCTGTTGGGTGATATAGCCCAAAAACTAATCGGCACCAATTCAAACCAAGGTCCAACCAAATATCAAATTTGTTTAAATTAAATCCATTGGTTCACGAAGTACAGTGTTTGAACTCAAAAAGACAGACATTTTCTAAAAATGATCAAATTGAGTTCAGAAAATCTCAAAATGTGTAACTTCATAGAAAACTGGAAATCTAAAATTTTTCTGAATCTTATACTTTCTTTTCGTATATGCAGAAGATAGAATAATAAATCCATATTTTTAAAAATAAGTATAGTCGATTTCAGTTAGTTGAAATGCAAGGAAATCTCAAAACATGTGAATTCATTATAAACTGGAAATCAAAAGTTCTTCGGAATCCTATACTTTCTTCTTATATATGCAGAAGATATAGTAATAAATCCAATTTTTAAAATATAAGTAGTCAATTTCAGTTAATTAAAATGCATTATGTTTTAGTTTTAAAATATGTCTTCAAATTCGAGCTGACGTAAAGCACAAAAAAAAAAAAAAAAAAAAGTAGATCTTAAATAAATTAGGAAAAAAAAAAAAAAAAGGAAGAACTTCCATAAACCAAATCCTTTTTTAAATTATGTATATGTTCAATAGTATAACCTTTCGATCTACCACTCATTCACTCAAATTTCTACCACTCTAATGACTGCTATCTTTTTGAATGAAAAATCTGTAGTTGAGAGTATAATGATGCTACATCTATATAGATTATTATGTCCATGGTTTTATTTGAGTTTTAAGTAACTACCAGATTTAACAACTTTCTTCTTTAGGAGTTTTTTAATACAAAAGAATGTGTATAAAATGAAAAAGTGCATAAAAAATAAAAGTATTTTTAAATACCTTCTTGACAATGTAAGAAAATAATTTTTGTATTCTGCAAATCTGGCTAATCATATCTTTTGAGTGATACCACTTTCAATCCTTTACTCTTATAATTAATATCATAAAAGTGTACGACAAATTTCATGTTTGCCTATTAAAATACAGATACATTAAGCTTTCCATATAGATATTTTTGAAAAGTACTTATCAATACCTTTAAGAGATAAAAATTCCCTTAAAAGGGAAATACTTTTTATCATTTATTAATATCACACAATCAACAGATTGGGAAGAAAATCATATTTATTGAAAATTTATTTTTCCAACTGAGTGAAAATAATGCCTGGACCGGGAGTCGAACCCTGGATCTTTGACTTACAAGGTCAAGGCTCTGCCAATTGAGCTATCCAGGCCGACAACTAACTGGTGGGCATTACTCACTCAGACAACCTTTAGGCAGAGCAACTGGTCTATCATGTAGATAGCTCGACAGAATAAGCAGCAGGTAATGGAAAACACCATTAAACAATGGAAGGAATAAATAAATTTATTAATATCACACAATCAACAGATTGGGAAGAAAATCATATTTATTGAAAATTAATTTTTCCAACTGAGTGAAAATAATTGTTTAATGGTGTTTTCCATTACCTGTGGCTTATTTTGTTGAGCTATCTACATGATAGACCAGTTGCTCTGCCTAAAGGTTGTCTAAGTGAGTAATGTCCACCGGTTGTCGGCCTGGATAGCTCAATTGGTAGAGCCTTGACCTTGTAAGTCAAAGATCCGGGGTTCGACTCCAGGTCCAGGCATTATTTTCACTCAGTTGGAAAAATAAATTTTCAATAAATACTTTTTATCACTTAATTATTGTTTCTATTGGAATTAAATGGAAATATAGTAGAAGAGATTAAGCTTATATAAATTTAATTAAAACTTATAATAATTAATATTTAATTTACTAACAATTTTTTTAATAATAGAGTGAGCAATATATATATTTTGTTAGGTCTTGATGGTATCAAAACTAAAATGTTCAGTAAATGTTGGGATATAGCCATCTGTAAAGTTGTTATTCTTGAATAAGAGCAGCACCACCTGACATCAAATAAACACTGAAATTGAAATGCATGGTTAAGACACTACTGAAGGCAGTGGCAGGGTTAGAATTTCTAACCCTGCCTAGAAATTAAAATGGGATAGTCAGGCGTCAATGGCACCTAATTATTTTTTCTTAGTTTCCAAAATGGTGTGCTCAGGTATAATTTTTAAATTTTTTAAGGGAATCATAATGGGATAAAACTTAGTTTTATTATTATTTACTTAAATAATAAATACAATCACAAAAGTTAAAATATGAATACATATATATTTAATAAAATAATAATAATAATAACTTACTTAAAGCAGAATAAACAGCAGACATTTTTTTTTTTAATTATCTGCTGGTCAATTGATTTTTAAATTCAGTCGAACTTGAAGTATTATATCTTCAAGCAAAATGAGAACTACCAGAAAATATTCATTTAAACTTTTTTTTGGTGGTTTTAATTAATATTTTTTAAAATCAAAACAATAGAATTTGAGTCATGAAATGTAAATTTAAATTTATGAAAATTAACTTCAGTGCAAAATTATCGACAGTTTATTTATCAAAGGGACAATACCTAAATACCCCAATTTTATTACTTTTTTTTATTTTACCTGAATCCGATTCCAATAACAGAAAAGTAAAATAATTCTTTTCGGTTTGAATTTATTATCATCTACATAATTTTAAAAAATATTATTATCATTTTAGCAATTTTTGTTTTTTTACAGTTTCTTCTAATTCAGCTAAATGTTTTTACCATAATTTGATGATTTATAGTGGTAGCCTAGAAAGTCTTTGCCAAATCACTAATTGGCAGCCCTTACAAAGAATTACATCTATTTCTTTTACACTATCTTTTATTCTTTTTCATATGTTTCATGTCGCAGGTAAAATTTATTTTTCCTCAATACATTGTTTCAATTGTGACATCATTTTCTTTATTCATTCCTCCAAACTAAGAATAAAAATTTATATTTTTTATTTCAATACGTTGTTGTTGCAATGACATCAGTTTTGAGCATAATCAGCTTCACCTGAATAGCAAAATGTTTCATCCATAGACTAATAATCAAGAAAGAGGGCACATGCCAAAACTCAAATGCTTAAATCCCCCTTCTAGCGAATTGCCAGTGTTTGAAATCATGCAACGCAGTTCTTTGAAGCAGGGTATTTTTTAATCTTTGGTGCATTTATTGCTGTTTGTTATGGGTGTTGCCTCACTGACTGATTGACAGAGAGATGAGATGATTAAAAAATCTCACCAACTAGTCGCCAACTAATCAAATTGTAGCATTGTTACAACCCTATACCTGGAATTCCTAGATTTTTTAAACTGAAACCAATATATATATGCAACGGCAACATCCTATTCATTATAATCTATGGTTTATCTTGCAAAATGAAATGTAATATCTAGAGTGCATGTGAAAATTTCACCCATGAAAATATTGGTGTTCCTTGTGCTATGCAAGAAAAACATGATTGCAGAAAACTACTAAAAAGGCCACAAAAGGAAGCTACTAAATTTAACAAAAACATTCCGATTAAAACTAACCCCAATATTTTCCAGTAGATACAAAATGATAAAAAAATGATTAATCTTAATGAAACTTCAGGCATTTACGAAATAAAATATAAAACTAATGACGATAAAACTGGGTATTATATAGGAATGACATAAAAGACCAAATTAAAGACCATCATTCTGATATAAAACACAATAGTACTACCACCACATTAACCAAAATTAATAAAGAAATATACCTCCAAATTTATTTTAAAAACACAAAAATCATTGGCAGTTTATAATAACTATTCCTATAGATAAAGGGCAAAACTGGGAAAATTCATTAGTGGCCAGTGGCCGGTACTGTCAGTTTCATTAGTAGCCACTTTTTAAAGTTAGTGGCCACTTTTCACATAAGACCATTTCTTTCAGACTGCAAAAAGCATTGTCACCATTTTGTGGTATAATCACCACAAGAAAATAAGAAATACATATAATAATAAAATTAACACATGGACACGTAAATTGTAATTATGCTTTTTTTTAAAAATCCTAAATTGCATATCCTAAATTAAAATCTGCTTAGGGCTGTAATAATAACAGCAAAAGTTTTTATCTTTCAGATAATTAAGTAGCACTTTTTTTTTCAGTTTATTTAAGTGAAATAAGCTGTTATCATTCACAGTTCCCATTGATATTTTCTAGTAAATGAATCAGCTGATTCATCATCATCACAACCTTTTACATGGTCATGTGTAAATACAATTAGCAGTTTTATTATTTTTTCTTATTTCTAAAGACACACTTTTCTTAATGATTTTATTTCAATAGCGTTAAAATATTTCCTCTTAAAAAGTATGACATGGAAACTTAGCTGCTTCATTAAAAATAATTTACTTTGCCGCCAAATTTGTAGCTTTAAAAATAGGGAGATTTCTACTTTAAAATGGGAAGGAAAGGGGAAGATTTCTACTCAAAAGAAAGCAAATACAAAATTTTTTGAAAAATACATATTTAAGCAAAATCATATTTTGATACACACATTTGTCAAATATCTTAAATGGGTTAAATATACATTAAATACTATGGAGATAATAATAGAAAAAGATTGTGCTTTACATTGATCATTAACTGCTAGTTGAAATGGAGCGCACATGTGTGGGGGGGCCGGGGGGGGATACATCTATATACTTCTTTATAGATTCTAGAATCTAATCAAGAAATTTTAAAATGAATATTTATATTTATGTTATGGATGGAGAAAAATTGTAAATCACAAGGCTTCAGTGGAGCATGTGATTGCCAATCGTTGGAGGTGGGTGGGGGGAGGATTACAAGAATTATGAGTAAGAGATATTAAACAATTCTACTTCTTTACAGATTCTAGAATCTAATAAAGCAAGTTTAAAATAGATATTTATATTTTTGCGGCAAATGGAGAATGATTAGAAATTATAAAGCTTTCTATAAGCTGTGTGATCACGGATCGTTAGGGGGAGAGAAAGGGGGGGGGGGTGTACAAAAAATTATAAGAGTGAGATATATTAAACAATTCTACTTCTTTATAGGTTGTAGAATATAATAAAGCAAGTTTAAAATGAACATTGACATTTATGCCATGGATTGAAAAAGATTGCAAATCACAAGGCTTCGATTGCCTATCGTCGCTCAATTTTTAGAATCTTTTAATGATCACAAAAAGTGGCGATTTTAGTGGCGATCGATGCATGATTTTTAATCGCCATCTTTTTTTATTTAGTCGCCATGTGGCCGGTGGCGACCGTTAATTTTGCCCTTTACCTATAGATCAATAGAGAAACAATCAAAATCATGAAAAACCAGTATGGTTGTAACCACAATGGACCAATCATAGGATTTAAACAGAACTGGCCCCACCTGCTTGATTCTAAAAATAATAACAGTAATCAGTTCACCACAGTAACAGCATCAAGAGGAAGCTCAAGGTCCTGAGCAAAAAACTTCTGTCAACTCAAGTTAACTTCAAGTAAAGCTATATTTTAAAATTCTATTGTTATATAATTGAAGCGGTTTCTGCTGAGATCAAACATCAGAACACTAAGAAATATCCAGGGTACACTGGATCTAGTTCATACTCAGCTTGATTTATTATTATCAGAAAAATAGGAGGGAAAAAAAAAAAATTAAAAGGAAATCAAAATTGACTTCAATAACGTTAAAAAACTTGCAAATTGTAACAATCATAAATATGCCATGTTTCGAGAAACAATAGAGATAATTACTACCCCTAATTCATGCAACGACAATGATGCAGCTGGTTTAAACAGAATGTGGCACCACCTTCTGGTGAAAGCTACAAGTTAACGTTCAAAATCAAACATTAGCCTCCTTAACTAGATGCCTGTCGCGTAGCTCAGAAACTAGGCAACAGTTCAAGCGGTAGATAGCGCCACCTGGTACAGATTGTGTGACATTTTTATTCAACAGCCACCAAAATTTTTTTTAAGTGGGATATGTTATACATAAAAGGCGAATAGAATTGAAAAAACGTCAATTATATATATCATGTATCATTTCTTTAAATTATTGGTGATAGCTGAATAAAAAAGTCCTATAATCTGTACTAGGTGGCACTATCTACCGCTTCAACTGTTGCCTAGTTTCCAAGCTACACGATAGGCATCTAGTTACGGAGGCTATGATCAAACACTCACTAAGAAGCAAGACTCCAGCACAGTAGTTGCCGCCAACAAGAGCAGGGCACCCAGCATTAAATATTCCGGCAAAGTATGAGGCAGTTAAAGGTTTTTTAAAATTATTTTAATTATCAGAGATTCTTTTTATTTAAAGAAAATAATAATTATAATCATAATAATAGTGTTGCTTAAAATTTAGTTGCCAGGTCTGAAATTTAAATTGCTGTGACAACTAGTCAATTGGGATTTTTCAAACCCTGTTTTAAAACATCTTTTTTTTTTTTTTAAATTTATTGGTAAATTTAATTTTTTGCATCCATTTAAAATTTTTCAAATTTATGAGCCATAGTGGAAATCAAATATAAAAATACGTAATCATAAAGTAATAATAATAATAATAAGTTCTACTGAAATATTTAATTTTGGTTTCAAGATGAAATACCTAATTGTACATATGCCCAGTAAGAACAGAAGACTACAGGTTCACAAAAAAGATAATTTTAAAAGCTACAGTTTTAAAATGCATTTAAAAATTTCAACTAGTGGCCTTATACAGAAAAATAATACAAATAAATTTATACACAATATAAGTAAATATAAAGCACACATAGCATAATTCGGATAAAAGTTTAATAAATAATTCATTTAAAGAAGTTGTGAATGTGAAGGATTTTTTTTTTTTATGTTGAAAGTAACACAATAAATGCAGCAAGTGAATCTTTGTTAGAAAACACTTTTAATAAACTGAAAAAAATTCAACATAAAAAAGAAATAAAGGTAATAATCTTTCCATTTTAATTATTATTTTGTATTTTTATTATTTAAATATTTTATTTATAATATTTTTTGTCCTTTAAAATACAATTTTTACAAATGATTGCAAATCAAGAAATGCATTTTTCAAGTATGTAGAATATGTTAATTTTAATAATATTATTTTTATTTTTTTATTTGCTTGTACAATCATGGAAAGAAATATGCTAATATTTATATTTTCTCAAATGCAAATATATTTAAATTTAATATATATATATATTTTTTTTTCCCATCTTTAAAATAGATTTACTTTAATGTTTTTCAAAAATAATGCCACAGTGAAAAACTGGTTTAATTAGATTTTACATTTGGCAACTATTTTCATAAACAGAGATTTGCTATCACCAAATACAAGCTGTGAATTAATTGAAAGTCGTTTTGAAATAATGAATAATAAGTATAATTCAAAAACAATTCATTGAATAATTCAGTTAGTAGATATGTAATAGCTTTTTAAATTGCTTCATATGCAGAATATCTTATATGAAGATTTACAACATAATCAGAATTTGTTCTTTGAACACTAATTGCAAATGGATCTGTAGGATGAAATGTAAATGCAACCAATCGTCTAGCTGCCACTGGACAGGGAGCATTCTTACCATGAACACCAGCATAGATTTTGTATCTCAATAGTCCTGAATCTCTGGCATAAAATCTGATTGGTTGATCTCCACACTGTTTTGGTCGTTCCATTACAGAAACCCATTTATCATCATAACTAAACAAAGATAAATCTAAATATGGACTTATGCTATAAGACTGTGAACTAATTGGAAGCTGCGCTAATAAGCGTTTAACTGCTTCAGTTTGTCCACCAAATTTTGCATTTATAATAGTCTGAAGAAATCTATGCTGTAACAATCTAGCATAAGTATTATTAGAAGGTGAACAAGATAATTGTCCAGGAGCATGTAAAGAAGCATTTCTGAACAGATCACAAAAATTTTCAAAAATCCAAAGCAATTTCTCTGATGTATTTTCATATATTCCTAATATTTCAGTTGTAACCATGTTATAAACAACAAAAAATGATGGCTGAGTATTTGGATCTGGTGAACGAAGAGTAATAACATCTTCACTAGCATATTTTATAAGCAAGTGTGATTTATCTAGCATTTGTATTTTCCACATTCTAAGTTGAGAAAACTGTTCAAAGTTCTGATAAAATTCCATTAGTGGTTTAGGAGACCTTTTCTTACGACAAGTTCTAACATAGCGCTTATATAAAAATGTTAAAAATCTATGTTTCAGTGAATTAAATGTCGTATCCCGATATGGACGGTGTTTAACTCTTGCTGTCTCCCATTCAGGATATTTGACACTTGATAAATAAAGTTCATCATCATCATAACAAAATCTACCTATTGTTCTTACATTAACAAAATACCCCTCTTCAGTAACTTGGAACACATGAATAGTTTGATGCTGAACTGAAAGCACACACAGAAAATCATGATACAAATAAAGTCCCTGATTATGCGATAAAAATATTTTATCGGTTTTAAAAACTCTTTTATCGCGCAAAAGGCCGTTTTTCATGTCTATTAAATACAGTGTATAATTTTCTAAAAACGATCTAGGATTAGGAGAAACTGATTCATTGTTTCTGTAAATATCAAAAAATGATGGTAATGCATCTTCAGTAACATATGCAGCTGAACCAACAATTATATGATTACAATCATCAGTGAAAAGGCTACATTCTCGATTAAGTTGTTCATCGTTTACAGCAACATTTACTGAATGCTTAAGTCGAAAAAATTCATCAAAAATATTTCTTCTTATAATATCTACTTCAACATCAACAGATGAACAATTACCAGCAATCTCATGTAAAAGTGTGTCACCAGCTGATGGACCTCTGTATTCATATATTTCAACTGATGTTTGATCAGCAGAAAAAGCGACAAAATATTTCCCATCAGGAGAAAATTTGCGAAGAAAACAAGGCGGTTTTTCAATGTTAACAATAGTTAAATTGGGAACTATATTTTGATGAAAATACCGAACTGCATATTGGGCTGATACTGACGGCTTCACAAATAACGTTTCTCGTTTTATTAATCTTGCAACAATGTTTTGATTTGGTATTTTCCTATGATATATTCTTTGTTTCTCAGCAAAATTTTTAGTTTCTGAATACATAGGACGGCTTAGTGAACCATAATTTAATTTTGTAGAATTATCAACAGATTTATTTCTATTCAAGAAAAAGTGAAGTTCACGGTTTTCTGTTTTCTGGCTTGGTTCATCCATTTTTAAAACAAATATCTATGTTAAATGACTAAATTTTCTTGAATACAAAAATGTAAACACAACACAGTCACAGTCCCTAAAAAGGTTGATCGGTTGTGGAAATATGAGATATTTTGTCATCTCTCATCGCGTATCATTGCAACGGTTGCAACCATTCAACCTTAACAGGTTGCATTTATGATTTTCTTTGGAGTTTCTTCTTGATATTAATTTATATTGTTTAATTATTGTTTAAAAAATTATATCAGAGATGAGGGGTTATTATTATGAGAAGAAATGTTAGTGTCAGCCATGCTAGCTGACAAGAAAACCAACCAATTTTTGTTCGATTAAGGAGATCGAATTATTCATAAGATCGTAAGTTCGATTTCAATACGAAGCGAATTACGAATAACAGTGAAGAGTGAAGTGAAATATGAAATAATTTGTTTGTTGGAGATCGGTCTGTCGCTTTAATTAAAACAATCATGGGTCTTTTGACAATATTAAAGAAAATGAAACAAAAAGAAAAAGAAATGCGACTTTTAATGTTGTATCCTTTTATTCTATTTGTGCTCAATTCATTCCAGTATTTTGATCATTCTCAAAAATGTAATAGTAGTTATCAATTCTAATACCTAGAGTTTTTAAATATAATTATGTTACGACACCTTCTATGTTATTTAAATGATTGGTTTTTATTTATAAAGAATTATTTCTAGCGGTTTTGATGACTACAGCAACACCTAATGAATAATCATGCGACATACACCCACGTATACAAAGGCGCCTTTAGTTACCTTACAACTCATTAATTATGTATGAAAATTTGTATCTGTATATATTAAATTTTCATTGAAAAATAAATATGTGTGAAAATATTCTGTAATATTCAGAGTGGCCATTGGTCAGGAAGTTATGGAAAAGTCGGGTGATTTTTACATATGTTGCGAAAAAAAAAAAAAAAAAAAAGTCATATTTGAAAGCTTGTTATTGTAAATTGCTAAATTGTTCGCGAATGTTGGGAATTTTTTACGGGAATTAAGCAGCGTAAATCAGTAAAAATTGTGAAAAATAACTGGGAATTCAGAAAAGTTCTAATGCTAGCCACCCTGATATTGATTGTACAGACTTAGGAGTGTCTAGCTTTTCTAGCTATTTATCACTTTTTTTTTTTTTCTCTCTCTCTCTCTTTCTCCTCCATCAGTCTCTTTTCTAGCTTTTTCTCATTCCTTTTCCATTTATTTTTTGTTTTTACACATTTTCCCCTCAAGGATTCAATTTCCCATCAGTGTGTACTAGTTTTTGACTCTTAAATGTGACAAGGTATGCCACAAGCATGGTTTAGCATGTAAAACATATAATAATAAAAAATGAAAATTAGATTCAGGGTCATTCCATGTCAATTCAACCACACCATGACACTCATAGTCCCAGATTTTGATGAAACTTGGTGTATTTGTTCCTTTTATGAGTTTAAATAAAAAAAAATTTTTTTTTGCTTTATCTTAAATGGTTTAGGTTTTATAGCTTGTTAAAGATTTGAGAATTTCATGTTATTTTTCGATCAGGCGGAAGAATTGCAATTTGTTCTTTTATAAAGAACATTTTTTTTCTCCCTTGTTTACCAACCAATGTTGATGAAATTTTTTATGAGTATGCTTTAATAAGTAAGGAATACAGAAAAAAATAAATTAAACCAGCATGTATTTGCACATGGCCAGGAAAAAGTCCTGAAATATTATTAAAAAAATTTTTTTTAATGAAATACAGAGTTCCACTCCAAATGGAATATCATCATGAGGGAAAAGGATAATCAAAAAAATATTTTTTAATCCTTGCTCTAAAGGATGTATTCTACAACATGAAAAAATAAAATAAGTGGCTTTTTGCATCCTTCATTATTTTTTCTGACTTCAAATTTAAAATTTCCAAGTCCCGCATTTTCTTGAAATTGCTAAATTAGAAGTTCCAATTTTAGTAAAATTATACAAAAATTTGAACCAAAATGTTATTTAGTAAGTACAAATTTTGAATAAACATCATAAAATACAAGAATGTTCAGCAACTGTTTTGAGTTAAAAAAAGAAAAAACACACGATCCTTCGTCAGAAAAACAAAGTATGTACGAGTACTGCAATGAAAGCAGCACAAAATGTTATGAAATGCAGAAAATGTTATTTGTCAATTAATTTCAGTTTAAAAGATTTTAATATATAGGGGAAAGTTGGATAAAACGGGATAGTCTGACAAAACGGGATACGTCGCCTAGGGACCTGTCTAGTACTGCTATCGAGCGGACGACGACAGAAACTTGTTCTCGGCCGTCATTACACCATTCTCAGTTCGTCCCGCCTCAAGACCACTAGTTGATGGAAAGTTGTAGCTCTTAGAATT
This sequence comes from Salticus scenicus, assembly GCA_963930645.1. NCBI lineage: Eukaryota > Metazoa > Arthropoda > Arachnida > Araneae > Salticidae > Salticus > Salticus scenicus. The sequence goes on from OZ005661.1 coordinate 74,992,622, forward strand.
TTTTTACTCTGATTTCTTGGAATTTTCTACATTTACATGCGTTGTTTTCTAGATTATACTGCCTATATATATGGGAATACAATTCCGGTGAGTATTACATTTGATTAAACATTTATTAACGAACATTCTCATGTGTAGTCTATCTAAGTTTCCTTTCACGTTTAGGCATCAGCCCTGTTTGTTTTGAAAATTGTCGAAGTTGGACAAAACGGGACACTTATGAGTTGGATAAAACGGGATACATTTTTTTTATGCCGTATATTCGTCACTCCTATGTTTGTATTTCCTCGAGTGAAGGAAAACCCCCGACTCATGGATGATGCTTTTCCAGTATCATTTGCAGTATATCACAAGACCGGCTGGATCACGAAGGAGACCTTCATTGTTTGGTTTAAAAAATTCGTAGAATTTTCCAACCCTGCCCGTGAGAAGCCAGTGCTGTTGCTACTTGATGGGCACAACAGTCTCACCAAATGTTTAGAACTTGTAAATTTGGCAAGAGAAAATAATATAACCATACTAACCTTCCCCCCACATACAACTCATCACCTTCAGCCCCTGGATGTCAGTTTCATGGCTCCACTGAGCACGTATTATGAACAAGACGTTCAAAAGTGGCTGTTCAACCATCCAGTAAGTGCGTCACAATTTACGAAGTTGCAAAACTGTTCAACGCAGCTTATTCACAGGCACCTGTTGCAGAAACTGCCGTTAAAGGGTTTACTAGAAAAACTGGCATAAGTCCTTACAATCCTGACGTCTTCCCAGATCACTTGTTTGCATCCTCTGTCACCACAGACCACCCTACGTCAGACCTGCAGCAAGAACCTCCAGGCGTTGGGCACCAGACTGATATGAGCAAAGACCAAGAGCAACCTTCAACTTCTTCAAGAGACATCGTAGGAGTAGACCAACCAACAAACTTGTCAGGAGACAGCCTGTGTCCAGACCAACCTGCAATATCCTCAGGGGAGAAAGGATTAGAACTCTCTTGTTATTGACCTAAGCTACCATTTTCCATCTCTCCAAAGTTTGTTCTGCCTGTACCTCAAGTAAAAAGCCCTCGCCCAGAAAAAAGGGCTGATAAGGGAAAGAAGAAAACTGTAGTAATAGCATCATCTCCATATAGGAGTGAGTTAGAAATAGAAGCAAAAGAAAGGACGATTAACTACAAGAAAGAACCAAAAAAATTGAAGAAAAGGCTGCTAAGAAATCCCTCTTAAAAATTCCAAAAGAGAAGTTTGTAAGAAAAGGAAATGGAAAAGAGGATGAAAAAGAGCTACCAGGTCCAGCCAAACCTAAAAGTAGGCCTACAAAAGAATCCAAAGAAAAGCCTAATCCTGATGTTAAAAGTCAAAACATAGAAAAGTGTAATAAACCTTCACCAAGCAGCCAAGGATGCATGTCGTCATCGTCTGAAAATGAAACAGAGGGAGGAGAAACCTGCATATTTTGTAATGCACTGTACGTCAACTCTAAGGCTGGTGAAGGTTGGATCCAATGTTCTGGATACCAAGAATGGGCTCACGAAGTGTGTTCTAATGCCGACGAAGAGGACGGCACCTTTATATGCGACTTTTGTTCTGCTATAGGCCTAAATAGAAGGCCTTTCCCATTTTGTAAATAATAACATAAAAAAACTCTTATTTCAAGTCTGTGGTTACTGAAGGCATTGTTCTTTCAAGCAGAAATTTTGCTTTACAGGTTTTTGCCAGTTAATTATGCTTTTCAGTTAGTTTTACACAAAAAATTAAACATTGTAATCCCTATCCCATTTTGTCCAACCCAGGTATGCTAAAACGGGATGTGTAAGAGTTTGGTAAATAATTTTTTTTACTATTTCATAGTCATTAAAATTAGTTAAAAATATGTTTTTTGTGTGCTTCAATAAATGTTGTAGTTATAAAAAAAATAAGATATGTGGTTTTCTTCAATATATTTTCCGTAGTAAAGAAAAACAAGAATGGTATCCCGTTTTGTCCAACTTTCCCCTATATATATATACATACATACATAATTTGTTGGTTTTGCAATGATTTATACTTTTTCAAAAACACACTTTGGTGATGAAGACAAATAGTTTTTAATTTACAACTTAATTCTGTCCTCAATTTTAAGAGAGTTAAATCAGTTTCAAATAGTTTGCAAGGTTTTTTTCCTAACATGGTATAACAAATTACAATCACTTTGAGTCATTTCTCCCGCAGTAGTGATGTAAAATGCCCAGGCATTTATAAGTTGGGGCATATGCCCTGCAAAAATGCCCAAAATACAAAAATGCCCGGGCATTTATGTATTTCTCAGAAAATATTGAATTATTGTCAAACAAGCACTTATTAATGATACTTATTGATCGAATCTGGTTTAATGATATATTATTGATCAAATTTTCTGTACAATCTTTGTATATTTAGTCTAATGAACTAATTTCTATTTATTTATTTATTTTTTAAATCTTGTGTAATGGATCACTTTTTTTCTGGAACTTCATTACGGTGGATGTAGGATGTAGGTATTATTTGACAGTTAAAACTTTCAATAAAACGCCATAAATGAAAAAAAAAAAAAAAAAAATTGTTTTGGATTGATATAATAAAATATGTAATGCTTTTTCAGGCAAAAATAGGAAGTACAAGTGTGACAACCAGGCAACAACTATTATTTATCAACCTAAAACAATTGTGGTTTTCTTAGCATTTTAAGTTGTTTTATTTAAAGTTCTCTTTTCTTTTCAGTCAACACCTGTCACAAAACAAAATGGCTTCAAATTAGCCAATGCTGTCAGAATATGCTAGAAGCTAGAAGTGTTGCCAATTTTCATTTACAAATTACAATTTTGAAAAAAAACTTCTATTTTATACATATTGTCTATTAATTATTAGATTTCATTTTAATATTAGAAAAAAATAATATATATTTATTAATTGAAATAGTTATTTAAAAGCTCAAATGCATAATAATGAAAGTGATATCAAAATCAGTTAAGATTGAAAATCATTTTTTAAAAAATTTTATAAATGCCCAAACGTTGGGCGCTCGGGCATTTGCCCATTTTATAAATATCCAGCCCATTGGGCATTTGCCCAGCCCACAACACTACCGCACTGCACTTCTCCATTTTTCTAATATACTATATATCGATATAACATTCAAAAAATAATTAACAATAATTCTTTTCAAAATAGTATAGCCACAATAATGCATTACACATGCAATAGCTTGTGACTGACTAATTACAAGATGCCGAGTTTTGTCTCTGCTACTAAGCAAGCTTACGTGTTTAAACATGTCAAACAAGATTTGACATTCAGACATCTAAACATGTACCTACACAGTAGAAAGAACATCACTTAATTGTCTTGTTGCAACTTGAATGGTTTGATTGTTAACAATAAGATTTAAATTTGAAATAGCAGTGAGTAGTAAAATGATTAAAATTTAGATCTTGTTTTTAAAACAAAATTAAATTTTAATGCAAATTTCTCTTAATTAAATTATTTAATATTAATTTAGAAACTTTTTTGTTTGTTTGTTTTGAAATTTCAATTTAGATATAATGTTGTTGATTCAATTTCATAGGATTTATGTATGTATCTTTCTGTACATGTTCAATTAACATTCTTAAAAACTACTCTGTTGTTTTAATCATACACCACCTAATTATGCAATTCAATTTTTCATTTTATTTCAAAAACCTTTAAACTGAAATTAGTTGATAAATAACATTTCAATTCAAATTTTTGTATAATTTTACTAAAATTGGAACTTCTAATTTGGCGATTTCAAGAAAATGAGGGAACTGGAAATTTTAAATTTGAAGTAAAAAAAATAATGAAGGATGCAAAAAGCCACTTATTTTATTTTTTCATGTTGTAGAATACATCTTTTAGAACAATAATACAAAAAAAAAATTGTTTGATTATCCTTTTCCCTCATGATGATAATCCATTTGGAGTGGAACTCTGTATTTCATTAAAAAAATTTCAAAATAATATTTCAGGATTTTTTCCTGGCCATGTGCAAATACTTTCTAGTTTAATTTATTTTTTCTTGCATTTCTTATATATTAAAGCATACTCATAAAAAATTTCATCAACATTAGTTGGTAAATAAGGGAGATAAAAATTATTCTTTATGAAAGAGCAAATTGCGTTTCCTCTGCCTGATCGAAGAAAAACATGAAACTCACAAATCTTTAACTAGCTGTAAAACCTAAACTATTTAAGATAGAGCAAAAATATTTTTTTTCCTCATTTAAATCCATGAAAGGAACAAATACACCAAGTTTCGTCAAAAACTGAAACTATGGGTGTCAAATCATCTTTTTTTTTGTTGATTTGACATGGAATGACCCTTCAGAAAAAAAAAAAAAAAACCATATATAGTGCAGGGTTGGCAGATTTTTGACGGTTTAAACCACAGTTTAAACTGTCATGTCAAAAACCTTAAACTTTACATTCTTTGGTATATTTTAACAATGAAGTAGTCATATTTTGAGAAATAAAAAATTGTAATAAAAAAAAGTACTTAGTTTATATGTCTCCCATGGTTAAAAATAATTCTTAGAAGCATATTATCTGTTTCTTATGAATGCCAATGATTTCTATTTAAATACAAAAAACAGATATTTATTATCTTTACAAAAAACAAAAATTTAAATATAGGAATTTGCATATTCTAAGGTGAACTACTTATTGCATTTTAAGTTATAAAAATTTTACGAGTCTTATTTAAAAAAAAAAGCTCTGTTAAATATATACTGATTAATAATTAAAAGATGCCATAAGTATTTTACCCCAATGATTAAAATTACTGTGCTATTAAATATTGCATTATGTTCTTTCATTTTGGGTTATAGCCAATAGCATGTTCTAATGCAGGGTTGCCACAGGCTATTAAAAGGCAACTATTTGCAACTATTTTCAGCCTGAGGAGACTATGGCAACTTTTTTGACCCAAAAAGCAACTATTTTCACAAAAAGGCAACTATTGGGAGACTATTTTTCACCTTTTGCAAAATTCTTCCAGAAATATCAGGAAAATCTTTCAGAAAGAAGTATTTTCTATTCTTTTTATAAACAATCCCATGTCTTAACATTTTCACCCCCCTTTTTTTTTTAACCACATTAAAAGTATGGTATATCCCTGATGCCTGATGCTGACCGTGAAACAGGTGGAACATCCAGTGAGAATGTAGAAATATCACCAGACATGACATACAGTTTGCATGCAAAAGTTTCAGGCCAAACTAATTTTTACCAATAGCGTTTGAATAAATTAAGATAAAAAGAATTTAAATTTTGTACTGTGAACTTTATCAAATATACATTGAAAATATATAACAAGCAAATTTTTACAATGAAGGTATTTAAATATATAGTGAAATATATATAAATCTGTTGATTAAAGTTTCGGGCCAAGCAATTAAAAGTATACACCAGGGGTGCAGAAAATGTTCAGACCCCTGAAATTTCCCCAGAACACATTCTAAATTTCCCCAAAAATAACGCATCAAGCTATTATCTAAAAGTTTTTTTTTTTTTTTGTTTTTTTTCCGGGGTGGGGAGGAGGAAGGAAAAATCTTTCTTTAGTCCAAATACTGAGGTGGATTTTTTATGCTACTATATTACATTTTTTTTTCTTAACTACATCGAAATTTAATGTTGCTATTAATATCCACCAGATGAAAAATTAAAAAGTTTAAGTTAATTAGATTTATTAACTAACATAATTTTTAAGGCTATAATTCTTACATAATTATACATAAATTAATATTGCTTTGTTTTATTGCACTTTGCTGTCTATGAAAATTTAAAATGCTTTTTTATTACAGAATAACGAAATCAAGAATAAGACAAACATGCATGAACTATAATCATTTAATAAAAATTCTATAATTGTCTGCTTAAAGAAGAATTATTGTGGGACTTGGTATAAGAAAAGTAAGCAATACAACTTAACTGATATGTACGAAACAGAACAAAAGCTGTACAAACAGAAAAAAAAAGTTATATGCTATAAATAGGAGACAAATTGTTATAGAGATACAAAATGTACAAAACATGGGCAAATTTTAACCTTGAGCATGAGTCAATTAGTCCGAGAAAATAGTGCTCAAATGTTAAAGGACAGAATGAACAGCTAATTAAGTCATTTGTTGATATGTATTAAAAAAAAATTATATGAGGTTTAAACCCTGCTTTTTCCCCCCCCCAGGGAGAAAAAAAAAAATGTTGAAGATATCACAAAACAAATTTTCTTCTATATTTTCCTATACAAATTCATGCAATAGATTTTTTTTTCTTTTATTAATGCAGACGATTTACAACTCAGAGAGGTGTTAGTCGAAATTTCTAACAAAAATGAATTTTTACTGTATAGATATTTTTTCCGTTCTCGAGGAAAATTGCAGTATGGCATCACCACCTTTTGCGTATATACACACGATTTAATAAAAATAATGTCTCATAATGGTCTTTCCATATATTAAGTTTTGTTTGATTATACGCAATAGACCCTGAGATACAGATTTCTTATAAATTGCGAAAATCGCTGTATAACAGCGTCACCTGTTGAGCGATTGGCACCAAAAGTTGACATAAACTAATTTATGTTAAGGTGCATATACATATAGTTTTTATATGCAATTCTCTGCTGTAGTTAATGAGATATAGCCTTCCCAGAAATTGATGTATAACAGTGCCACCTATTGTGCAATTGGCACCAAAAGTTGATAGGCACTAACTTATGTCAAGGTGCATCTGCATATAAATTAATATGCAATTTCGTGCAAAAGTTCCTAAGATATAGCCTTTTCTGAAATTGCGGAAATTGCTGTACAGAAGCGCTTCCTATTGAGCGACTGGCACCAAAATGTGATAGACAGTAATTAATGTCAAGGTGCGTCTGTATATTAATTTACATGAAATTTTGTGCAGTAGTTCCCAAGATACAAACGCTACAAAATTTTTGTCACACACACACACACACATATGGACAGATATTTTCTAAAAATTGTGTTCTAGAACTCTCAAAACGTGTAAATCCATCAAAAACCAGAAATCGAAAATTTTTATGAATCAAATAATTTCTTCTATTGAATAATAATTAAAAAAAAAAACTGAAGAATAGTATGTATGTTACTTTTATGCAAAGTAATTTTAAATTGAGAAAATAATACAAAGAAGTTTCAGCATAATTTTAGATTAATAACATCTAATATGAAATAATTAGGCTCCTATAAACATCCATAAAAGAACAACAGAAGTTTTAATTAATTGCTAAAAGTAAAATTGTTATGTGAAAACTAAACTTTAAGACACAAAATAACCAACTCATTCAAAAATTTATGTTTAATCACTCAATGCTAATAATTGCTCAAATACATTTTCTTTCTTCTGATTTTTTTTTTTTTTTTTTTTTTGTATGGTTCGATTGAGAGGGGGAGCAGGGGAGGCAATTGCTGAATGCACAATTGAAACTCATAACTTAACTTCTGTAAATGAGACTCAAAACGATGCCAAAAAAAAAAAGTATTTCCTACTTGTACTTCTCTTTCCCCGTCTTCCCTCCCTGTTTTATCGGCTAATGTAAACAAACACATCATTTCTCCCAGCGTCCTGTCATTAAAGTGTTTGTTTATTCATGTGGACTGGGTAATTATTCTTGTAGCATTTTAGCTAGACTAAAAAAAAAAAAAAAGTTAGATTTGATACCAAATATTTATTTATCATCAAACTTCAAATACTTAATACTTTTTTTTTTTTTTTTGGAAGGGGGGGGGGAATGGGTATTTAAAGGGAATACACTTCTAACAGAAGAATACAGCTGTTAATTTGTAGTTTAATATTAGAACATTTGTTTTTTCAGTAATTTTTTTTTCTTCCGTTTTCATTTTTATTTTTTTCTAAGATAATAAATATTAAAAATTTCCCCAGACAGCCAGAATTTCCCCCGAACATCGTTCGCGCGTTCGGACATATTCTGCACCCCTGGTATACACAACCTCCATTTTAGAAGAAACATGACTCTAATAGGAGATTGAGTTTTTTTACACTTGTGTTAGTACTGTGATATCAAGATGCTGCAGTGCACACATTTACAGAACCGTAAAACTGTTATTAAATTACACTAAATTAACAAAGTTTTTCGTGATATTACTTCAATGTTATATATTAGGAAAACGACTATTGATAATATAATTAAAACATGGAATGGAACAAACACTTTGGCAGACAAATCAGTACCTGAAAGATGCAGAAAAATGACTAAGTCAGTTGATAAAGTTATTAAGAGAAAGGCAATTGTAGATCCAAAGAAGAATGCTGCTATTATAGCGCGTCATTTATTGGAGGAAAACTTGGGTTGATGTTCATTGTAATACTGTTTGGCAAAGATTAAACCAAGTTGGACGTTCTACATGCGTCAAAGCAAAGAATAAGAAGGCAAGATTAAAATTTGCTAAAGCACATGGATATGGGACAATCGAAGATTATAAAAAAGTGTTGTTTTCAGACGAATCAAAGATTAATCTTTTTGAAAATGACGAAAAGAGAAACATTCAACAACCAAATAATACCAGGTGTGATTCTAGATAGAAAATTTTGACTGTAATACATGGAGGGGGAAACATCATAGTGTGGGGAGCTTTTTCGTATAAAGACGTTGGTCCTTTAATTACAGTAGAAGGCTCTATGGATAAAGCTATATACAAAAACATCGTAACAAATATAAAATGATCCCTTATGCACTCTGAAAGATGCCACGAGGAAAGATTTTGCAATCAGGTAATAATCCCAAACTTCGATCTGGATTCGTTTAAAACTTTTCAATGGCAAAAATTTTGTATCCTTGAATGGCCAAGTCATCCTCCTGCCTTAAATCCCATTGAACATTTATAAGAATAGCTAAAAGTAAAGGCAGGAGCTATTAATTCTTCAAATAAAAAATATTATTGGATGAAGCTCAAGAGAAATGGCAAAAAAATTTACCATACATCATACATGGATGAAGACTTCGAGAGTCAATGCCGCATTGATGTTGTGCTGTGATAGCTTCAAAGGCCATGTGATCAAGATATTATTGTTATTTGACCTTCTGATGTGTTTGAAAAAATATTTTTTGATAGTTTGTTTGGCCTGAAATTTTTGAACACACAAATTTTATGTTTTGTTATAATTTAATATATTTTTTTTTTTAATTAACAAAATTTGTAAGTCATTTAGCTCGACAATATAATTGATTTACTTTACATGATAATACTACAATTTTTTTAATCTTTATTCATATAATAATTATTAACGAAAAAGTGTGAACTTTTGCATGCAACTGTATGTATCTATTAAGTTGACCAATTTGCTTATTGAAAATGACTACTAGTACACTCCTGTGACCTGTTATGTCCTTTCCCACCCTGATTTCATGTAAGAAAAAATAACAAAATTATAGAAAGTTCTTTTAGTAAATCAGAAAAGGAAGAATACATTAAAAAAAAAAAAAATACATAACTTCTGAAGAGCAGACAATACTTAATCGTTTCAACAACCAAATCCCATGTTATTCTATGGGAAAATTTGTTTCCACAATGACTCATTGCTTAATGCTTTTTTTTAATTCATTTTTAACAATCAGAAGTTTTTTTTTTTTTTTTTTTAATGGTATATTTAAATTGAATAGTAAGAAAATGTGTATGGTTTTTATCCTTTAATGATCATAGCATGTGATATTTAAGCTAGTATTTTGGTCACTAGGCTACTATTTAGGCAACTATTTTAATGCTTCTAGGCTACTAAAGCAACTATTTTTGTTATATTTCTTTTGTGGCAACCCTGTAATGTTGTATGATTAAAAATTTGAGGTATTGCATGACAAGTTGAACTAAATTTTAATATGAATTATATAATACAAATTTAAATTAATTATTTTTAATTAAGGAGACGATGGACAATATATATCTCTTTTGTAAATTATTGCATTAAAGGTATGAAATTTTGCATTTATATGCATTGAAATATAATATTAAATACATTAAAATTTCAAATGGAGTCACTCCAGATTTTTTTTTTGTTGTTGTTGTTAATATGTTTGATTGCTAAAAATTTTCATTGAAATTTCACCATTTAATATAATTTAAAAAAATAACCAATCATTTAATTCACAAAATAAAAACCTATTTAATATATTTTTAAACCATAATACAAGAATTTTCAACTTCATATCAAATGATATAGATGATGTTTTTGTTACAATAGGAGCTATTATACATTAGCATAAATGAAATAACTCCGAAAATATTGAGAGTTTATCCCACTATATGACAAATGCAAGAGGAGCCTATCCAGATGGACCAGTTTCATGGCCATGTGATCTGACATCAAGATGCATTTTTTCACACCCTAAGCACTTGGAGAAAAACTCGTCCACACAAGGTTAGGGTCAATCAAAGCACTGATTCCATCCCACAACACAGAGCTGTTGATAGGTGTGATATTGTCTCCCTGCCGCACAGGAGTGGAAGGGAGGGAAGAGGGGGGGTTGACGACTTTTGAGCAGAGAGAACACTTTGAGGAGAATACTTCTACTTTGTCTATGTTTCCTAAATCAAGATGCATATCATTTGCAGGTTATTAAAATGAGAGAGAAAAAGCATTAGGGGTATGGACGACTATAACGAGGCAGAGCTTCCAATGTTTGGGGGTAAAAACTGCGTCATAATTGGCTGTATTTCACTATTTGTGGACTAAATTCAGACTCCTGTAGGTTAAATGAAAGAAAACGTCATGGTGTCAAATGGCATCAGAGAGTCATGTCGTCTATTGGAAAACGGTCAGAACTTCATCAGAGGGTCCTTAAATCATAAAGGAGCACTAAATCATGGGCCACAAAATCAATAGTTGGCTGTATTTATATTGGCCATTAGGGAAGGGGTTTTTATTTTTTCTGTTTGTACGAAATTCCAATTTTTTGCTTGGCAATGAATGTGTTAAGTATTTTACAAAAATTATGTTATCAATCTCTTAACATCACAGTTAGGTTGCTATTAAAAAAGAGAGTTAATCACCCAAAATTAGGGGATTTTTCTTTAAAAATGAATAAGTAAAATTCTGTTTACAACCTGTCTATATATCAATCTAAGTCTAAAATTAAATTAATATAATCAAGAGCAAAGAATATCTATTTGTTTGCAATTTTTCTCCTTTAACTAACACTAGAGGACTTGATAATGCTGGTAAAACTACAATATTAAAGAAATTTAATGGTGAAGATATCTCTATAATCTCTCCAACCCTTGGATTTAACATTAAAACTTTGGAGCATAGAGGGTATGTATGGAAATTATTATATTACTTTTATTAATATTGCTGTTGTTTTTATAATTTATTTTGAATATTTATGTCAAAATATTGGTGCTAGTTTTTGTCAAGCGCTAAGTTGTCATCAGTTCTACAAGAAAATCATTCTGTTATTTTCATCATATATATTGTTCAAGGACTGCAATAATAGAACAATTAAAAAAATATGATTTTTGGACTAAGTACAGGTCTCAAAGTAAAAAAATACATTCTTTTGAATAGCACTATTAGCACATCCAGAGTGGCAGAAACACCGCGACACGACGACATAGTCGCGGATACAGAAAAACGGCTTGCGGACAGTTTTTGTCTGCAACTTTCGGATAACAATTCACTTATAAAAATTTCTGTATCAAAACTAAAGCTAATATTTTTATTATTTATAATTATTTATATTGTGTTGTGTCAAACATTGCTATAAAATATTTAATTGAATGAGATGAATTGAATGAATACAATTGTTTATACTATATTGTTTTGTAGTAAAATTGTATTCGTGTATTGCTGCACGAGATCACCACTGATGTTGTGATCTCGTGTATCTCTAAAATCATGTATCTCCAAAAGCTTCTCTTTTGGTAAATGTTAAAGCATACTCCAAGTTAGTTTTAACTTCTAGTAAATATGACTAAATAATATAGTTTAAAATAATGTAAACAAATATAAAGTTGCAAAGAGATAGTTTAAATAAAATATATTTTTTTATTTTCTAGCAGAAAGCAGGTAAATACTTATAAAAATGCCATTATAAAGGAAATTTCTAACTAGTATAAATGGTAATTTCCTTCACCTCTTTTTTTTTTTTTCAAATATGGTGCAATTAAAATGCATAAATTATGCCAAAGCTGAAGGGATTTCTCCTATAATTGTAGATCTTTATATAGTATGAAACTGTTTATCCAGAAACCAGTTATCCAGCATCATATTTTCACTTGATTAACATAAAGTAAAACTAGTATGCCACCATAAAACCTTCTTCTATATTTGGGTCAAAATAAAACACGATCCTTTGTCAGGCAAACAAAGTAGACACTAGTGCTTTGTTTTGCAGAACTCATGCCTGCTTTGTTCACCTGACGAAGGGTCATATTTTATTTTGACCCAAAACAATTGTTGCAAGTTTTTTGCATTTTATGATGTTTTTTCATATAGTTTTACTTGTTACTTTTTTTTTTTTTTTTTTTTTTTTTTTTTTGTGGCCACTTTTTTTGAAGCAGAGGCTACTTTTTTTTATTTTTAGTTAGAAATTACAAAGACAGAAATTATGTTTTATAAATTTCTATATAGATGAGTAGAGATACTTGTATAAAATTAAACAATCCAAATAAAAGTGTTAATATATTGATAAAATTATGAATACTTTTAAAAGTTATTAAGGGACAATTCTCTGGGTAACTGACTTATGAAATATATTCCCAAAGCAAACAAATATTTTGTTAAATACTACACAAAAATGCAGCTGTGAAAATATATATATATATATATATATATATATATTTCTCAGTTTATTGTATTTCTCTATTGAATTCAATGGTCTGATTGAATTTTAAAAATACTTTTTAGAAATTTTTATAAAATTAATGGACTGAGGCTTCACAAAATTTTGAAAAGTAGGGTAAAAGAATAAAGAAGTTAATTTAGAAAAGTGTCTAATTTTGAAATGCTGATATAGTGAGTAGACTGCTTGTGGCAAGTGAACTTTATTTTGAAAATAAATATTTATATCAATGTACATTTGTCTGCCCAAATTAATCAATTAATGGTAGGAAACTAACAAACTTTTTTTAAAACAATGTAACTGGCAGCCAGAAAATGGCCACTAGGGTGGACACCAATAGTAAATTTATTAGGGGCTACTTTTTAACAGTAAGTGGCCATGTGGCTGGTGGCCGGTTCTAATTTTGTTCTATATGAAAACAGATAGATGCATCAAAATCTCCTAGTCCAATTTTTTCATGCTTACAACACTTCCCTTACATAATGTATGTTCAGAAAGTAAAAATTGATAACTTTGTTTTAAGTTATTATTGACAAGTTCTTTTGAAAAATACTTACATCGGAAATTTATACCCCCAGAAGGGCACTTACTTATTCATTTTTTTTCCCCCGCTACTTGACTATTATCATCAATATATATGTAATTTTTTTTTTTTTTTTTTTTTTCACATATGTACTCATTTATATGAAATTTTGTCCTATACTGCAATATTAAAAATTTTGAAGAATGGGGTGGCAATGCACTTGATGGGAAATTTTCACTAAAAGTTGACAGGTACTAACTAATGTCAGTGTACAACTTCTTATAAATTTGTATGAAATTTTGTGCATTAGTTCTTCAGCTATAGTTGCCATAAAATTTTTGTCACATACATCCAGACAGACAGATATTTTCAAAAATTGGTTAAATCGTGTTGTGGGCCTCTCAAAATCCTTAGAATTTTTTTACCAATACAGTAGAAAAAAAAAAATATATATATATATATATTATATATACAGTAAACTCCCGATTATCCGCGGTGAACGGGGAATAGACAACCGCGGATAATCGAATCATCGGATAATCCGCAAAATGGTCAAAAAGGGGATATAAATCAATACATAAAGTCTTTTGAGCAATACTTTTTAATTAACAGTTAAGCATGGAATATATATACAATTTAACATACTAATAAAAATTTCTACTTGCATTTTGCTCAAATCGGTCAAGCATTTTTGTTTTTTTGTACCAAAACACTTTTCCTTAATTTGCGATTGCAGTTTCTTCAGCATTTTGTCACAAAGTGATACATTGTCCTGTTCCTTGAGATATTTTATGTGCTAGGGCATGTGCTAGGGCTGCGTCGTGGCTCATCCTCTGCTGAGTTTTATCTCCTTCTTCCTCTTCTTCTTCACTATCTTCTGAAACTGGGTCTAATGCTTGGCCCACAATTTGTTCATCTGTAAGGTGTTCAATACCTGGATAATTGGCATCACAATTAATTCACTCTTCAGTGTTTCCTTCATTCACTTTTTCTCCTCCAGTAACAGATTTAGCCAAATTTGCCAAATCATGAGCAGAAATTTCTTCCTCCTCTATAAAATCTACCAGGGGTGCAGAATATGTCCGAACGCCCGAACAAGGTTCGGGGGAAATTTAAACTGACTGGGGAAATTTTGAATATATTTTTAAGAGAAAATAAAAATGTAAATCAAAAATAACAATTTGCTACTTTGAAGTGCTTATACACTAACAGCGATATTTTTATGTTACACTGTATACTTATTCTCTTAAAGATTTATTACATAGAACAAATGACTTTGTATAGCAAAGTACATTTTTGCATTATTGAGGGAAATTTATACTGTGTTTGGGGGAAATTTCCGAGGTTTGAACATTTTCTGCACCCCTGAAATCTACCAAAGTATTTTTTTACATTTGGTAAAATTTTTCTCCAAGACCTTACCAATGTAGACTGTTAACTGCCTCCCAAGCAGTATGTATGCCATAAATGCTGTCAAGAATCGTGTAATATCTCCAAAAGCCTTGAAAGTCCTTACTCTCTTCGATCTTTTTTGTAATAAGTTTGTTCTATTTTTTTAAATTCAGGCCCTTGAGGACCGCGGATAATCCGCAAAGCCGATAATCCGACTGCCGATAATCGGGAGTCTACTGTATATATATATATATATAACATTACAGTGATATTAAATATAATAAAACAATTACTACTGGGAGAACTTGTGTAAAAGTAATTATTTTGAGCAAGGCTCCCAAGTTGTGAGCATGAGCACTGCCACTAGTATTTGTTGATGGATTGATAAATTAAAAAACTATAAGAATAATCCTAATCATTCTTGTGCATAATGCAATCAACCTGTAATTCAGTTTTTTAAGTATTTTTGTTTATTTATTTTTTTAGGTTTAAACTCAACATGTGGGATGTTGGAGGTCAAAAATCACTTCGATCTTACTGGAGAAATTATTTTGAAAGCACTGATGGTTTGGTGTGGGTCGTTGACAGTGCTGATAGACGGCGTTTGCAAGATTGCCACAATGAATTACATGCCCTTCTTTCAGAGGAGGTATATTTAATTTAAGTGAATTGCTTTCTATTTGTACTAGTCCTGTAATGTTACAGTAGAAGATCTTTATAATGTAATTCTATATTATGCAATTCTCTATATAATGTACAAGTTCTCAGACATACATAAACGATGAAATTTGCAGTTATAAAACACTATGTAGAAAACTTTTTTTTTTTGTATAGAACTAAGCGTGATGCATTTGTTTTTCTTTATCTTCTTAATTCAGAGCTCTTTAATAAAAAGTCTGGTGTAAAACAGCCACATAACTTCCATTACCCACTATTACATATATATATATATATATATATACTTTTTGGAGAGGTCGTCAGACTCTATAAAATTGACCTGAAATATTAGACAACTAACAGATTTCCTTTAGGAGAAAATTATATATGTGTAAAGACATATAAAACAGAGTTTACACAGCGAGTTTTAAAAAAAGGTCGGTAGAGTCGTTTTTTAAACACCCATTTAAGAGATCTAAAACAGACATACCTAATCAGGATAGGTAAATTTCTTTAATAGAAGTATGTTTGTTAAATAACGACTCATCATTGTTGAAATTTTCTCTGTCTCTTAATAGATTAAAGGTAAGCTTGTTTATGTTTTCTTTTTCAGTTTGGTGATCATGAAGTTCTTACATAAATAACTATATTCCGACTAAGTGAGGTAATATTTTATGCCAATATTTTGGTGTTGCGAGAAAAATAATTTCCTAATAATAGCTTTTGCCGATGAAGCAGCACTTAGAAAAAAAATCGCTGCATTTCAAAAAATGTCTGCTGTTTTTAATACAACGCAATATATTATATTCTTTTTAATAACTCATCAATCGGCCTCCATGTGATTGAACATCATGCACCATCGTTCAGACTATTTAAATTTTTAATTAAATTAATTTTTTAAAATAAATTTGTACAATATGACTGTTAATTTTTCTGTAATAACCTCGTAATACATGGGAAAAAATATCTAAAAAGGGGCTTATGTAGCAATTTTTAAGAAAATCCTTAGAGCCGTTTTTGAGATACCGACTTTCACCAAAGCTTGGGAAACTCAATTATTGACCAGAAAACAACAATTGCATTCAAAAGGATATCTAAAAGTAAATATGATGAGTTTGAAAAAAATCTGTGCAGTCGTTTTCAAAGGAACGCACTTGCGAGACCTCAAATTGGCCTTCTTATACAGGACACCTATCAATTTTCATGAACTAACCAAGTATTACATACAAAAAGACATCTAATAGGGTGTTTATATAATAACTTTGAAGAAAATCGTTAGAGTTGTTTTTGAGATACAGACTTACGATCCTACTTCTGGTTTTCCAATTTTCTCCAAAAGTTTAAAAAATCATCTGTACACCAGACCTAACTCAATTTTGAAGTTTCGTCATTCTACCTGTATTAGTTTTGGAGATATAATAGCCAGAAGACACACATACACTCATATATACACACACATACTGACCAATTGCCAAAAACCACTTTTTCAGACTTAGGAGACCTTAAAACATATAAATCAGAGGAAAACTCAATATTGAATTTTGGGACTGAATACAATTCTCCCATTTACCTATGATAATAGGGTAATGGCAGTAAAAATTGCAATCATTACAATTTTTACTTTCCGAACACTATAGTGAGGAAAGTATTGTAATCATGTCAAAAATCCAAATTTGAGTTTTTGATGTTTCTATATGTTTCAAGGTCCCCTGAGTCCGTTTTCACTATTTTTACGATGATGTATGTATGTGCGTGAGTGAACACGCTAGTGTCTAAACGCTTTACTCGAATGAGCTGTAAGTTGGTACACATGTTGCAAGTCACTGTAGCATGAACCCTATTGATTTTAATGAATCTAGCACTTATAGTTTTTTTACAGGGACACAAAGAAAAATTCTTTCTCATTATGGCCTATATGGGACCAAAATCTTAAAAGTGTGATAGCATCTAAACGCTTTAGTCAATTGAACAAAAAATTTATACACATATTATAGGTCACAAATACTCAATCTGTATAGATTTTATAGTTTTTTTACAAAGACACAAAGAAAAATTCTTTATCATTATGATCTATGGGGCCAAACTTTTAAAAGTGTGATAGCGTCTTAACGCCTTATTAATCTGAGCAAAAAATTTTTACACATGTTATAGGTCACAGTTGCACCAACTGTATAAATTTTCGTGAATGTAGCACTTATAGTTTTTTTACAGGGACACAAAAGAAAAATTCTTTATCATTATTGCCTATGGGACCAAATTTTTAAAAGTGCGATAGCATCTAAACGCCTTATTCAATTGAGCTGAAAATTTATTTGAATATTATAAATCACTGTTGCACTATTTATAAGCATTTTGGTGAATCTAGCTGTTAGATTTCAATGCATGTTTCCTCATATCATCTGTTAACTAGCGAACACCTGTCATGACGTCAGATGTGACGTAACTGTATTACGTAATCTACAGCACATCTTCGCTTCTCTGAGAGAGAGGTTTATAAGAGTCTGTACGAGAAAGCTTTGCTAAGCGTGCGGCAAGAAATGCCCGCATTATGTTATTCTACTTTTCTGTATTATTAAATGTTGTGATTGTTCAAAAGACTCTGCTTTTCACTCTGTGGACCCATTTAAACCAACAATGGTTATGGGCCCAGAGACACGCATCTTACTGCGGACTTTTTAAAAATTTAAATTAACATTCGCTAAAACGAAAGTGCGACTTACTGTTAAGCCTAAGGGCTGAAATCGAAAGTATTTTTGATTCTATTTTTATAAAGAAGCTATTATAGCTGATTAAATATGTCGCAAGTATTAAATATAGAAAAGTTATCCAAAAACAATTTTGACACGTGGAAGGTTCAGATAGAAGCTGTTTTAATCATGAATGATCACTGGAGTTATGCTAACGGAACGAAAATTAAGCCCGATGAAGGCGCCGAAGGCGAAGAAAAATGGCTCGAAAATGACCTTAAAGCAAGAGCCGATTTAATCCTAGCAATTACCCCAAGTGAGTTGTGTCATATTAAACATTGTACCTCCTCAAATGAAGTATGGAATAAATTAAAAGAAGTTTACGAATCGAGAGGACCGGCAAAGAAAGCCACCCTATTGAAGCAACTACTCTTTAAGAAAATGACTGACAGTGAAAATATGTCCGATCACCTCAATATTTTCTTTGATATAGTGGACAAGCTAAAAGAAATGGACATTCAAATAGCCGAAGATCTATTATCAATTTTGCTCTTATACAGTATTCCTGACAGCTACAAAAATTTTCGTTGCGCTATTGAAGCAAGAGATGAATTGCCGCAGCCTGAAGCTCTAAAAATTAAAATGATGGAAGAATATGAGTCAAGAAAAAATAAAAAGCATCAAGAATCGTCAAATGCGTATTTTACGACTCACAAGAAAAATCTTCCTGAAAAGAACAAAAGAGAAATCTTAAAGCCTGTGCAGAACAAGAACACGTATGGCGAAAGAAATTATGCAATCTTCAAATGCAATTACTGTTCAAAAGTAGGGCATAAAGCCTCAGAATGCAGAAAGAAGATCTCAGACAGAAAATTCACTTCATCGAATAAATACAAAGATAGATCTTTTATGGTTGAAGATAGTACAGAGTTCACGATGGCAGCCAGTAACTCTTTCCAAGAACATTCCGAGTGGTGTCTCGACAGCGGATCGACATCACATATGGCTCATGACAAGAATTTGTTTACAGATTTCGAACCTAGAATTGGATCATTTATAAAATTAGCTGTAGATGAAACAGCGGAGATCACAGGTGTTGGAACAGTCAAATTAAAAGTTCCCGGTAATCACGGTGTAACCAATTTAAAGTTAACAAATGTTTTGTGCATTCCAAAATTGAAATGCAATTTAATGTCTATGTCAAAAGCTACTGCAAACAACTGCCGAGTTGTATTTACCGAAAAAGGTGCAAAAATTACGGAGCAGGACGGCTCTCTAATTATAAGTGCTACGAGAAAAGGTGATTTATATTTTTTTCAGCCGCAGGTGGATATAGCTGCATCAACTCAGGTAAGCAACTTTCATAAATGGCATTTAAAATTAGGACATTTAAATGAAAAAGATTTAAAATTATTAAAATCTGAAAATATGTTAAGAGATTTAAATTTTAATGAAAAAGATTCTTTAAAAGATTGTAAAGTACGCATTCAGTCTAAACAAACTGTGAAACCATTTTGTAAAGAAAACAAATTTCATAGTAAGGAATTATTAGAAGTAGTTTATTCTGATTTATGTGGCCCTATAAATGTTAAATCCCATGGCGGATCACGTTACTTTATTACTTTTTTGGATGATAAATCTCGTTACATTGAAGTAAATTTTCTAAAAACAAAAGATGAAGCTAAGTACGCGTTCCGGAGATATAAAGCAGCAGTCGAAAATCGATTAGGAAAAAAAATTTAAATACTGCATATTGATAATGGTTTGGAATATTGCGGCGAAGAATTCAATAAATATATTGAAGAATGCGGTATTAAACGCGAATATTCATCTCCAATGACGCCTCAGCAAAATTCTAGAATTGAAAGACAAAATCGTACATTATGCGAAATGGCGAGGTGTTTATTAATGCAATCAAACCTTCCAAATACATTCTGGGCTGAAGCAGTAAATTGCGCTGCATATATTAGAAACAGATGTCCCACTAAAGGAATTAAAGAAAATAAAACACCTTTCGAATTGTTTTTCGGTTATAAACCAACTGTTAACTATTTTAAAATTTTCGGACAGAAATGTTTTGTTCTAAATAAAAAATCAAAAGGGAAGTTTGAAGCTAGGTCACACGAACATATATTCGTTGGCTATTCAAATGAATCACGCGCTTACAGATTATGGAATAAGGATACCAGAAAAATTGTCATAAGTCGTGATGTTCTATTTATAGACGAATTTGAAATAAATGATTCAGCCACTACTGATCAATTAGAATTAATTTTTCCGTCTGAGAATAAATGCAATGATTGTAATATTAAAAATGAAACTCTAACTCTTTTCCCTACTGAAAGCGAAAACATCCACAAGGGGGGAAACAGCGGATCGATTTTCCATCCCCCTGAATTCAACGGAGAAAGTTTCTCTTTTTGGAAAGGGGGGGAAGCGAGCCACTCTGAAGGGGGGAACGTAGAAGATGTGAGTGGAGGGGAAGAGAGTGCTGACGGTATATGTAAACAAGAGGAAGGGATAAACAATCCTCCTTTTAAACGTGGTCCCGGCAGACCTAAAAAAATTAAAAGTTGGAACTTTCAAAAGTCTTGTAAGGAATGTATTACAGATACAAAATATAAAGATGAAACTTCTCAATTAGCTGATAACTCATTTAATGAAATTAATCCCAGCGTAATCGACGCACTAAATGGAGATTATGCTAAAAATTGGGAGAACGCGATGAAATTAGAATATGATTCTTTAGTTAAGCAAAACGCTTGGGAAATTGTAGATAGACCAAAAGATAAAAAGGTAATTGGGTGTAAATGGGTTTTAAAAACAAAATTCAAACCAGATGGTCAAATTGAAAAATTTAAGGCCAGATTGGTTGCCAAAGGATGTTCACAGAAACAAGGTATAGATTTTGAGGAAAATTTTTCACCAGTAGCCAGATTAAGTTCTATAAGAACTGCAATCGCATATGCTATCCAGAATGGTTTCACAGCATACCAGTTAGATTTCATTATGGCATATGTTAACGGAATGTTACATGAAGAAATTTATATGGAGCTTCCTGAATTTTTACTTTCTTCTATATGTAATATAGAGAAAGTATTGGATTCGTAAAAATTTTCGACCTCGGGTTTTTGATGGATTTACACGTTTTGAGAGCTGTAGAATACGATTTGACTATTTTTAGAAAATGTCTGTCTGTCTGTCTGTGTGTGTGTGTGTGTGTGACAAAATTTTGTGGCAACTGTATCTCAGGAACTACTGCACAGAATTTCATACAAATTGGTATGTAGTTGCACCTTGACATAAATTAGTGCCTATCAACTTTTGGTAAAAATTGTCTCACAGGCTGCGTTGCCATCCCGCTTTTTCTAAATTTTTAACATGGTGATATAGGGCAAAATTTTGTATAAATGTGCTTAAAGAGAATTATTTTTTAGTAATCATTATGAAATTTACAGTAATTATTTATAATAGAGATAGTCAACTGGGAAAAATTTTTTGTACGTGTAGGAGCCTCGCCACCCCCCCTGGGGGGGAAGTCCCCCCTCGAGGGGAGTAAATTTTCAAGATGGGTATCTTTCGAAAGGTCTCATCAATACCTTTAAAACGAATGGTTGAACTATAAATCTGTGATAATTTAAAACAAAGTTATCGATTTTTTTACTTTTAACAAAAAAAAACTTAGAAAAAAAATCGTATTTTTTTTTTTTTTTTTTTTTTTTTTTTTAACGAAACTTAACCAAACTTGGTATTTAGTTGGTCCCCGACATAATTTGGTGCAGATTACATTTAGGGATCAATAGCTCAACAGGTGGCGCTGTGATCGCATTTTTTCTAAATTTTTAACATGGCAATATAGGACAAAATTTCGTATAAATGTACATAATGAGCGTTATTTTAAACTTGTGATTGTAAAATTAATATGAATTATTGATAATAGTAGTAGTTAACTACAAAAAAAATTTTGTGGATGTGGGGGCACCGGTTCCCCCCCTGGGGGGAAGTACCCCCCGGGGGGGGTGTAAATTTTCAAGATGGGTATCTTTCGAAAGATCTCGTCAATACCTTTAAAACGAATGGTTGAACTATAAATCTGTGATAATTTAAAACAAAGTTATCGATTTTTTTTACTTTTAACAAAAAAAAAAAAACTTTTTTTTTTTTTTTTTTTTTTTAAATATTGTTACTGGTTCAATATGTATTACTTTTAACAAAAAAAAAAAAAAGAAAAAGAAAAAAATCGTATTTTTTTTTTTTTTTTTTTTAAATCTTGTTACTGGTTGAATATGTATATAGGAAAATATAGAAGAAAGTCTTGTGGTGGCCACAACATACTAGTTTGAAAATGATATACACGAAAATAAAGTGTGTTTATTAAAAAAATCTTTGTATGGCCTTAAGCAGTCAGGAAGACAGTGGTTTAAGAAATTAGATGAGAAATTGAGAAAAATGAAATTTAACCCTTTGAATTCCGACAAATGTGTCTATTACTCAAAATATCTATTTGTTGCTATTATAATCGTCTATGTCGACGATGTAATTTGTCTCACTAAAAGTGAAGAGCACTATTTTGATATAAGAAATAAATTAGCAGAATCTTTCAAAATGAAAGATATGGGCCTTCTGCATTATTGCTTAGGCATTGAATTTAATCAAGATAGGGACAGCATCACTATAACACAAAAGAATACATTGAAGATTTACTAAATAAATTTAATATGGAAGATTCTAGAGTGGTGAATACACCTTTAGATAACAGTGTAAAATTAACTAAACAAATGTGTCCAAATACAGAAGAAGAGAAATCATATATGTCAAAAATTCCTTATAGACAATTAATTGGTTCTCTTATGGTTCTCTCTCTTCTTCTATCGGTTGCTACCAGACCAGATATTACCCATGCTGTAAATTATTTAAGTCGGTTTAATAACAATCCAGGAAAACCTCACTGGATAGCTGCTAAAAGAATACTGAGGTATCTCAATGGCACTAGAAATTTAGGAATTGTGTATTACAGAGACGATAAACCATTGACAGCATTTGTTGATGCCGATTGGGCATCGGATATAAATGATAGAAAATCATATACAGGATATGTCTTTAAATATGCCGGTGAACCTATTTCTTGGGAATCTAGAAAGCAGCGAACCGTTGCTCTATCCACAACAGAATCTGAATATATGTCTCTGTCCGAATCCGCAAAAGAGACAATTCATGTTAGAAATTTCTTAAAAGAATTGGATCCTGAAATTGTATCAAGTCCGACTGCAATCATGTGCGACAATCAATCTGCACTGAGATTAGTAAAAAATCCTGTTTATCACAATCGCTCTAAGCACATTGACATTCGTCATCATTTTGTGGGAGAAGTTTAAAATAATAAACTAATAGACATTAAATATATTTCATCAGATGAACAACCTGCAGATATTTTAACAAAAAGTTTAAATGCATATAAACATGAAAAATGTTGTGATATGATAGGACTTAATACTCAGGACTGATGAACTTAAAAAAATATATATATTTAAACTGTGTTTTAATTAAGAAATTAACTGCTTATATTTTACGTATTTTATTTTATTATATTAACCATAATTATTTGCTTATACTTATAATTATATTTCTTTACTAACACTTTTCTCATTTTAAGTCACTTTTGCATAAAAATAATTTTCTGTAATTTTTAATCTGCTATTATAATGCATAAATATGTTTTATTTTCAAAACATTTATTGAATAAGGGGGAAATGTTAGATTTCAATGCATGTTTCCTCATATCATCTGTTAACTAGCGAACACCTGTCATGACGTCAGATGTGACGTAACTGTATTACGTAATCAACAGCGCATCTTCGCTTCTCTGAGAGAGATGTTTATAAGAGTCTGTACGAGAAAGCTTTGCTAAGCGTGCGGCAAGAAATGCCCGCATTATGTTATTCTACTTTTCTATATTATTAAATGTTGTGATTCTTCAAAAGACTGCTTTTCACTCTGCGGACCCATTTAAACCAGCACTAGCATTTATAGGCTTTTACAGGGACACAACGAAATTTTTTTTATCATTATGATCTATGGGCTCAAAGTTCAGTAGCATTAAATAAAATATCGTGTAATATATGGAGAAAAATACTCAAACACACTATTATGGTTTTCTCTCTTTTGTTTGTTTAACAACTCCTCTTTCTTTACTTTATCTACAAAACTGTTAATTACTCAATGTTCGTGTAAAGTCAAGTGGAGTCACTCCAGATTTTTTTAATGAATAATATAATGAATGATTTGCTACAGTTATATATGAATTATGTTTGTAAAATAAATTTAATAATTAAAGTTATGATCCACCCTATACTTCTATTCCAAGGAATGTAACTTAAAAGTACCCTATTCTGTCGTGATATGTTTCAGACATATTTGGCTGTGTACTAATTAAAAATAAAACCTTTTACTTGCTCTATGTAATAGCAGTAATATATTTTCACTGGGGTCCCCTCTCATGTTCACCAACATCAGCGGTGCTGGAAGTAGGACTGTGATCTTCTGCTTTCACACTAGCTCTCTTGAGCATGTGGTGCCATTGTTTGTCCAGCCCTGCCACATCGTTGCCATTGCACAAATTAGAAAAATGAATTATTTCGAATGCTTTGTGGTATGTAGTGTATTTGTGATTTTCACAATGTTATCAAAATGGATGCTAGCAGTTTCCAATGGGTGGATGGGATTTTTATCACTTCTGTTAATTTGGAAAATGTTGGGATTGGATTTGACGGGTCTATTCACGTTATACTTGGTGGCAATATTTTTTATTTTAATAGACGCATCACGGTCATATGGAATTGATGTAGTAAAAATAAGGCGGGGTTTTTGATAACTTGGGATATTGTTTAGAATTTTAATGTGTTTTTTATACAATTTAAAACTAAATGGTTGGGGTAACCTGCTTTTTTGGTGTGGTGTTTAATAAGATCTAATTCATTTTCGAGATCTTCTGGTTCATTGCAAATTAGTCTAGCTCTATTGACATAAGACTGGATGGCACTGATTTTATATCTGTAAGGAGGTTTGCTTTTAGAATGAGTAATTTCATTGCTACTGGTGGGTTTCCGATAAACTTTGGTATTAATACGATTAGTATAACGCATTATTTTGACATCCAAGTAATTTATTTGGTTATTGCTCTCTTCTTCTAAGGTAAATTTAATATTAGTATCTATTTCATTTAAAGTATTCAAAATTTGGTTGGGGTGAGTATTTTTGTCTACAATTGCAAAGGTGTTGTCAACATAACAGAACCAAAAAAATATCTTGTCATTTAATACTTTCATGATTTGATTTTCCATAATGTGTAATTTGAAATCAGCTGAACATTGGATATGGGGGTCCCCATGCAGTGGCATACCAAGGGTGGGTCGGAGGGGGCGGGCCGCCCCGGGCCTTTTGTCATAAGGGGGCCTCCATATGAAACAACCTTATAGTATATGTATCTGGTGAAGTTGTCATGCAGTTGTTTCAATTTTAAACATTTGCTTCAATTCCACTTTAAGCCGTAGGTTCCTGTCTAAAGAGCCTTAATGACGAAAAAATGCCGTAGAACGACAATTACAGAAAAAAAAAGAAAGAAAGAAAGAAAAAAAAAAATTCATTTATGTAAAGCCTGTCTAAGGTAGGGCAAGTGGGGCCAATGCCCCTGGCCTTCTTAATGGGTTGGGCTTCTGAATCAATCTTAAAACTTACATGAGTATCTCTCTAGTAATAAATTTAAGTTAAAAAGTGCAAGGGGGCCTCAATCTAAGAGAAGTTTTAATTAGGGGGCCCCAGTGAGACTTTTGCCCTGGCCTAGAGAGTTGTAGGTCTACCACTGACCCCATGGGCACTCCTTTGCATTGTTGGTAAATCCTATCATTAAATTTAAAATAATTTTTGTTAATTAAAAAATTAGTGGTGCTTATAAGGGTTTAGCATAAACCTTCATAAGCACCACTAATTTTTTACACCTTATAAACACCACTAATTTTTTACACCTTATAAACACCACTAATTTTTTACTTAACGAATAAAAAAAATTATTTATTGGATTAAGACAGATTTTTAGACAGTTTGAACTTTTATTGTGCTGTAAGATGGCAGCTTGCTAGATTAATTCCTAATTACAAAAAGATTCTGATAATTTTCTTTTCATTCAGTTGGTCAAAGCCACTTGCTTTCTCTCATTTTTTTTTTTTTTTTTTTTTTTTTTCCCTCTTCAAAAATGGATTACCAGTAAAGACTTATTTTCCTGTATAGGACAATAAGTCATATAGATTTTAAATTTCAAAAATCTTTATCTGTAATTTTTCATAAAAATTGTTAGAGCCATTTAAAAAAGAAAGTCTGATTTCTGCCATATTTTGTCCCAGGTGGAGTAAAATGAAAGCTAATTTTCCTAGATATGAAGATAATTCAGAATAAATTGCCATAAAAAAAAAAAAAAAAATAATAATAATAATAATAATAATCTATATTTTTATCAAAGTTGTTCAAACATTTACCAAGAAAACCAAATTGCTACCATATTTTATTCTGGACAGTTCATAGGTTACCAGTGAATGCTAATTTTTCTTGAAAATACAGGTAGATAAAATTTTCATCTAAGAAAAACTCTAATTTTATATTTTTATCAAAATCATTTGAGCAATTTCTAAGAAAACTAAGTTTTTGCCATATTTTGACCCAAGTGGTATGTAAGTTTTGAATGAATGCTGATTTTCCTGAAGATGATATTAATTCAATTAAATTATCATCTCAAAAAACCCCTAACCTTAAATTTCTATCGACATTGTTTTAGTAGTTTTATGAAAAGCCAGTTTTCTGCTATATTTTACCCTGGGCAGAACATGGGTTACTAACAAATGTAACGCTAATTATCCTCAAGATGAGGATAAATCAGATCAGATAGTCATCTCAAAAATCTTTAACTCTAAATTTTATTAAAATTGTTAGAGACATTTTCAAGACATTTTAACTTTATTATATTCAAACTTTTTTTTGCATTCAGCACCTGCAAACACATATACTATAGTATGCAAAATGATTTTATTTTTCTACATGCTGCTATGTATGAATGTGTTTATTCACAGTGAATTTGCATTTTTTTTCCTTTTCATGTTGTAAGTCTAAATATAATTTTATAATAGAATAAAATAATATGGAAACTTAAGTTAGTCCTGTTATGTTCACTATCCATACAAATCAAAACATACCTAGTAAAAAAGTTCATTTCAATGCTTTTACACTTATTGATTTTTGTTTGAATTTGAATTACAATTATTTTACAATTTTATTGATTTTTTTTCTGCATTTTTCTTAATTAGAATATGGGAAATATTTGGTAGTTTTCTATCAGGACCAGACTCATTCCATGTTTAAGCTAAACTGACCAATGCTTTGTTAAACTTGTCAAAAGGTTCTGTTAGCAAATTAAGCTAAGTTAAAAATATGTTTGCAGAGTAAATACTATGCACAGTGAAAATAAACTGTAATGCTTATATGCAGCTCCATTTAAATAACTATTTAAATTAGGGGTGGGAATCTATTAACAGTTTTAACTGGGTTAATCGTAGTTCATTAATCAATTGATCGGTCTATTAATCGGATTTTTAATCAGTTTTCATTTTTCTTTATATAATTTTATTTGAATAATGAATAAAACTCTCATATATGTATCTTGATCTATCTTTTGTCTGCTGAGTGTTACAATGGCACTAAATAATTCAAATTATATATATATATATACACATAGATAGATAGATCAAAACCATAAAGATGATATAGATGTTAATTTAACAAGTTCCTTAAACAATAAACAATAATAATAATAAACATGCAAATAAATAAGGAAAAAGTATATTCCTAATATATTCTTAAATGTAATTTTTATTCAGAAATACAGCTGAGAAATAACTTATATTTATTATTACTTTTATTACTTTTATATTCTAAAAACTAAATTCTCTATAATATTATTTTGTTCATAAGTCTGACTGATTTTTTTTTCTTTTCTTTTTTTTTTTGTCTAATTGATTATATCTATTTCGTAACTAAAACTTAAATCAATTTTCAAATTAATAATTCGGAGACTTCAAGTGTTAATTTTATATAAATACTAGCTGACCCGACAAATGTTGTTTTGTCATATAAATTATTTCTAGGGAATATTTTGCTAGAAAAAAATAACTAACTTATTGTAAGTGTGTAAGGATGTGGTATATAAGTGGAAGATGTATGGAGCGCTGTGAACGGTGAAAGAATATAAAAATAACAAAACACCAATCATTTATTTTTTTTTATTTATTAAAATTGATTCTTTAAAATTATATACATATCGCTACTTATAACAATATTACTAAAAAACAATATCAATCCCTTAATGCAACAGAGTGTACAATATTTTTTGTTATCCCATCTTTCGCCAATACAAACAAACTGGATGGTTTGCCCACTCGAGAGCCACGCATAATTGTCCGTGTGAAAAACATGATGTGCTCAAATCTAAGCCACAGACAGACATCTTTTGGCCCTGAGACTTATTGATAGTCATTGCAAATGCCAATCTAATTGGAAATTGAGGGCGTTTAAATTGAATTGGCACATCTGTGGGTATAATAGGGATTCGCAGTAGTAATATATTTTCACCTCGGAATTTGTCATTTAAAATGATGGCTTCGATAACATTTTTCATTAATTTTTTTATGACTAATCGCGTGCCGTTGCACAACCGTGGTGGGTTCAAATTACGAAGCAAAATAACCGGAGATCCAACCTTCAGTTGTAAAATATGCGGTGGCATGCCTGGTAAATCCAATGAGTTTAAAAACTTTGTTGGATAATTTACAGCTTCGGTGGCATCGCAAACTGTATCATTAGATATGTATGACACCAAGTCTCCTGGTAACAAATGTTGTATCTTGAGATTCAATTCGTTGACGTCCACATTTTTTGCTGCTAAAATTGCTCTTTCTGCCAGCCACTCATGATTTGTGTATCGTCTTTGTACATCGGGAAATATCTGGTCAATAAGAGCATCTTGAGAATCAATGATTGTACAGAAATCGGTCTGTAATTTTATGCATCCAGTTTCATCTGTAGTAACTTTTCCATCGCCGATATCTAACAATTGTTTTGAGAATGTTTCAGCGGATGGATCTTGAAGCTTTTGAACTCACAAATTTACTTTCAGTTGTACTTTTTCAACATTACGCCACAATGACGATGATTTTAAGCACGCGTTGATCTCATCAGCGTATGTTGAACGCGGAATAACGGGAAGTGCTTGTCTGAAATCACCTGAAAAGAGTAACAGACTGCCGCCAAATAGTTTTTCGTTGTTTTTTATATCTTTCAATGTCCTGTTCGACGCCTTAATCGAATGTTTGTGTGCCATAGTGCATTCATCCCAGATAAGAATTTTACACTATTACAGCACTGTGGCCATGGACAATTGTTTTTTTATGTTGCACACTGCGTCTGGGTTATTTTGAATATTTAGTGGCAGTTTAAATAATGAATGAGCTGTTCTGCCTCCATCCAATAAAGTTGCCGCAATGCCAGATGATGCAACAACCAATGCGAGACCATTATTTGATTGTATTTCGGCGAGAATTAGCGAAATAAGGAATGTTTTGCCAGTTCCACCTGGTGCAACCCCCCCCCCCCCCCCAAAAAAAAAAAAAAAAAAAAAAAAAAAAAATCCACCTTGTCCTGCCAAAACTGCGAGCATGATGCGATCGTAAATGGTTCTTTGTTCTTCATTCATTAGTGGGACATTGCGAGCAATAATCGCTGCCATTTCGACAGTATTGTATTGTAGTTCACGATTTAATTCAGTGCTTATTAAATCAGATGCATTTCGATTTGTTGAATGCATACCGAAATGACTGAGTGGTAAGTTGGCAATGATAATGCAAAGATCTTCAATAGCAATCAATGCTTCATTGTACATAGCGTCACTGAATACTATCGTTAAATCGTTGCACCGTGAACGATGTTGATGCAATATATCATCAGTCATTGAATCTTTGTGATTATCCCATAATATCTCTGCTCGGGCCGGGAAACATGTAGTCAACAGTATAGCGAATAGTAGACGAATTTGTTTTGCTGTACAGTTCAGTCCTACTTCAGCAAGCATACACTCCCACTGGTTGTCGTCTTCCAGCTAGCCGAGTGCAAGGCATGCATCTTTATACGTTGGATACTTTTGTCCATTCACTTTACGTAAATCTTGAAATGAAAAAGGGCCGATGACATTAACCAATAACAATCGAAGATAAAAGCACTCAGTTAGCCTTGGATTGACTGTAAATACTCGTCCCAAGGTGTTTGATTTGAATAAACCGGGACATGCATCAATCGGCGTGCCTTGCTTGCGGGGCATCCATTTTTTTGTTGGAGCCCATGTGAAATAGCGTGGTACTTCTGAATATAGTAATGTCCGTGCAAAAGCACCAAAAGCATCCGCACGATTACACAATTCAAAAAATTCGGTGAGTGTGGTTTTTGGTGGTTTTATAGCACGATCAATCGCTGTCTCGCTCGTGAAATATACGCGCTGGCCATTTTCAAGATGGACGGCTAAATGAAGAACTGCTGGATCCCGTTCATGAATTGGGAAACCAAAGATACGCCAAACAGCTTCATTGGAGCTGACGTACCGGCCAATTTGGTAAAGTGTTATTTCATCGTTGTTATTCACCGGAGGAGCATTCACATTGGTATTTTCAACTCGAAATACAGCCATATCACTGCCTTTATTCACATACTTGCAAATGTATTTGATGCTCTTCATTGAACTGCAGAACTAAACATTAATATGAGCACCAAAAATAAATTTAAAAAACTGGCATACAGACAATAGCAAGAAATTCAAACTTCTTCACACACCATAAATTTTAAATCAGCACAACCGGTTTCGAAAGGACGTAGCCTTTCTTCATCAGGTGCAAACACGGGCAACTGCCTTGGAGGCAAAAGCAAGACTGAAAGCAGGACAAAATCCAGAGGGGGAGGAGTAACACAAACAACCAATAGGAAGCAACATGCAGGACAGGACCAATCAGAGAGGAACACACGTACACACATACCACAAAATGAGGAGGGAGGAAAGGAGTAAACAATTATTATTTTTTTTTTTTTTTCAATAATATTAAACTAATTAGTAAATTTAATAAAATTTATCCATTAATTATTATTATTATTATTTAAATTAGAATTACTTTATTATAACTAATATGATGTTATAAACATTTTATAAATTCCAAATCCCTTCAACCAAATCCCCTGTTCCTGACCTTCAAAAATGGGGTATCTATAATGTCCCTTGTAATAACTGTGATTTATCTTATATTGGTCAAACTAAAAGAAATCTTGAATGTCGTTTACGAGAACATTCTCCGTATGTTGTTAATCAAGAAATTTCTAAATCTTCTATTGCGAAGCACAGTTGGGAATTTGATCAAAGTTTTAATTTTAAGAGTGCCAAAATTATCTTTCATGCCAAACGCTTTTCCGAACTGGATTTTTTAGAAAATTTAGCTAATTACCTTAATCGTGATAAAATTGTCAATGAAAAATCTGATTCCACTTTGCTGTCTACAGCCTGGAAAAAATTGTTTAATTCAATTAAATAATTTCCTTCGTTATGTTTATAACATCATATTAGTTATAATAAAATAATTCTAATTTAAATAAAAATAATAATAATTAATGGATAAATTTTATTAAATTTACTTATTAGTTTAATATAATTGAAAAAATAATAATAATAATTGTTTACTCCTTTCCTCCCTCCTCATTTTGTGGTGTGTGTGTACGTGTGTTCCTCTCTGATTGGTCCTGTCCTGCATGTTGCTTCCTATTGGTTGTTTGTGTTGCTCCTCCCCCTCTGGATTTTGTCCTGCTTTCAGTCTTGCTTTTTCCTCCAAGACAGTTGCACATGTTTGCACCTGATGAAGAAAGGCTACCTCCTTTCGAAACCGGTTGTGCTGATTTAAAATTTATGGTGTGTGAAGAAGTTTGAATTTCTTGCTATTAATATGAGCATTGAATGTTTTGCTCAGCAGAGGCGAATATGGGACCACCCAACGGTTATCAATGTCAATATCTATGTTGTTGACATAGATGACCGCCATAGATGATAAGATTGTCCGCCATTATCGGGATTTCTTCGACGATATATTGGATGTCCGTTAACATTTGTGATCGTGAAATTTTTCGGAAAACTTTTAGTACATTTTCCATCTGCACAAATAATAATGGCCTAAAAATTCATTTTTCATTTTAACATAAAATAACTCCGTCGGATATTGACGAATTTTTTAAAAGAATATACCATTTTAACTAATTTTAACATTTTAACAATATTAACGTTGAAAAAATATTTTAAACACTTACGGTTAAAAATTCATTTTTCATTTCAACATTAAATAAATTCTGACATCGTGTTTACGACAACTCACGCCATCTAGGTGGAAAAGTTGTTGAAAGAGTTGGTTAAAAATTAATTACGAAAGAACTAATTAAGTTACAACTTTCATTTGTAAATCTAAACCATTCTCGAATCCACCTGAAGACACACAAAAAATTTCATTAAACTCAGTCCAGCCGTTTAGGAGGAGTTCAGTGACATACACACGCACAAAAGAAATATATATATAAAGATTTTGGCTTATTTAATTTTTATTTTAATAAATTCATTTTTAATTCATTTTAAAAGAAAAATTAAATGAATTTACACATATTTTAGTTTTACATTTGCAGTCCTTGTCCACCTCACTTGTCGCTATTTTTAAAGGAATTCTCAAAATTCCATATCATTATTACAAAAATCTCAAAATTTTCATTGTTTTATTATTTCAGTTCTTCTGCACTTCTGACTGGAAAACAGAATGTTATTTCCTGTTTCTACTTATAGTTAGTTATCAGCAATTCTGAACAGACAATAAATGCTTGAAGATGTTGCGAAACTCTGTTGGCATTTTTCTTTACCTTGAACATTTCCATTTTTTTGGAAGTTTATTATTTATGGGAAAACTATTGCCCTAGCCAACACTCCCTATAGAAGACTGCAGGTGGTGTTACCCTAGCATGGACATAAAATGGTGTTTTATTTAATATCTGTCCTCCCCCTTTTCTCTATCAACAAAAGTGTAACAACTTCTTTTGAGAGGTTTTATTTTTACTTTTTTCCTTTGGAAGTTTTTTAGAATGTTTGTTAGCAAAATATGTAAAAAAAAAAAATTAAGCAGAACAGTATTTTTACTTTAATTCGTAGTTCAAAAATTTTAATCGGATTTTGATAATTTTTAATCGATTTAATCGAACTGATTAACTCGATTAAAAAAATTGATCGTGACTAAGCATTGATCGCTTAACCAAACCGATTAATCGACACAGCCCTAATTTAAATGCATAAGTGTACTTTTTTTTTTTTTTTTTTTTTTTTTTTTAACGAACGCGAAAAAGAGCACCATGCCGATTTAAAATATGGTAAATCCTCCACCGCCTTTTCCACTACCCATAACAATAACCCAATTAATACTAATACCATAAACATTAAAAAAATAGCTCCTTATAACTCCTACAATTACGCCTTAAAAAGGGAGGTCATTGAAATTATCAATAACCCATTAACTGTTAATGACCGAGAACACTATTTAGTCCCGCCAGAATGGCAACAACTCATGAAAGAAAATGAAGAGAAGCGAAGGAATCGCAGCGACAACAAAACAACGCCGGGAAACTAGAAGAAAACGTCTAGATAGTGTTTCAGCACTGATGATGGCCACGATGGTGGCTGAAATTAATATGCTGTCTCCATTTTTAAGGATATTTTTAAGGTATTTTTATTGCTAAATATATTTAGTCCTTAATTTGAAATAATTTATAAATTGCATAAGTGTACTTTGATATACTTTGAATAAGGAGACAAGTTTATAAAAAGCAAGCAATTTTATTAGTATTCAAACTTATCAACAATGCAAAAAGTTTCAATAAAATAGGTTAGCAACAGCAACAAACTTTAAGAAGAAGAAAAATATGGCATAACATTATTTCAGGCAACAGATAAAAGTATTATAACAACTTATGTGACCAGCGTATTTAAAACTTTCAACTATAAACAAAAACTGAGAAATTTGTATAACCATTAAGAACAATGTTTGCCCTAGACTAACAAACTGCAATTCAACAACAGTTTTTCCGACGACGTTAGCCCTAGACTAATGAACAACAAATTCAATAGTTCTTTTAAACAATGTCACTAACTCCAACATGTTAAACAATTTTACCAAAGCACTAACCACTTTGTTTACCAAAACACTTACATTTTATTAAAAAAAAATCTATCAAAATAATTCCAAACTTACGTTAAACAATCAAAAATTATAACTGCCATGGAAAACCTCCACCAGAGCTGATATTAAGGACAGGGCCGTAGCAACCGCCCCCATACCCCCCGGTCGGGGGGGGGGGGCTCTCGAAAGTAGGGGGCCTCACAATTCGATTATTAAAGATTGAAGCAAATAGTAAAATTTATTGTATTTTTGAAGAAAAAAAAGAAAGATATATGTTCGTTCAAATTTTCTTCAAATATTTTTTTCAAGTTTTTAAAAAGCACCAAATCTTTTGCCTTGTACGGCAGAGAAAGTATTTTTTGGGTTGAATTTTTGAAACTGAGATTTTTATATTTACACATTAAGAGCCCAGCTGATTCCGAAAAGACTTTTAGCGTTTGGTCTCTGTGTCTGTCTGTGTATCTGTTATCACCATAACCCAAGAACTATAAGTAGAAAGTTCAAACCTAGAATTATAAATCTGTTCATGTGGAAATGCTACTTAAAATTTTCGGTTAAATTTAAACTACTAATTTGTCTACAGGAGCATTAAAGAGAATTCAAATGTCATTCGTGCATTAAATTAAAACACATAATGTATAAAGAAAAATACTCAAACACGTTATTATAATTTTCTGTTTTGCTTGTTTAAGACTTCGCTTACTTTGAATTATTTATACAACTGTTTATTACCCAATGTTCGGAAGTCGCGTGGAGTCACTCCAGATATATATACATACTGATAAACCGCAGAAGGATGATCCCTGGCGTCATCTGCGCATGGGTGAAAAAGACTGGTCCATTTATAAAATAGGAGTGTCCATAGTACATAGGGATGTGTTTGTTTATGGGTATGAAAAAATTATAAACTCACTGATTGCATTTCTTTTCCTTCTTTGAACTGATTCTTGAATATCTGGTAATATAAATATTTTACGATTAATTAAAAGAAAGAAAAACTGATAATGTTATAAAGGGATAGTTTTAGATTTCAATATAAATATTACTCATTTAAAATTAAAAATAAAAGCTTTGTCAGTATTTTGAAACTTTTGAAGTATGAAACACTAATTAAAAAATTATGTCAATTATTATTTACAAACTAGTATATAACACCGTAAAAAATGATGGAATGTGAAATCAATTAAGGTAGTGAATCAACGAATGCTTTACCAGCTTCGCTGGTCACTATATTTAAAGGAGATTAATGTGCAAATTGTACCTTAAGGGACTAATGTGAAAGTTGTACCTCACTGGACTAATGTGCAAGTTGCACCGAACGAACAAACTATTTAAAATGACACTATTTAATATTGGATGTTGCTTTAAATATTTGACACTTACTTTCATTTTGATATTTATTATCAAAATTCTTGAAGAAATAATTAAAATTCTTGAAACAATAACTTCTCCTTCAAAATCTTCTTTATCGCAAAACTTAATGACATTATGTACAGTATGCTTCGATTCACTATGGAAAGGTTTAATCCGAGAACTTGTACCAGATGTATGAACCATTGGTATAACTTTAGTATATCCCCACAGCTGAATTTGGCGATTTTTCTTTGGCGCCGTTTTGAAAGTTAACGATGTTGTTCTGGACTGTTTGCGATATAATATGGCAGCCTATATGTTGTTTATTTTGGATTTACGATTTTATGTTTATGATTTAGATTATGATTTTATCATTTAAGATTTAGCCATAATCGCCAAATATCGTTGTGAGGATATACTAAAGTAGTTCCGATCCAACACATAACAGAAGAAACAAGAATAATAGAAAAATTTCCCCTCTCTCTTTCTTCTTTCTTTGCTGTGTCTCCCAGCGAGTGAGTGGAATTGTCCTGGCACTTTGCCAACCAGGTATCAATCGTCCACGGGCGGACAGTATATATATATTTATATATATGTGTATTTATTTATTTATTTATTTATTTATTTTTTGGGGGGGGGGGGGTAACCACTTCTAATAAGTTTTTTTCAAGTAATTATTGAGATTTCATATTTATTGTAATGATTCTAAAGCTCCCCATTAATAATTTAATGGGAAAAATTACATATGCCTTAATTAACCATACTTGCCAACATCCTAATTAATATTCCGTAGTGTTATTAGTACCGCCCTTTCTTTCACACCAGTAAATTTTTAGAGTTATATTCTTCAAATGCAATTACGATTAAATAAGAAGAAAAATAAGAAGAATACTACGGAATATTAATTAGTGTGTTGGCAAGTATAATTAACTCTAAGGAGTGTGCAGTCTACGGCTAAGAACACAATAAGTCTTGATTAATCCATTCAAAGCACCTTTATTTCGTTCAAGTCATGATCGGAGAAGGAAACAGAGACTTTATGAAGAGTTTTCGTGAACTGCTGTTTATTTGACAGGAATGAGACGTAAGAATTTTCGGCAGCTAAACTTTGTGCAAAAACTGCTCCTTTTGTTTGTGCCGTGCTTTCGCTTTTTGTTCCAAAAATCCTTGATTCTAATTGGTTTCTAGTCACTCATAAAAGGTCCAGGCTTTTATTTTGTGTAATTTTCGATAGCAGTTAAAGTAAGATTGCATGATTATCTTAAAGTTTCTCCCTTTTTTTATTCTTTGCGTTATGTTTGTCAAGCAGTGAAATAACGTTTACAGGGAAAATTCGTAATTTTTCGTAATAATTATTAGTAATCCATAATTTTGAATAGTGTTTTCTTAAATTAAATTTAATAATTTTATATCATTTCAACTATGGACAAAACTTATGACGGATGACAATAGCTAAGCTATCTAGACTAGATGTTTTATTTGAATATTTAAACAAATACTTTATTGATTATCTTGAAACTTCAGGAGTAAAAAGAACATATTATATGACATATATTTCAGTGAATATTTTTGTCTCTAAGGGTAAAAGGGGACGAGTCACAAATTAACCAAAAATAAACGATCTTTAGGTTTGGGATTACCCTGTTAAAAATAATATTTGAAATTAGTTGTATTTATAGTATATGATTATGAGCCTTCTTTTTAACAATAGATATAAATTTATATGAGAATTGCACTTATATTAACGGAGATTTAAAGGTCCTTTTAATAATGTCAACAGTTTTTTATTCATTTTTTGTTTATAATGTGCAAGGTTTTAAAACAAAAGCAATATAACTTTTAAAAATTTGACACATTATATTAGGCACAGCATATTGAAATCAAAATATAAATACATGAAATATCTGATGAAATATAAGCATTCATATTAAATGATTTTTGGCTGCGAATGTGAAAGTGTTAGTTTATTTTCTTTTTCTTTTTGCATAATTTATTAGCCAAATGTACAGACAAAACAAATATCTTTTAAAACCCAAAAATATATTGTCGATAGAAAAGTTTATTTTCATGTACTTTCAAAAAGGTGCAAAACGCTAATGGGTTTTACCCATATTTTTATTTTGAATCGATGAACAGTCGTGGATATAAATTAAGTCACCCTATGATTTTCTCAAAAAATAGAAAACATTTAAAAACTATTATATAACCAATTATGTTTTAGTAAAAATAATCTTTAGAATATAATGACAACTACAAGTATCATATTAATAAACTTACGAAAAAAGTATGTTTATGGTAATATAATATGAAATAAAATGTATCTCTCTGAATATTACTGATTATACATAAGATGCTAAAGATTACAAATATATATATATCTTTTGTGCAAGATCTGAGTTTTAATTATATTTGCTTGTGGAATTTTTTATTTATTTATTTACTTTTAATTTTTTTTTTTTTTTTTTTTAGTTATTCTATACATTTGGCTAATAAATTATGCAAAAGAAGTTTTGCTAGTGTTTACTTATGCGCAATTAAAAACTATTTACTAAAAATGCTCATATTTCATAAGATATTTGAAATTTTTATGATCTGATTGCAGTATGTTCTGTAATGCAGTATATCAAATTTTCTAAAAGTGACATTGCTTTGGTTTTAAAACCCTGCATATCTATATATATAATAACAGAAGATGTGTGTGTTTGTGTATGTATATATCCGTCGCTTTAAAAAAAAAAAATGCTGATCGCAAGGCTACACAAATTTGCATATAGGTTCATACTGACTATTTTTTTACATAAAAATACAGTAGACTCCCGACTATCAGCGGTCACATTATCTGCGGTCCTCAATGGCCTGAATTTAAAACTACAGAACAAACTTATTACAAAAAAAGATCGAAGAGAGTAATGACCTTCAAGGCTTTTGGAGATATTACACGATTCTTGACAGAATTTATGGCATACACACTGCTTGGGAGGCAGTTAAGCAGTCTACATTAGTAAGGTCTTGGAGAAAAATTTCACCAAATGTGGAAAATACTTTGGTAAAGTTTGTAGAGGAGGAAGACATTTCTGCTCATGATTTCGCAAATTTAGCTAAATCTGTTACTGGAGGAGAAAAAGTCAATGAAGGAAACATTGAAGAGTAGATTAATTGTGACACCAATGATCCAGGTATTGAACACCTTACAGATGAACAAATTGTGGGCCAAGCATTAGACCCAGTTTCAGAAGATAGTGAAGAAGAGGAAGAAGGAAATAAAACTCAGCAGAGGATGAGCCACGACGCAGCCCTAGCACATGCAGATGGACTTATAAAATATCTCGAGGAACAGGACGCTGTATCACTTTGTGACGAAATGCTGATAAAGAAACTGCAATCGCAAATTAAGAAAAAGTGTTTTAGTACAAAAAAACAAAAATGCTTGATCGATTTTTTTTGTTAAAAAATAGAGCAAAATGTAAGTAGAAATTTTTATTAGTATGTTAAATTGTATATGTAGGCCATGCTTAACTGTTAATTAAATAGTATTGCTCAAAAGGCTTTATGTGTTGATTTATATCCCCTTTTTGAACATTTTGCAGATTATTCGCTGATTCGATTATCCGCGGTTGTCTATCCCCCATTCACCGCGGATAATTGGGAGTTTACTGTAAATATAATTTCACGCGAATTATGTATTTAAAAGAAAGAAGAATCAAAAATTAAATTTGCATATGCATATATTATATGTTTAAAATTAAATATACAATAATAAAATAATAATAACTCAGCACGTTTTTTCTGAATTTTGTTTCATAACCTTTTTAATATAACCTAATTCTAGATTTTGTTTTGTTTTCTTTTTTTTAAATAGCATGTTTTTGGCACGGATAGTGTGCTTGCCATGAAAGCTAATTAAGCATTATATGAAAGCGAAATTTTTAAATTTTGACGTTGATGTATACCGAAAATTTTTCGCGTAGGACCCTACTTTAGAAACAGCCATTTTAAGCCAAGTAGTGCATCAAAAAATTTACATAAATTATAAAATATAGAAAAAAAAAATGAATAAAATAATCGCATAAATAATCTATTTTGGTCTAAAATGGCGACAAAAATTCAAATATCGCCCATAATCATATACTATAGCTGCAGCTCATTTCAAGCATTATTTTCTACAGGGTAATCCCAAAGATTATATATATTTTTATTAATTTATGACTAATCCCTTTTCAGCCTTCGAGGCAAAACTTTCGCTGAAATACATGCGCTTTAACATGTTCTTTTTTCCCCTTAAAATTTTAAGAGAATCCATGAAGTATTCGAAGCATTGGATATTCGAAGAAAAAAAAAAAAAAAAAAAAAACTATATAACTTAGCTATTGTCATCCATCCTTAGATTTTTGTGCATCAGCGTGTACTGATTATATGCATAAGTATCAGGGTAATTGTATCATTATAAAAATAAAATCTAATATGGAAATTTCAATACAGTTTTTGCACTAAAATAATAGGAGGGGGCCCCAGACGAATTTATGGGGGAAGCCCCAGAATATGTTCCTACGGCCCTGATCAAGGAGATGTAAAAAACTAAATATTTCCTCTAAAATCCTGCTGACATCATAAGTTGACTAGCACAATGCACTTCCATATTGATAAGGTCTCTTTAAGACATATTAAAGAGCTTGAAAATGCTCAGCAAACAAACATAACATAAACAAAACACCACAAGTCATTCTCCAGCTAGTGCTTATATATTGCCCAGAGGATTGAGCTCAACGACCAATAGCAGCCAGTTGAAACTAGCGACAGCTACGCCATCTGTGGACAGAAATCGTCAACATCATAGTTGAAGCGAAAGATCGCTAAACTGTGCATGGTGGAAGTCGGACATCAATTTTTCAAGTAAAAGAAAATAAGATTATACTTTTCCCTTTTTCAAATAAATGTGAGTAATGCATTTTAATCACAATAAAAAGTGTTTTCATGAAAATTTAATACTATATAACACATTAAAAAATATTTTGTCGTATGTAAACAATTCTTTAAAAATAAACACTGACTTTTTTTGTTGACATTGCATGTTAACGTTCTTTCATTTAATATATTATATATATAGTTTTATTTAAGTAGAGAGGAGAAACAACATGGATAAATTTAATTTTTACATCAGGTTCATATAAAGTCTATTTGATTTCACCAAAGTAACACTTTGTATGCTATTTTGCTTTATCAGAATTGTGTTCTTAAAGTTAATTTGATTGGAATTTTACCATAGATATTTTTGAAAAAATTGAGAATTTCATGTTATTTTTCCTGCACTTACTTTCACTGTGAAAAAAAGTGTAGGAAAAAAACATAAAATGAATTTTTGCTTCAAGGTAGCATCAACATGGAAAATGTAAAAATATGACTAGCCAAGAAAAAAAAGATTCACATTCTGAAATTTTTTTTAAGAATTGAGGATCAGTTTTTTTAATGGCTATTCGCTTCTTTGTGCAAGATGTTTATGATTTTATTGAATTTTATCAGTATCACCTTGATACGAACCATTATACTGTTATTGATTTGGAACAGTTATATGTTATTTTTAAATGCTGCTGATTTGGCAGTATCTAAATCTAGTCTGGGTAACAGAAAAGTATTGAAAATTCTCCCACAATGTTTTTTACCCAGTGTTTCCAGAGGTGCTGAAATGTGTATATATATTAAAAGATCACTTCTATTTTTAAATTGTGTATTTTAACATATTTAGTATTGAAATTATATTTAGTGCAGTTGATATTCATGTTTAAATTATTGTTTTCAATATTGTTTCAGAGGCTTTCTGGTGCAACTTTATTAGTGTTTGCTAACAAACAAGATTTACCTGGTGCTTTAACAGCTGAAGATATTAAAGAGGTAAATTTATTTTTAAAGTGTTTTTTAATTAATTGAAAATTATCATAATTTTAATGAATGAATTATAACTATCTAGTTTTATATATATATATATATATATATATATATATATATATATATATACGTATATTCATTCTATTAAAATAATTAAAAAGTTTACAACCATGAAATTAAAAATATTATGGAATTGTAAAATTTTTAATGAATTAGGTTAATAATGCACAGAAACTATTAGTGGATATTGTTATTAGTAATATTTTGATTGTTCCTACTTATATGTTATTTCAAAACAAAGCCAGAAAACAAGAAGAGCAATCTATAATTTTATTTA
This sequence comes from Salticus scenicus, assembly GCA_963930645.1. Classification (NCBI taxonomy): domain Eukaryota; kingdom Metazoa; phylum Arthropoda; class Arachnida; order Araneae; family Salticidae; genus Salticus; species Salticus scenicus. The sequence continues at coordinate 75,034,628 of OZ005661.1, forward strand.
ATCATTGCATGATACATTTCCATTTTTTTTTAACTGTTGAGTTGGATGGCTTGCATAATATTCTGTTCAGAACACACACTATCTTTCATTCTACAGTCGGTAATTTAAAAAAAAAAAAAAAAATAGATATAATGCCTTATATAGTATTTTTTATAATTATAATTTTCAAGGTTGCCAATTGCTCCGATTTCTGCAGAGTTTCTCAAAAAATTTTAAAAACTCCGCAAATCCGTGATGTCATTTCAATGCTCCGCAAATTCAGTCTTGTCACTTAGCTAAATATTTTTTATTGAATACATAAAACTGAATAGTGGCTAACACTAAAAAAAAAAAAAAAAAAAAAAAAACTATTTTTCTTTTCTTCTCCTTTTTTTTTTTTTTTTTTCTTTCCTTGCACACATCTAGACAGAAATTGCGATCCAATCCTTATCAACTTTTGATTTTGCATTTCCAATAGTTGCCACATAAAACATTATTCTTTTAATTTTATTTATTATCTACGAAAGCGAAAGCGCTTAAACTCCTTTTGAAAATAACAAAACTAACTTTTACAATCTAGCTGAAGTTTCTTCAACATGCTTCATCCTACAATACTCATAAATAAATAGTAAAGAAAAAACATTCTAGTGCTAGGCATTGCTTAATCAAAATATTTCTGACTCAGAACAGGAACAAGTATTTGTTTACATTAGTTAAGACTAAGAGCGTGTTTAATTAAAACCATAAGCTGAAAGGGGAGATGAAAGAAACCCAATGCTATGATTATGCAGTATTTTGATTTTCTTTTAAACTATATCAATGTTTCAGTTATCTTAATGCTTAATAGGTCGTTAAAAAATAATACTTTCTGATGAAAAAAGTTGTTTATTTTAATTATTAATATATATAATGACCCTCATCTGTCATTCACGATTCCGGTTTACACCGCTTCAAAACAGAGACTTTTGGCAGCTATTTTTTTTTTCCCCCGTTTGTTCAATTCATCAACTTACGAAAACATACATATCATTTTCATACATGTTTTGTATCGCACATATTGTTATTTATTCCCTCTAAAACCTTGAAAAACTATTCAATTGTAATGTTTAAATGTTTAAAAAAATATAACAGATCACTGGCTATTATAAACATGAACCTATAAATAGAATTATGTAACTTCATGATTATAAACAACGCAATGCCAAATAAAAACAAACCAAAACTGTTGCCATTCAGAAAATACAAATTGCAAGTGGACAACTCTTTAATTGCGAATGAACGACTCTTTGACTGTTTCATTAAAAAAAACGCTTAAAATATTTCTAAAACATATTAAAGCCTTAAAAATCTTAAAATATTTGTAAAAACATATTACAGTCTTTAAATATTTTTATCAAGCTTCATTATATGTTTACATTGTAAGGTATGATTGGTGTCGAGTTCAGTACGTAAATGTCGCCAGTTGATTTTAGTTTTGAAATTAGTGTAAAGTTATAGTTGGGATAGAATGTTTGGTTGGGCAAGTAAAGGTCACCAGTTGAAATGAGTATTGAAAGTAGGGTAGTCTAAGGTGATAATGTCGAGTCAAGATAAAATGTTCGGTTGAGAATGAGAAAGTCCCTAGCTGGATCATGGATAGTTTGGCGATGTTGTGGGGGAGATAGCTGGTTGGGAGTATAGAGTAGAGGTGAATTTGGGTTAGCATGGAGTGTCTGTAATTATTAGATAGTTAGAAAATACGCAAGCAAAGTGATGACGTCACTGGACGTCAGTGGATGCAAGAAAAAGATTTCCTATGTTAATCGCCCATTGGATTTTTTGTAAAAAATTATTAAAAATTGAGGAAAGTTATTTTCCGATTTTAATTCTCATATTTCGGTATAGATATGTATTCGTTATCGTGTGCATGCGTTAGATAAAGTTGTTTTTGCTGTAAAATTGATAAAATTTAAATTTTAAATTTCGAAACTTTAGAAAAATAAAATAGCAAACTTCCATATTCGATTGAAAACATAAACATTTCATTTCAAAGTGTGATATTTACACAATAAATATCCAACTAATATACTAATTAAAAGGAAAATGATAAATATTCTATCATAATTTGAAGTCAAATTTGTTTTCAGATGTCTAAATAAAGTGTCTGATATACTCATATATTGCAGCGGAATAGATTTAATATATCTGTCATCCTTGGCGGAAAAAATATATCGCCAAATTATTTGGCGAACATATTTCATTCCTTTCAAAAATCATGGTTATTTTAACAAATTATATTAAGAGAGCGATGAATTATATGAAACAATATTTTGTACAATACATATTACGAAAGTAAACATCTGGCATGTATATTTTCGTAGTATGTTTTTAATCGCCAAATACAAAAAACGCAAAGATGACACAGTTTTGAAATTTAAAATTTTGTCAATTTGACAGCAAAATAACTCAATCTAACACATGGATACGATAGCATATCTATACCCAAATACGGGTATTAAAATCGGGAAATAATTTTCCTCGATTTTTAATAATTTTTTACAAAAAATGCAATGGGCGATTAACATAGGGAATCTTTTTCTTGCATTCACGGACGGTCAATGACGTCACACTTCGCTCACGTATTTGGAAACAGGATCTTCGATAGTCTTAAAAAAAAGTATTTTGGTAAAATGAAGTGAATCGTTATTTACTTCCTCTTACCCATAGGGTCGAGAAAGTATTGTTTTAGGGTCAAATTTTCGAACGTGAGTTTTTGTTATACTTACATGTTCTGAGGTCCCCTGAATACGAAAATCACGTTTTTAGCGAATGGTCTCTGTGTCTGTCTGTCTGTCTGTCTGCCTGTGTGTCTGTTATCAGCATATCTCAAGAACAAATAGTAGCAGAAATTCCAAACTCAGTATTCTAAATGTGTATCATATAGGGATGCTACTGTAAGCTTTTCGTTAAGATGAAGCAAATGGTTTGTGTACAGGGACATTCAAAAGTATTCAAATACATTACGTCTATGGGGGAAATTGCAGGTAAGTAGAATTTAACATCTATAGACTGCACTAAACCAAATGAAACGAATACATATTTTCTGTAATAGAGATAGTCAACTGGGAAAAATTTTTTTGTGTATGTAGGAGCCTCGCCTTCCCCCCTGGGGTAGATGTCCTCCCTCGAGTGGAGTAAATTTTCATGATGGGTATCTTTCAAAAGAGCTCGCCAATACCTTTAAAACGAATGGTTGAACCATCGATCTACGATAATTTAAAATAAAGTTATTGATTTCTTTCATTTTTAACTTTTTTTTTTTTCTTACTTTAATATTGAGAATAAATTCAACTTTTTTTTGTATATTTAGTGTTATACTATTTCTCTAATATGGAAGTCGTCTGTATTATCATATAAGATAACTTTTTTAAATAATAATTTTAATAAATTATTTTTTTTAACTGGATTATTTTTTAATAACCGAATTAAATTCTATATAAATGTAGGTGCATTAATGAAACGGGGGGTTGAGGGGGAGGCAGAACTAATTATCATATAAAACTCTTCCGAAGCCTAATTTGAATTGTTTAACATAGGTTTACATAACAGTACTCTTTATCTTACCTCTTAATCTCCAACCTGTACTTATAGCATTAAATTTCAGGGTAAGAGAAAGTCGTGTGAGTGACACACTAGATTATTCTTATTATAAGGACTTTAAATAGAGCACTTAACGGAACACTGGGATGTGTTGTTGCTGTTGTTTTTTCGGTCCTATATTTTTTGTCAACCAGCAGTTTTTTTTTATTGTCATTCATATTTATTGATCGGGTAGAATTTTTTTAATTTCAGAACGAAAATTATAAAATATCGAAACACATTTGATTTATAAACAAAAACTGAAAATACATTTAAATGATCACGTGTTAATCTTCATGATCTAAACATTGTTTTCAAGATTTATCGTTCACATTCTGTCATTTTTCACGGGGTTATATACTAGTTTATCAATAAAAATAATGGATTCAAAGCTAGTGAACTTTAAGGCTGATTGACAATGCAAGGGATCTAAGACCAGGAAGAAGTATCTTTCGTAGTAGTTTCTTTCTTTCTTTTTTTTTTCTTTAAATGTATTTTTAAAATTTTTAAAATTGCTCTTCAAAGTATCCTAAATGCTCCAGTATTATCAATAAGTAAATACCTTTAATATAATGCTGAATTATCTTTTATGCCTAGCGTGATTCATCCGTGCAATATATATACATATAAAGTTGAGGTATATTAAAAAAAAATGCTATGAAATAAAATTCAGAAGAAACATGCTAGATTTGTATTATTACTATTTTATTTTAAATTTATAAAGACGTCATTTCTCATTCACCAATTTAACATTTAGTAAATTTTTATTTTTCGCGTGAAAGTATATTTCATTTTATGTTGAAAAAAAAAAATAATAATAATAAATAAATAAATAAAAATACCTCGTGAACTTTTTTGGCAACAATTAAAAATTTAAATGGCTTTTATTTTCATATTTTGAAAAATCTAATCAAATAGTAGCATATGTCCTATTCCAGATTATTATCTATCTCGGTACCAAATTTTATCCAGATCCTAAATAGTATCATATGTCCTATTCCAGATTATTATCTATCTCAGTACCAAATTTTATCCAGATCCATTTAACCATTATGGCGTGATTGAGTAACAAACATCCATACATCCAACGGACAACTCATGCCATCTAGGTGGAAAAGTTGTTGAAAGAGTTGGTTAAAAATTAAGAAATAACTAATTAAGTTACAACTTTCATTAATAGATAAAAACCTATTCGCAGACCTACCGAATATACATACAAAATTTCATTAAAATAGGTTAAGCCGTTTTGGAGGAGTATGGTAACAAACACTGTGACATGAGAATTTTATATATTAGATATATATAGAAAATTTTGTCATCAGGATAACTCCCGAAGTAATACTCCAAATTTAGTCAAATTTGGACAGCAAACTCATTTTACAAATATCTTGGATGAGTTCTTTAACCAAGTTGATCTGTCTTTTTGTTTTCAATGTGGTGGCCACTTGAAAATTTCAAATCCACAGTGTGAAAAGCATATTTAAGGCCGGATTTGCTTGAACTTTTATGTAAATACCGATCACATAATGGTCTCAAACAAGTTTATTAATGAACTTTATCTGCCATTTTTTAATAAAGTGGTGGATTGGATATCTTAAACTAAGCGTAGCCACATAAAATCAGGCTACCACTTGAAAATTTATAATCCCGATAACTTCCGAAATAATATTCCAAATCGAACCAAATTTGGACAGCGAATTTATTTTATAAATATCTTGAATGAGTTTGTTAGCCAAGTTTTTCTGCCATTTTGTTTTCAAGTGGAGATCACTTGAAAATTTCAAATTCACATCATAAAAAGCATATTTAGACCAGATTTGCTTGAATTTCTCTGTAGACATAGACCATATAAGGGTCTCATTCAAGCTTATTAATGAACTTTATCCACCAATTTTAATAAAGGGCAGATGTTATAAACTAAGTGGGACAATTTAAAATCAGGCTACCACTTGAAAATTTATAATCTTGATAACTTTTTAAATTTTTATTCAATTTGAACTAAAGTTGGACAGTGAACTTATAAATATCTTGAATGAGTTCACTGGGCAGCTTGTTCCAACATTTTGTTTCCAAGTTAAGGCCACTTGAAATCAGGCTGCCACTTGAAAATGTGCCATCGCAATAACTTTTAAAATACTAAAGTGATTCAAACCAAAGTTGGATAGTGAATTTATGGTTCAAATATCTTGGATAAGTTTGCAGTGTAACTTGCTCTGCCATTTTATTTCCAAGTGGTGGCCACTTGAAAATTTGTCATTATGACAACTTTTGTAATACTGAATCAATTCATATCAAATTTGGGTAGCGGATTTATCATTCAAATATCTCAGATAAGTTCGTTGTGCATCTCACTCTGCTTTTAGGTTGATTTCTTTAGAAATCGACCTATTGCAATCACTTCGTTTATCTATATATATATACTAGCAGACCCGGCCACGTGTTGCTGCGGCTAAGTAATACGTTGATAATTTGATAAGGTATATAGTATTTCCCCACAACTGGATTTGGCGATTTTTTTTTTTTTTTGGTGCCTTTTTGAACAATAACGAAGTTGTTCTGGATTCTTTGCAATAAAATATGGTAACCTGCGTGCTTTTATTTTAGATTTATGATTTAGCTTATGATTTTTAGATTTATGATTTAGCCATAATCGCCAAATCCAGTTGTGGGGAAATACTATAGTTGTTACCCACAACTATAACTTATAATATAACTTCAGTAATTATATTCGGATAATTATAACTTCAGTATATCCCCACAGTTGAATTTGGCGATTTTTATTTGGCGTCGTTTTGAACGATAACGATGTCGCTCTGGACTGTTTGTGATATAATATGGCAGCCTATATGTTGTTTATTTTGAATTTATTATTTTATGTTTTTGATTTATGATTTAGATTATCATTTATGATTTATAGATTTATGATTTAGCCATAATCACCAACAAAAAATCGCCAAATATCGTTGTGGGGATATACTGATTAATATATTGCTGAAAAGATTAATATATTTTAACGAAGTGGTGAGAAGATTCTGAGTATGTTAAAATTTTAATAGTAAATTCAAGTTAATCAAGAAGGAAAGCATTGAGGATTAAGATAAGAAAAAATTGCAAGATTTCAAGATCGCATTTTCAGCAATAAATATGAGTCAAAATTTAATGCAAAATACATATATAAATCACAAATTTAATCAGGAACGTTAAATTGGTAAGTTATTAAAGAAAAAGTAAAGAAAAATAAGAGAAATAATTAATTAAAGTTTTGAACATCGATCATATAGATTAGCGTTACAAAACAAATAAACAGACTTAAACTCTTCCAGACTTTTAAATAAGTTTTAAATTAAGTTTTAAAATTTAATGTTAAATAAAACAGACTTTTAAATAAGTTTTAAAATATTGAAATGGTTACTTTTTATTTAGAACGTTATGTATAGATCACAAATTTCTTAAAGAAAACGAAGTGATACAGATTAGAATAATGCAACAAAAATTGAAAAAGCAAGGTTATGTCGTAAATAAATTTTTAACACATGTGTCACGTGAAATAAATTGTAGCATATACATAATGTATCTGATATAAGATATTAACATGTTGCAGCGGAATAAATTTCATATATATCATCCTTGGCGGAAAAAAAAAAAATATCGCCAAATTATCTGGCGCACACATTTAATTCCTTTCAAAAATCATGGTTATTTTAACAACTTATATTAAGAGAGAAATGAATAATATGAAACAGTATTTCGCACAATACATATTACGAAAATATACATCTAGCTTGTATATTTTCGTGTTACGCTTTTGATCGCCAAATAGGAAAAACTCCAAGGACGACAGAGCTTTGAAATTTAAAATTAAAATTTTGTCAATAATTTTTTACAAAAAATACTATGGGCGATTAACATAAGAAATCTTTTTCTTGATTTCACAGACGGTCAGTGACGTCACACTTCGCTTGTGTATAACTACATACTTTATCAATGCGAATAAAATCTTTAAATTGATTATAACGTGAATTTTCGTGAGATGTATAATTTAACTTTTTATAATTTTTTAACGTTCACGTTTGATTAAATGTATTTACTTTTATGTCGAAAGAAAATGAACTCGTATTTTTTTCTTTTTGGCAACAATTAAACTTATGGAACTCACAGATATTTTGGAGCAACTGTAACAAAGGTCTATAATTAACTAATAATTGCAATAAAACAATATTGTGACAATAAATTGAAATAAAAACTATCCTATCTCTCAAGTTGGACCAAACTGCACACAGTGTGCAAAATTTCATTAAAATCGGTTCCTTAGTTTAGGAGTTTATCGCGGGCAAACATCGTGACACGTAATTTTTATATATATACATATATATATATATATATAATGAAAATTTTGTCATTACGATAACTCCCGAAATAATACTAGAAATCGAACCAAATTTGGACAGTGAACTAATCTTATAAATATCTTGGATGAGTTCGTTAACCAAGTTGCTCCGACTTTTTGTTTTCAAGTGGCAGCCACTTGATTATTTCTAACCCACATTGTAAAAAGCATATTTAAAGCAAGATTTGCTTGAATTTTGATGTAAATCTAGACTACATAAGGGTCTCAATGAACTTTATTTATGAAATTTATCTGCCATTTTTAATAAAGTGGCGGATATCTTAAGTGGGGCCACTTGAAATCAGGCTATCACTTGAAAATTTAAAATCACGATAACTTCCGAAATAATACTCCAAATCAAACCAAATTTGGACAGCGTCTTAACTTGTGTTATGGATATCATGGATGAGTTTCTTAACCAAGTTGCTCCACCATTTTGTTTTCAAGTGGAGACGCAGACGACTTGATATTTTCAATTCAAATTGTAAAAAGTGTATTCCGAATTTGTTTGAATTTTGATGTATACATAGACTATATAAGTGTTTCAATGAAGTTTATTAATGAATGTATCCGTCATTTTTAATAAAGTGGCGGATATCTTAAGTTAAGCGGGGCGATTTGAAATCAGGCTACCTCTTGAAAATTTTAAATCCCGATAACTTCCGAAATAATACTCCAAATCAAACCAAATTTGGACAATGTTTTAACTTGTGTTATGAATATCTTGGATGAGTTTCTTAACCAACTTGCTCCACCATTTTGTTTTCAAGTGGAGACCACTTGAAAATTTCAAATTGAAATTGTAAAAAGTGTATTCCGAATTTGTTTAAATTTTGATGTATACATAGACCATATAAATGTCTCAATGAAGTTTATTAATGAACTATGGATTTTCTCGCCAAAAGTCACCAAATTTGTCGTCAAATCCGTTACCTGCCATATTGGAGCTTTTTAATGCGTTTTTAAGGGAAAATTAGTCTATTTTAACGTTAAAACAAACTAGAAATGCAGAAAATTAACATTTAATCAACTTACTAAGCCTCTTTGAAAGAATTTCTACAATAAATAAATAAATAAATAATTTTTTTCAAATTTGCAACAATATCTTAGATTAATTAGTTCAATGAGCAACTTTCTCTGCCATTTTGATCCAAGCGGCAGCCGCTTAATTTTCCAACACGATGACTTTTGAGATTCTGAATTAATTCCAACTATATTTGTACAGTAGTCTTATCTCACAAATGCATTTGATATATTTGTCAACTTGGCCCACCATCTTGTTTCCAAGCGCCGGCCACTTGAAAATTTTAAATTCACATAAAAAGGTATTTATGAACCGATTTGCTTAAAACTCCATATGTAGATAGCCTACATCAATATTTCTACTAATTCGTTATTAATTTGTAGCCACCATTTTGAAACAAAATGACGGCTACTTGATAAGGAAAAAGAAATCAACCTACCCTTCTGAATAAGCCAGAAGGACTTGTTTTATTTCCAAGTGGTGGCCACTTGAAATCATGGTGCTACTTGAAAATTTTTTATCACGATAATTTTTGAAATACTGACTTACTTTGAACCAAAGTTGGACAGTGAACTTTTCATAAAAATACCTTGGATGATTTTGCTGGACAAGTTGCTCTGCCATTTTGTTTCCAAGTTACAGCTACTTAAACTGCCTATTGAAAATTTGTCATAACAATAATTTTTGAAATACTACACTGATTCAAACTAAAGTTGGACAGTGGACTTATGCTTCAAATATCTTGGATGAGTTTACTGGACAACTTACTCTGTCATATTGTTTTCAAGTGGCGGCCACTTGAAAATTTGTTATCACAATAACTTTTGAAATACTTAATCAATTCAAACCAAAGTTGAAATGTGCATTTATCATTCAAATATCTATGATTTCAGTGAGCAAGTTTCTTTGTAATTTTGTTTCCATGTTGCGGCCACTTGAGCATTTGTTATCATGATAGCTTTTAAAATACTGAATTTATTCAAACCAAAGTTGGACAGTAGACTTATCTTGGATTAGTTAGTTCACTGACAACTTGCTTCATCATTTTGATCTAAGTGGCATCCCTTAATTTGTCAACATGATAACTTTTGAAATTCTGAATTAATTGAAACTAACTTCAGTAGACTTATTTCACAAATGTATTTGACATATTTGTTTGCCAACTTGGCCTGCCATCTTGTTTCCAAGCGCTGGCCACTTGAAAATTTCAAATTCACATAAAAAGGTATTTATGAACCGATTTGCTTGAAACTCCATATGCAACATAGCCCATTTCAATATTTCTACCAAGCCCATTAATAATTTGTAGCCACCATTTTGTCTCAAAATGGCATCTACTTGATAAAAAAAAAAAAAAAAAAAAAAAAAAATCAACCTACCCTTTCGAATGAGCCGGAAGGACTTGTTAATGTTTCGTAAGCTTTTCTACTTTTATTTCTCAATGAATTTTATGAAAAATATTGTTTTATGAATTACTATATTTTGCAGGTTTTGGAATTGGATGCTATTAAAACACATCATTGGCGAATAGTTCCCTGCAGTGCTGTTACTGGTGAAAATCTGCTGACTGGCATTGATTGGGTTTTAGATGATATTGCAGCAAGAATTTTTACTGTAGACTGAATCAATATAGTTTTTAAATCATTTGTTGTGGCCTTTTTGATCTTAAAAATATATGCACAGTTATTGCCTGAACGGTATATTTCAAATTATTCAAAACCACAACTTTTCTGTTTTTCATTGTATGCAATTTTAGCTTGTTGACTATACCATAGTTTCTATTTACATCTTGTAATAAAGTTAAAAGTACATTGTGGTTCTACTTTTTAATGTTTCTAGGATTGTACTCTATCAGTAATATTTTATGTATTTTCTATATATCCTCTTAGGCATAAAATATTTGTATTCGACAATTAAAAAAAAAAAAAAGAAAATGTATGATAAAATTATTTTTAGAATTTTGAAAAGAGATGATTTCTTGTTGAGAACTAGAATTTTGAAAAGAGATGATTTCTTGTTGCGAACTAGAATTTTGTAATTAATGTTCAAAAAATTAATTAATTATCTTGAACAATTTATAAAAGCAGCTTTAGAGATTTCAGTCTGCTTATAGAATCAAATGTAAAATAAGACTTAATTAAAGTGAAAGAGTCGTTCAAAAAATTAAATGAATATAGCTGCCAACTTTCAGGTTCTATTTCAAGGAATATCCATCACAATTTTCTAATAGCATTTTTCAATATAATTAACCATAAGTAACTGGTAAAAAACTGTTGCCAAAAATTTCTATTAAAAATTATGGGTGATGCATTTTCCAGTAAAACTGGAAAAGTTGGCAACTGTGAATAATTAATATATATGATATTGCCCTATAAATTATTTTAGTTGAGTGTGTATTCTGATCTTTATAAGCAAAACTTCACTGAGTGTGTACATTACATCAACTATGTTGATGGAAAATGCTGATTTTAAAAATGTGCCAAACTTCTTGTAGCTTAGCACAAGTTGTGGCAACTACACAATTTTTTGAGAAAACAATGTTGCCACTTAAGTAAACAGTTCATTTCTGTATTTTCAAAACTAAGCTACTTATTATTATTATTATTTTGGAATATAGTATTTTGCTGCATAGGTAACAGAACTGCATAGGTGTTGCTTCACATAGTTTGAAGTTGTATTTAAAGAAATGTAATGCAAAATTGTATTATAGTTTTGCAAAAATATAATGCATAATTGATTATTGAATTGCAAATAATCTCTCTCTCTTTTTCTATAACTGTTATATTTGTATATTGTTGGAATAAGAATTAAATTCCAAGCAAATTAGTAAAAGGATATAATTATTTTAAGTTTATTTTTAAATCTTTTGTGCCGAAACTTCCAGCAGAGAAAGAGAGAGAAAAAAAATATACATTTAAAAGTTTAAATATAAGCATATTAATAAAAGATATCCTTTCACATGCATAATAAATAAATTCTTGCTTTTTAAATCAGTTTTATTTTATTCCAGTAAAGAAAAAGGTTGCAGTAATATGCACAAGGACTTTTTAAACATATGTATAAGCCAAAATTTTAGTTTGTTGATTAAAATATTTGTCGTAAAAGGTATTTATTTGACCTGCAAATTATACATAGGAAATTAGGGTAATTTAAGCACAGCCCTTCATCAAGTAAGAAAAAGCAGTACATGTACAGCATGCAAACAGCAATGCATTTATTATGCTTTGCTCCATATGTGCCTATTTTTTGTTGCCTGATGAATGATCATGCTTAATTCTTTTCACTCAGAACAATTGTTGAGTATTTTAAATTTATACTGTTTGTTTGCAAAATTCTTTTTTGTATAATTTATTATATGTATTGCTTCTATAAAATTATTTGAATTGCAGTGAAATTCATATGTGCTGCCTTTCATTACTTTTTTTTTTTTTTTTTTTTTTTTTTTTTTTTTAAGTACATATATATATATATATATATTATAGAAACAGACCTAAATTTAATTTTGTTATCACTTACAGTTCCCATAAAAATGGATGTAATATTTATAGATTAACACAAAAAATTACCAATGTTCTGTAATGATGCTAATTTATCAAAACTCTGTTTGACAATTCTTGACAACAAATAATACAATTATTATTCATTCTAAGATAAATTTAACCACAGTCTTTTGTTTTTTACAAACATGTGAAAATTATTAGATAAATTGCGAATTTAATTTTTTTTTTTTTTTTTTTAATACATGCATTAACTTAAGAAAAATTAATTTCACATTTTATGTACTTCATTTTTTATTCTTCTTTATAAATGAAGAAAAGTGTGTGTGTCCTCTGGTGTTCTTTAATCACAGAGCTACAAATCATTTCTATTGGTCTACTGGATTTTGTTAAAAATCTGTTTTTTTTTTTTTTTTTTTTTTTTTTTTATTATCTTTGTGGGGGAGGGGGGGGGGAGTTAAATAATGCTTTTCTATATACCTAAATAAAATTATTTATTAACCTGAATTATAAAATTATATATGCATAAATTTGTAGTTAATTTAAAAATCGAGCATGAATGTACTTTATTTTCTTAAGCTATGTGGGCAGATATGGTAATACTTATTGTGAGTGTATTTCAGACAGATTTAAAAAAAAAAAATAATAATAATAATAATAAATAAAGATATGAAAACTGAATTTTAATCTACCTACATTATTTGATAAAAATCTGTGTAGCATTTTAATTTCTGAATACAATGAAAATTTAATTTCAAATTGCTATGAACAAAAGTTTTACTTCTTTTCTTAATAAAGTAAAATTTGCAAAAAAAAAAAAAAAAAAAAAAGGTAGCGTTTAATTAAATGTCATTGGCTATATTTTCTTTTCCTTATTTTGGGAATTTTAAATTAATTTTTTTTAATATACTATTAAATATTTAACTATTTTTTTTTAAATATTAAATATTAAATATTTTTTTAAATATACTATTAAATATTTTAATATACTATTAAATATTTATATACTATTATTTAATACCACAGAAATCTGCAAGATTTCTGTGGCTCTGAATTTTGCAAACCATTAATTTTAAATAGGAATTTTTATTATAAAATAAGCATATATGTTTAAAAAGAGTTTATTTTTAAAGAATTGTGGTAGGAAAGTTTTTGAATAAAAGCAGGTTGATGAGAACCCTTATTAAATTAATATACTACCACAAATATAGATATCATTTAATATTGTTTGCCTTCATAAGAGCCAAAACAGATTTCTCAGTTTTTCACAATTTTCTTATCCAAATTTATTTGAAAAATTTGGACAAAAATATTATATATTTCGATTTTCTATATATATATACATATATATATATGGCATAATAACATGAACTGATATAACATAATATGTGTAAATATTCTTCAAAGTTTTGTTTATTTGTGGCTAATTATTGGTATATTTCAGAAATCAGCTTTAGGGGAAAATTACAAATTTTGTCAAATAGAGGTGAAATAAATACAATATACACAATCAACTGATTGGGAAGAAACTCATATTTATTGAAATTTATTTTTCAGACTACCCCGGTCCAGGCATTATTTTCACTCAGTCGGAAAAATAAATTTCAATAAATATGATTTTCTTCCCAATCAGTTGATTTTGTGATTTTAATATATTGTATTTCTTTCTCTCCTATTGTAGGTTCGACTCCCGGTCCAGGTATTATTTTCACTCAGTCGGAAAAATAAATTTCAATAAATATGATTTTCTTCCCAATCAGTTGATTGTGTGATTTTAATATATTGTATTTCTTTCTCTCCCATTGTTTAAAGGTGTTTTCCTTTATCTGCGGCTTATTTCTGTTGAGCTATCTACATGATAGACCAAATGTTTCAGCCTAAAAGGTTGTCTGAGTTAGTAATGTCCACTGGTTGTCGGCCTGGATAGCTCAATTGGTAGAGCCTTGACCTTGTAAGTCAAAGATCTGGGGTTCGACTCCCGGTCCAGGCATTATTTTCACTCAGTCGGAAAAATAAATTTCAATAAAAAAGAAGTGAAATAATTATCCTTTTTATAAATTTGTCATGAATAAATGTAATTTCTGCCAATTGATGACAAAATGATCTCATGTTTTGACTGTCCAAAAATATCAGTGGGCCTTTTTTTAAGCAAATTTTTAGACTATGGAAAATAATATATGTTATCAATTAGCAGTGATAAAATTACATGAAATCATTTTATCATATATTATGAATTCATCCTGATCAAATTAAAACAACTATATCCCCCCCCCCCCCCACAAAATTGTTTTTTTTTTTTTTTTTTTTTTGGGGGGGGGGGGGGCTAAAGGAACATCTGTTTTAGATTTATATACTTTATATTTCCAAATATTGTTTTTTACCCTTCTCTCCCAGTTTTTAAAAGACTGATGAATTTAATATTTGTTTTATTTTAAAAAACATTTACAAACTTTTGATTATTATTATTTTTTTTTAATCTTATTTTGTGTCTTTAGACTTTTGTATGCATACATGTACTTTTTTTATTGCATGTAAATTCTATGTATTTAAAATGACACATATTTGGTTATTGAGTTATCATGAAATACTGAGTTGAGATTTGTTAGCAATTTCATGAAATTATCCTTAATAATTTATTTAAATGATTTTTAAAACTAATTAAGAGGGAAAGAATTTTTTGCAGCCTCCCTTAAAGCCATAGGATAGGCCAAAAGTTCCTGAGACATTTTAAACTTTAATATAAAATTAAATAATTGATATATAAGAGTGTGATTTGTAGAAAAGTGCTTCTTACTATAAAAAATTTTGTTTAAGGAAATAAAAAATGTAGGTCAAAATTTTACTCATATATGGAGTTTTAATTTAAAAACTGCAACAAAAGCATAAAAAGTGTTAGGTGAGTGTAGTCAATTTCATAAAATAAATGATCCTTAATTGCTTGCCTTATTATTATTGCTGTGTGTGTGTGTGCTTATGTGCAGGCACATGCACTGTTTTTTAGGTATAGGGCCATTTATGAATAAAATTTTGAACTAAATTTTTTATCTGCACAAAGTTTCTCATCGTGAGAAGCATTCTGGTACAAACTGCACTATCATGTGTCAAGTAATTGATTTTACATTAAAATTTAAAATGTATGAAGGATTTTTGGCCCACCCTGTATTTCCTACTCAGAGTATGCATTGTAATAGAAGTGACAGGTAAATATTAAGGAAAAATAGTTTTGCTGCATTAATTCTCTTAATATTTCTTATACATCTTCTATGATCTCAGTATTACAGTTATAATTATCTCCATTTTATTTATGTAACATGATTTTAAGAAAAATGAAAATTAACACATAATTATTTTTTAATCTGCAATAACAGTAAATTAAATTATAATCGAAACTTTATTATAAACTTGTCATGTTATATACATTTAATATAAAATATTGGAGTTAAATATTCTATAAAACTTTAGAAGTATATATTGAAAATCTACTTTCTGTATGTGAATATTCCTAAAGGTTCCAAAAGGTTTTTTTTTTTTTTTTTTTTTTTTTTTTTCCCATAAAAGGATAAATATAATTTTTCCTTAATACAAATTTTGTACTTGATTAACTTTCATACATTATTGGTGCTTAAATCTATACTTAATTATTCAACTTGTGATTTTGAAGCTCATTACATGCAGATTACATTTAACAGTTCTAAATGTGTAAAAAGTAGATTGCATTTAAACTACTACTATTTTGTTTGAAACTATCTCATTTAGTGTGTTTATTTATTAACATGTATAGAAGGATTTTATGTAAATATTTTTTGATGAATCTTTGTAAATTATATAATGTGTATAAAATGTGTATTGCATAATAAAATTTGAATCCTTTACTTTTCTTAAATTTGGTTGTCAAGTTGTAAATACAAAACACTTTCTCTATTTTTGTTATTTTTTGCTTTAAGTGACAAGTATATCCTAAAATAATAATATTGATATATTGGGGAACCTTGGACATTTTTTAAATAGTGAATTTTAGAAATTTTATTATTTATTTGATTTTTATCAAAATTAATTTGGTGTGTATTGTAGACTTTTCTGCTTCAAATACAATTTATTCATTTAATAAAGAAGCATCACAAAACTGGCGTTGTAAAAATTATTACTTACAAACTTTGAATAAACACCATAAAATGCAATAAACTCGCAACAATTGTTTCGGGTCGAAAAAACACACGACCCTTCATCAGGCGAACAAAGTAAGCACGAGTGCTGCAGTCAAAGCGGCAACGCACTAGGTGCGTTGGCACTTTGACTGCGGCACTCGTGCTTACTTTGTTCGCCTGATGAAGGGTCGTGTGTTTTTTCGACCCGAAACAATTGTTGCGAGTTTATTGCATTTTATGGTGTTTATAAAGTGCGTTGCCGCTTTGACTGCAGCACTCGTGCTTACTTTGTTCGCCTGATGAAGGGTCGTGTGTTTTTTCGACCCGAAACAATTGTTGCGAGTTTATTGCATTTTATTGTGTTTATTCAAAGTTTGTAAGTAATAACAATTTATTCATATTCAAAGCATTATTTGACCAAGGTAATTTTTGTTAACCAAAAAAAAAAAAAAAAAACTTTGCAATGTCCCAACCTCTCCTATATGATAGGACAGTTGCATAAAAATACAGTGAAACTTGATTAATTCGAACTTGTTTAATTCGAAATTCTGGCTAATTCGAATATTTTACACAGTCCCTTGAATTTTCCATTAAAATAATGTTAAAAAGTCGTGGATAATTCGAATTTTTCATATGATTACCTTTAAAATATTGCAGTAAAATTTGATCCCGAGATTTTTCTCATCGGAAGTGCATTATCTATTTTAACAGTCTTTCAAAAGAAGGGTAAGGAAATACAAGAGAATCTCCTAGATAGTGTACCAGAAGATATGGTGCATTATATGAACTTCAAGGTTTTTGTGAATTGAAAGTTATGTGTAATGTAGAAGATTCTATTTTTGTATCAGGTCATATGCTATGACACAAAGATTCTACTTAAAAAAGAAATAAAAAATATTTGACTATTTTTAAAAAGTGTTGAATAATTAAGCTCATAAAAAATATTAATTTAATGGGGGGGGGATAGGGGATGGTGGTAAAGGGGTAATGTAGCAGTATTCTTACATATAAAGTTTGTGTTAAATCTTTGATCGTAGAGTTTTAATTTTTTAATTTATCACTTTTTTTGACAAAATAAATAGTATATGTAATTTGAATTTTTGGATATTTCGAATTTTTCTCTGGTCCCTTCAACTTCAAATTATCCAAGTTCTACTGTACTAAGCAGGGCCGAAACTAGGATTTTTTTCACCCGGGGCAAGGAGAGATTTTGGCGCCCCCATCTCCAACCAGAAATTAAAATTTCAAAGGAAATTTTACAAAGTTTTTATGGCCATTTTATTTTCAACTGCATTCATAAGAAGTAAATATTGAATTTAATTCAAATTTTCGATACATTTACAGATTTTGAAATGCATTATGATTATATTTAACGGATGTGTGTGTGTGTGTGTGTGTATGGGACACAAATACTGTAGCTAATTTATGAACTGCATGTTCGGAATTCCGTAAAACCTAGTGTGCAGTTGAATTCTGACATAAACTGGTGATGTCTAGTTTTTGATATATATCGCTCGACTTGCAGCACTTTTATGCCACGCTTTTTTATAGCTATATCTCAGCATCTCCAGAACGGAATTTAACAAACTTTATACATTATATGCTTGTTATGAAAAACAGAGTTTACAAAACAAAACAGAATCGCAACATGTGTTTCGTGTCGAAAAACTTAACATGACACTTCGCCAGGCGTAAAAATGTACAAGCACAAGTAGAGCTACAACTAGCCGATTTTTATTTTAACGTATATATTTTATATCTTTATAACATTTCTTGAAAAAAAAAAAAAAAAAAAAAAAGATTGAAGTTGTGAATCAAAGCATTATTTTTGGGGGGAGAAAGAAGAAAAGCGTATTATAGAGAAAGATTTAAATTAAGCTAAAGTTATTATTTTTATTTATATATTTATTTTTACTGGTTTAATGATAGTTTCTTTTTTTCCCCTCTCTCTTAAATTAATAGTATTTATAAATGACAATTCTAAAACAAGTGAATGTAAATTTCATATTCAATTACTTTTAAAACTGACATCAACTATACTGCAGAGAAATAAACAGACAAATATTTAAGTTTTTAGTATAATTAAGATGCATAAATTAATAGATATGAACAAGTATCTAAAAACTACTCATATCCATCAAGTACGAACTAATCGTTAGTTGTCTAAATACACTGCGCTACAAAAAAAAAAAAAAAAAAAAAAAATTCGAGCCCTGATACCATTTCTGCTGATTCTCATGTAAAATGATCTCCTGGATCCGAATATGACCCCCCATTTTGCCCAATCACCCACCGTTTTCTCGAAACGCCACCCTTTCTGTTACTGTTTGGTAGTTTTATGGCCATAAATTTTATTTGGAGAATGGAAAAGAATTATTTTAATACTTTAAAATAAAAAAAATACAATTTATAATAAATAATAGTAATAATTGATTAATAAAATATAAAAAATGTAATTTGTAATTTCAGTGGCAAATCCCCTTCCTCCCCCTAAATTTTTCCCCTGCTGCAAATGTTCATGTTTTAGAATTTTTCATTTTTGTAGCTCCTCAAAAGTCATTTAACAGTTAAAACAATCCCTTCACCCCTTTCAAATCAAATTTTTAGCCATAAAAATACCGGAAAATGATAAAAATAGGGGAGCGTCCCCAAATAATGGTGGGTGATAGGGCAAAATGGGCGTCATAATCGTATTCAGGAGGTTATTTTACATAAGAATTTGCAAAAATGGTGTTGGGGCCGATTTTCATGCAGAGCAGTGCCATTTGTAGATAATATTTCTTTAAATTATTTTCAGGAAATAAAATATAATGGCAGGTTCTAGTCTATGAATATTCTCGGAACCAATCCAAGAAGGCTATTATTAGAACCACTAACTTCAGGGTAATAGGATTATATACACCACAAAATAAGAATATCGTTTGTTCAGAAATAATATTCTACAGCTTTTTACAGAATCACTCATAGGCAAATGCATAGCTTAGAGTTCAACAGAATTCGCTCCTGTGCAGATAGCCTACTTTTGCACTCTTTGACAAACAATTAGCTGCAAGAAACAATGCATAATATATAGAAAAAATTAACTCCGATAAAACTGAGAAAAGGCTTGCTGATTTTGGCAATCCTGAACTATTTTCTGCCAAATTTGATCGCTAATCTTCTGATGTCACTAAATTCATCACCAATGTAGATGACAACTTGTCGCAGAGTGAATGCTTTGGCGACAAATTTGGCAACCTGGCATTAATTTTGGTGAAAAATAGTGGCTTAATATTGCCGAAATTTGTAAGCAGGCATGATCTACTGTTTTCTTACACAGAACTACTAACTTCATCAAATGTTCTACAAATCACTAATGAGAATATAAAAAGGAAAGAGTCATTACTATAATTATTGTTCACAAGAGCCTGTCTATTTCTTTAGGTATTACTTTATACACGGTATTACAGGAAATGGGCATTAGTGGCAAATTTTGTGACTTGGCGAAAGATTTGGCAATTTGGCACCCAATTTTGGCGAAAAGTTTTAATTTAGGGTAGCCAAAGTTTAGAAGATCTAACTTCAATAGAAACTGACTTGTAAAATTTTCCAGGTTAATTCATTAGTTTCTAGAGTAGAACTATCTCGAAAATTCTATAAATCACTAGCAGGACTGGATGAGTTCAGTTTCCGTTTGCACTGCAAGCTGAGCGTACATCTCTAAGAACTTTAAGCATTTGGTCATTGTTCTGAATTAGTAAAATTCCTGTTCTGTGGTGTAGGCTGTTCATGAGTACGAAAAACTGGTTTATTCGATTGCTTCAAGAATAATCATTGATTATTGACTTTTATTCGGCTGTTTCCAGAATATTCATTAAATAAAATGCATTCATCTAGAAGCTACAAGTTTTTACGAATTACTTTCTACGTGCAAGAATGTCAACAAATTTTGTAACTATCAATATTCACGCTAATATTAATTTCTGTTAAAATCTGTATGACGGAAAGTTATATATAATGGCAAAAAAAAAATGTATTTTCGGTCATCATGGATATAATATTCGTGGATATTCCAAAAGGGAAAGGCGCACAGAAACACCAAAATGAGAGATGCATAACAACTGTTGTAACAAACTTAGATGTGAAATTGCAACGTTCTACGTCTAATTGTTTTTGAGTTATACGAGATACACACACACACAGACGTCACAAAAAATCGCATAAATTCGTAGATATCACAAAAACGGGAGTTCATGTCAAAACCAAAATTGGTAAATAACAATTCCAAATATAAATTTGAAACTCTCTATGACTATTTGTTTATGAGTTATGCGATACACAAAATCTATTTCGCAAATTGGTTTCACAATACTTCTTTATGCTTTGAATAAAGAAGTAAAAAGTATAGTAAAAGTACAGACATTTTATTTCATTGTAATATTTATAATTATACATGTTAGGAGGTAGTGGTGGCTTTAGTTGTCATAGTACTTTGATAGGGACTAGCTGAGCCTTGTGAATGATAGCTCCTAACTCAATTATTAACTAGTTATTTTGCATTCTTTTTGCCCTTTTATTTTTAGTGCACTGGATTGTTTTATAACATTATGGCCTTATTTTGACTTACTTATTTTAATATTTTAATAGTCGCACTTTTAATAGTCACGACGGCGCCCTGAGTAAAAAAAAAAAAAAAAAATTTTTTTTGCTCCCTTATGAATCATAATTTCTAAAGAGCCTTCTGAAGTTTAATCAAATATACTACGTATTTTCCAACCATTTACTTTTTAAAAACCTTGGCTGAAAGTCAGGGACCACTTGTAAATTACTCTTCTTCGATTGCGAGAATATTTTACCACACTCACTAACCTTAAAAGAATATTGTTAGTCTTGGAGAACACTCTATCCACCATGCTTTTCCTTGTAAATGAATTCTGTTATCTATTAATCTTCCTTCTACATTTTTTTTCTTTGTTCAAATTGCCCTGACTAAAAGAATTTGACTTTTTTATTATTTCTTTTCCTTTCTTCTCTTTCCTTCTTCCTTTTTTTTTTTTTTTTTTTTTTTTAATGTGTAAATAAGGCAACAAACCAGCCTTTTCGGCGCCTTTCTCCATCTGGCGCCCGGGGCAAATGCCCCGCTCGCCCCCCTCTAGTTTCGGCCCTGGTACTAAGTTAAATTAATTATCATTTCTTTGTTTATAGAATTTAAAACATTTTCTACAGCTGTTTCAAGCATAGAAGCATCAATAACAAGAAATTTCCAAAAAATTTTCCTGGACTACATCATTTTGTCATAATTTATCTTAAATCAGCATTTCCTGAATTAAATGACCCCTCACCCATTTTTTTTTTTTTTTTTTAAATCTTATCACAATTAAAGCCATAATAATTCTCAATACTACATGCAAATGTGCTTTCTTTTCATTTTAATGTGGAATGGTGTGCCCACTTGAATCATTATCGTGTAACAGCATTTAAAAAAAAGTTAGGCTTTGGAAGGGCAACATATATTTTAACATTAAAATTAGGGGTGGGAATCGATTAAGAGTTTTAACTGGGTTAAATGTAGTTCATTAACATGTTAATCGCCACAATAATATCAGAAAAATTTTCACATGGGCCATGGTAACTTTATTAGACAATTTAGTTAAAAATGCGTGTTAAAAATGCGTCAGGCACATATGACTGACATGGCGATTAACGTGTTAATAATTACTCGGCATATATCATATTCCTTTTAGGGTTATTTCCTAGTTAAAAATGTGTGTTAAAAATGCGTCAGACACATATGACTGACATGGCGATTAACGTGTTAATTGATTAATTGGTCGATTAATCGAATTTTTAATCGGTTTTCATTTTTCTTTATACAATTTTATTTCAATGATGAATAAAACTCTCATATTGTGTATGAGAGTTGTTTGTATTACAACTATATGTATACAACAACTATAAATATACTATATTATGTTATTATATTTACTTTAACATATTATTCCTAAGTTTGACTGAAAAAAAAAAAAAAAAAAAAATCTTTTTCAAAAATTTTTGTCTAATCAATTATATCTGTTTCATAGCTAAAATTTAAATCAATTTTCAGTGTAATAATTGGTGACTTTAAGTGTTAATTTTATATAAATATTTTCACTTGTTTATTTAATTATAATAATTATTTTTTTAAAAGTAAATTATTTTTTTAAAATTCATTTTGAAAGAAACGTTAAATGAATTTACACATATTTTAGTTTTATATTTGCAGGCCTTGTCCATCTCGCTTGTCACTATTTTTAAATGAATTCTCAAAATTCCACATCATTATCATAAAAATCTCAAATTCTTATATTTTAGTTCTTCTTTGTCACTTTGGATTAGGACACAGAATGTTATTTTCTGTTTCTACTTCAATAGTTACTATCAGCAATTCTGAATAGACAATAAACGCTTGAAGATATTGTGAAACTGTTGATATTTCCCCCATCAGAGGGATAGTGGAAATCTCAATCCCCTCTTTTCTTTTATCTTTAGCATTTCCATTTTTTGAACGCTTCTTCTTTCTGAGAATACTATTACCCTAGCCAACACTTTCTGTAAAAGCTAAAGACAGGTGGTGTTGCTCCAGAATGCACATGAAGCGGCATTTTGTTTAATAACTGTGCCCCCCCCCCCCTTTTCTCTATCAA
Organism: Salticus scenicus; assembly: GCA_963930645.1. Taxonomy (NCBI): domain Eukaryota; kingdom Metazoa; phylum Arthropoda; class Arachnida; order Araneae; family Salticidae; genus Salticus; species Salticus scenicus. The sequence goes on from OZ005661.1 coordinate 75,057,940, forward strand.
CAAAAGTGCAACAACTTCTTTTGAGAGGTTTTATTTTTATTTATTTCCTTTTTTATTTATTTATTTATTTATTTTTTTTTTTGCTTTTTCATTATTTGATGGATGCTTCTTAGAATGTTAGTTAGCAAAATATGTGAAAAAATATTTTGTAGGCAGAAAAGCATTTTTACTTTAATTCGTAGTTTGAAAATTTTAATCGGATTTTGAAAATTTTTAATTGATCTGATTAACTTGATTAAAAAAATTGATTTGGACTAAGAATTCATCGATTAACCAAACCAATTAATCGATTAATCGGCACAGCCCTAATTAAAATTATAACAAATGTACATGATTCTATTCCTACAAGCTTTCATTGACATTATATCATTTTTTACCGCTAATCGTATTGGAGAATCAAGAAGTTTTTTTTCTACCTTACAGTTTGTGATATCTTTAGACTTTTATCTAATAGATGCTTGTATAGATGTCATCCCTCAAGGAAGTTTATATCATGAAGGTGCAAACTATATTGTTCAAAAAGGAAAGAAAAGAAAAAAAAAAAAAAAAAAAAAAAAACAAGAAATAGAAGAAAGATAGATAGGAAAAAAAAAAATGAAAGTGAAGTAAATAAATAAATAATAATAGCAAGAATTTGTTTTAACATTATTTTATAAAAATATATGAAACATATAACATTTGAAAGAAAATTTGCTACTATGCTACTGTGTACGATATAATAAATTGGAAAAATGAATTCACCCTTATTTTAGTATCGATTTTTGAATTTCTGCATATGGACAACACTACATTCATATTTCAACTTAACTATCATCTGATATCATACCAAAAATACTAATTATGTCTTTTCAGATTCCTGTAAGGTTAGCTTATGCATTTTTGTTTATAAATTTTTAGACATGACAAATTATTTAAATAATTATTAATTTTTTTACATTCACTGTCTTAATTTTTGATGGTGAAACATTATTATTTTGTTGGTTTCATAAAAAATAACTGTTAGTTTTCTTTATATTTATTTATTTTTAACTTTTATTTATTTATTTTTTAACGCTTTATACAGTTTATTTGCTGAAACAAATAATTTCTCATTTGAATGTAATTACATTAGATGCCAAGTAAATATATTTAGCTTATAAGTTTCTGTATCTGACGATTACTATCTTAAAAATTAATAATTTTGTTACATTCTTGGGTATCGACAAAACAGTTTTGGAATGTGCTGTTTATTTTTTAATAATTATGTATTTCTAAGCTTTTAAAATCATATCCTTTAGGAGGTCTTCAATCAAAGGCATCTTACGTATACAATAATTTCTTGTGAGTTAGATTTAATAACAATCTTATATATATTATAAATGTGAATGTCCGTTTATTTGACTGAGTTTCACGCTAAAACTGCTCGATGGATTTCGATAAAATTTGTTATGGAGATAGCTTATACCCTAACTTAAAAAGTTGGCTACCTTTTATTCCGAAAAAAAAATTTTTTTTGCGATTTTTATGCATAAAATAGCAATTTTGTAAGCTAATAATAGCAAAAAATTAGCCATTTAAATTTATCCATAATTTAATTGTTGCCAAAAAAAAAAAAAAAAAAAAACGAATTTATTTATTTTTTTTAACAGGAAAATAAATACATTTATCTAAACGTGAACGATAAAAAATTATAAAAAAAAATTATGCATCTCACAAAAACTGACGTCATTTTTAATTAAAAATTTCTTTTACACATTGATAAAGTGCTAATACGCAAGCGAAGTGATGCCGTCACTGGCCGTTCATGGATGCAAGAAAAATATTTCCTATGTTAAACGTCCATTGGATTTTTTTGTAAAATATTATTAAAAATCGAAGAAAATTATTTCCCGATTTTAATCCCCATATTTAGGTATAGGTATGTATTAATTATTATGTCCATGCGTTAGATTAAGTTATTTTTGTTGTAAAATTGACAAAATTTAAATTTTTAATTTCAAAACTCTAGGGAAAAAAAGAAAAAAAAAATGGCAAATTTCCATATTCGATTGAAAACACAAACATTTCATTTCAAAAGATGATATTTACACAATAAATATCCAACTAATATACTAATTAAAAGGAAAATGATAAATATTCTATCATAATTTGAAGTAAAATTTGTTTTCAAATGTCTAAATAAAGTATCTGATATAAGCGGAATAGATTTGATATCGGTCATCCTTAGCAGAAAAAAAAATATCGACGAATTATTTGGCGAACATAATTTAATTCCTTTCAAAAATCATGGTTACTTTAACAACTTATATTAAGAGAGTAATGAATAATATGAAACAATATTTCGTACAATGCATATTACGAAAATATACATCTGGCATACATATTTTCGTATTACGTTTTTGATCACCAAATACAATAAGCGCCAAGAACGACAGAGTTTTGAAATTTAAAATTAAAATTTTGTCAATTTGATAGCAAAATAACTCAATCTAACACATGCACATGATAACTATAATCTATACTAATATTATAAATGCGAAAGTTTGGATGGATGTTTGTTACTCAATCACACCACAACGGCTAAACGGATCTGGATGAAATTTTGTATAGAGATAGGTAATAGTCTGGAATAAGACATAGGCTACTATTTATACCGGAAAAAATGTAAATTTTTAATTAATCTTCTGTATAATATAAATATTTCTTCTATAATAAAACTTTAAAATAATTTATTTTAATTTTTAATTGTTGCCAAAGAATATTTCACGCGAATAATAATAATAAAAATAATACATATTAAATTTGCTTAGGCACATGCCAACATAACGTCATTATCAAAATTAAATAATAAGAAAATGAAAGCTAATTCAGATCTGTATTAAAGAGCTTTATTAGTTGATAATCCTGGGTATATTTTTAATTTTAATACTGAAGTAGATAGGACATTTTTCGCCAAGGACTCCATTTTTGTGACAACAACCTTAAGCCAAGTAGTCCATAAAAAATATAAACAAATCTGTACATATAAAAGAGTAAACTCAATGATTCACTGACTCAACACTGCCATGACGATTCTGTGGGAAAGAGGGTCACAAATTTTAGTGACCAGGTTGGATTTCGGAGCCTGACCCCCAACTAAGACGGCATTTTGCAAAATACCCCCCCCCCCTCTCTCTCCTTGGGGGGCAGAAGGCTTAACTCGGCTCCAAATTACTTAACGGTGAAGAAATTGCAGATGGAAAGACCAGACTTCAGTACAAAAAAATTATTTTCTGCGATTTTGGAATTTTGGATTTTTAAGGGGGCAGAGAAGGGAAAAGATTTTGGAAGAAGGGCACTCAACACACGAGGAAATCGAACTGAACACACACTACAAAGGGATTTTATGAAATTCCACCCTACCGCCCTTTAGAGAATGGGGGGCAAAAACATGTATTCATGCGTAACGCTGCACTAAATTATCTAAGGTTGGACATTTTTTATGTAAGGGACGATTATATGTATCTAACTCAGAGATTTTGCGAAATTCCCTCCTTTAAGAACGGGGGGGAGAGATTAAAAAAAAAAAAAAAAAAAAGTTTTAAAGCATCACTCAGCTTTAAATAATTTCATAATCTCAATTTTTTGATGTGTCGGTTATGTATGTGTATGCAACATGCAATATAAAGTAATTTTGGAAATTTACCCCCCCCCCCCCCCCACCCTTCCTCTTGGGGCGGGCGGGGCAAAAACCACATTTTGAAGCTTAAATCCGTCCAAATTACCTAAGAAAGGCGAATTTTGGTGTGCGGGTGTTAATTAGGTGTGCGAAATATGCACTTTGATGAGATTTTGTGAAACTTTCAACTGTAACCGCGAGGGAGGGGGAGTAAGAAGCAGGTAAGGGACTGCCGAAGGCATTGGGCAACTTAAAATTAGATTTTGACGGATTCCAATGTTTTTTTTTTTTAAGATATTTTATTATTATTAATGATATGCTGTTTTAGGGATACATTTCAATATAATGACCAGCGAAGCGGGCAAAGCCTGCTAGTAATAATAATAGGATTAAATTCATATGTGAATTTGACAGCATCTGATAATGTATTTAAAGATTCTGTTATATTGCAGAATTTTCAGTTATGATATAAATAAAATATATTTAAGTTATATTCGTGGAATGAATAGTAGTGTTCTGTTATATTTTCTAACTGTAATAAAATAACACTTTGGATTTTAATTAATTTATATAAAATAGCGCAAATGTAGTGTTTTATAACTTTTAAAATCAGCTCGAAAGTATATGTTTTCTATTTCTGTTTATTTCAATAGGAACAGAAATCCACTTGCATTAGATAGATTGCACATGAACAAGGAAAGGTGAGTTCTTCCAAAGGACATTACAGATTTCAGGGGGTGGAGGATGTCATTCATGCGGACAATGGGTTTCAATGGGCTATCCATTGCTAGGATGTTGCTAGGGGGGAAGTCTGTTTCATAGTTTTACCTGCTAAACTTCTAACATTGTTAAAGCTTGACCACTTTCAAAGATACAAACAAGATTTATTAAAACCGTTTTCAAAGGAAAAAAATTTAAACAGCCTGAGCACAAAAGGGTTAAACTTAACATTACATTTATTTCTCAAAACTACCTCCCCACCTAACAAGGACCTTAAACCTACAGAGCAAGGTTGTTTATTTACATTAGACTCTGATAACACATGTTATGTGATTAAATTACACGAGGAGCCCGAATCCACTAATGCTTGGTAGCTATGCTGTTCAAAAATCACCTCGGCAACCGGAAGTTTACTATTTACATTTTTGCACCAGTTGCTATACGATACTTCTCTTGAGTTGGGCAACATATTTACAGAAATAGGGTCTCCCACCGATGCCCTGTCAGGCGAGATCCTTACCCATTTAAATTATCATAACCTTCATTTTGGCCATCTCTAAAATTGCAACCTATTACTTTGGAAACCTACTGCTATAACCGCTACCTACCATTTGGCTGCCTATCCTCCCTATTATTTCTAGGACGCCTGGGAATTTGGCATTCCCTACTATAATGCCCCTTATAACCACAGTTAAAGCAAGTGACGTCACTTTGATGTTGAGGAGGTCTATTATTTTCGGGAGGAGGCCTGGTTTGTTGCTGGCACTCCAAATTTTGCACTTAAGTACTGAGTTTAGCAATCTGCTCAGTCAGGTCGCAAATGATGGTAGTGAGCCTACTTAATTGTTATGCCTGCACCTCAGCTGAATTTTTCTGTGAAAAAGCCTGAGCTGCACAAGCCAACTCAAAATCTTGGTACACATTTGGAACTTGAACTGCTTTAAAAGTTGCCTCTTCAGACAACGCAGCTTTTTCCAATTTTTTTATTGTGATGGGTGCTCTGGCGACCACACCATGCCTAATTTTAGGCTTCAAATTCTTAATTAACCTCGCCATCAACCACTCATTCTCTGTATTAGGCCAATTTTCCTTGTGAATTCTCTGAGCGACAACAATTTACCTAACCTTAGACCTTGCACTGGCAATAAAATCAGCTACGGGCGTTTTTTTGTCCTGTTTAAGATTCCAAAAAAATTTAAAAACCTCACCAATGTCTTTTTTCTCTCTGAACCTGTCTTTCAGGAATTTTTCAAAGTCAGAGAATGATTTTATGTTATGCTGGTGTGTTTTAAACACACGTAGGGCTGAACCAGCCAACCTTTGTGAGGCCGCGGTATAGAGGGTTAATACCTCTAACTTCCCCCCAAAAAACACCAGAAGCTATTAATTATAGCATTCAGGTGAATACTGCACAAACATTTCCACCGAACACCTGCCCTGAAGATGTTCTATAATTAACTTCACTATTTATTCTCCTGAATTTCAATTACTTTTTGATAGGAAAAAAAAAAAAAAAAATTGTATGGCCCCCCCCTTTTTTTTTAATTAATTGTGGAACTCTGATTATTATTAGCGGTTTCCTGTGCCTCTTTGGACGCCCTGCTCAACTCTTAATTCCTTTATGCCGTCCAGGCCGTCTCGTCAACGCACATAACAGTTTCACTGTTACACTTAGGTTTTTTCAAGGAGTTATTTATTTTATTATTTATTTTTATTTTTATTTTTTTTAACTCCTGGTGCTTCACTCTGATTGGTCTCTGCTCACGCAGAGATTTATTCAGAGATAAAAATTCTAAATTCATCCCTTTGGCTTTTAATTATTTTATGGAAAATTATTTTTATGTTTTTCGCATTTTTCGTTGGAGGTAAGCATTGGTTGCGACCAAATGCAGGTACTCCGAAGCACATCGTTGACTTGACCAACAAATCAAAATTGTTGCCACAACTGATAGATAAAAACAACTGCACACCCATTTGTTACACCATGTACAGGGACTTTTAAAAACAGCCTGCCCAATCTACAAAATTAATGATACCTCTATTTCAGGTGCATAGGTAATTCTCCCACGTCTAGAATGCTCTAAAAATCATTAGCACCCTAAATTTTTACATTAATGGACTGCACACCTTTTTACAAACTAATTTACTAATATTTGCAAGACCGTTAAAAAACGATTATGAGAATTAATCTATCTGCAAACCACCGGAGAAAACATCTGCCTTCACTACCACTTTGCCATACGAACGAAAGCTAAGAGAGACTATCAGATGAAAACAAGCACCAGATTTTACGTGAGGGGGGAAGAATAATAAACCTGAGCTTTATGGAGATAAATGGAGATGGCTGGGTTCAAAAAAGAAAGCCGAGACTTATCAGCTGATTGCACCAAATTCATGGAAAGATAGATATGCTTCAATGGAGGCCCACGTTTACAGAGGTAGACTAATGATGTGAAACAAAAAGAAGCTGTGGAAAAGCATTTCCACCCATTTGTATTTACAGAATTGACAAACAAGTAATTATCTGAAACTGCATTTAATGATGTGACCACCCCTTGTGCTAGAAATAATTAGACTTACAAATTTAATCCCACATAATTATTATAAATATTAATGTTACTATTACATTTTGAATTAACTATTTAAATTAATATGTTACAAAAAGATTGTAGCACATCAACAGTCTTTCATAGGCAATTTTTCAGCAAGATAATGCTCGCCCACATACAGTTAGAGTTTATCAAGACTTTCTACGTCATGTTCAGATTCTTCCATGGCCGGACCGCTCTCTGGACCTGTCTCTTATAGAGCCTGTATGGGACCAGCTGAAATGAGAGATGCCACCGTGTTACCCTGTACATGATCTGGAGGTGGCTGTTCAAGATCTGTGGGCCCATCTGTCTTAGGACAACATCAGAGGTCTAATCAATTCAATGCCGGACCGTGTTGCGGCATGTATTGTAGCAGGAGGCGGTTCGACGTGATACTGAAGTTGTACTGTATTTGTTTAATTGTCTTGATTTCGGGATTAAGTGAATCTCTCATCTGTATGATTAAGTGCATTAAATTTCATTTCAATCCGATGCTTCCTTGGTGCACTATTTTCAATGTCCCTGAGTGTATTTCGATTGGAGATAAATGAAACACAAACCACAATCTACACTAGCTGAAATGAAAAGCAAGTACCCTAATCCTTGTTATTGTTTGAAAGCTGTTCTGTTTGACTTTTCTTTGGAGTTTTGGTGTTAAGCGGAGCAAACTATTTAAAATATGCAAAATCTCAAGAACCAGTCGCCAAGAAAGCGATTATCGCCAAAAGAAGACGCAAAAACCGCAGTGTTGTTCTGAGAATTTTGTTCCATAGCCAGTATAGAGAATCCGTACTCCGATGGGGCCTGTGCTCTGGGCATGAAATTTTTAAAGGGCACGAAATTTTATTGACAATTACAAAAATATCTGATTTAAATCTGCTAGTTTTTTTTTCTTGTAATTTAGCCGTGTTTAACTTTTATGAATAAAAATCTGGCGTGAGTCCACTCGACTTTCCGAACATGAAGTAATTAACCTGTGTATAAATAAATTAAAGTGAGAGAAGTCGTTAAAAAAACAAAATAGAAGATTTTAACAGGGTGTTTGAGTATTTTTCTTCACATAGTATGCTCTTTAACGCTGTTGCACTTGAAATAATTTGAACCCATAGATCATAATAATAAAGAATTTTTCATTGTGTCCCTGTAAAAATCTATAAGTACTAGACTTGCCCAAAACTATACAGTTCATGCGACTAGGATCTATAATATGTATATAAATTTTCAGCTCAATCGGATAAAGCATTTAGATGCTATCTTACTTTAAATAATTTGAGCTCATAATCAATCCACAGTGATAAAGAATTTTTCGTTGTGTCCCTGTAAAAAAACTATAAGTGCTAAATTCTTCAAAATTCATATAGTTCGTATGACGGAGATCTATAATATGTATATTGTTGCGTACTTGGGGGTTCGTGAGTTGTCCGAGAATGAAAGGCCAAACGTACAAAAATTCAGTAATTTATTCACAGAAAGTTCCAGAAAAATACAGGTCTATAAACCAAGTATCAGCTTCAATTCGACCAGTAAACGCAGCTTAAACAACAGCTGTCAATAGCAAATCCACAGTACAAACTGTATAGCAATAACACTTAAAGCAAGTCTCTTTCGAAGAGGCTCAATGCAAGCTGACCGACTCTGATCACAGACTGAACTGAACTAACTTGGCGAGAAAGCGTTTCTTATATACTGTTCCATGGAACCCAGATTTTTCGAGAAAACTCTAGAAAGTGGTCAACCAATCAACTTACAGCTTCCATATTTGGTATATCCCTAATAAGGATTTTCTCGCCAAGGTGGGAAAAAGTCGCCAAATTTGGCGCCAAATCCATTACCTGCCTTATTGGGGCTTTTTAATGCATTTTTAAGGGAAATTAAGGCTATTTCAATGCTAAAACGACTAGAAATGCACAAAATTAGCACTTTATCAACTTACTAAGCCTCTTTAACCCTCTGAAAGGGGCTGTGACAGCACCTGTCACGCTTCACCATAACATTTCGTAAGAGCCCCTCTCAAAAGGTTAAAAGAATTTATACAAAAATAAACACAATTATTTACAATTTTGTAACACTGCCCCCCTCCCAAGGACTGCACGTCCCGGGCAGTGCAACTCTTGGTCAAGAGGAGAAACTAAACAAATTTACTCAATCTAAAATACAAGAACTAAGTTGCATATAATGATAAAATAGAAATATAAATCAAGTGAGAAATATTTACAAAATTGACAAATATGTACAAATATTTATATACAAATATTTACATTACTCATGTGCAAATTTTATCAGTATTTACATTTTAAATTTTAATATTACCGGTAATTGTGGTACTTGGCTAGCCTGTTATAGTGCACCACCTTCGGTTTTGATGAAGGTGTTTTAGTGATCCGCACCACTACATCATTCAGCCTTTTTAAGACTGTGTACGATCCGTCCCAGTTGCACTGTAACTTGGGGTAGAGTCCTTTGCATCGAACAGGATTCACAACCAGACCTTGTCTCCTTCCTGGAACTCATGTTGTGTAGCCTTTAGATTGTACCTTGTCTTCATTTTCTCCGTTGCAATATGAATTCGCTCCCGAGCAAAGTTGTGTACGTCCTCAAATCGTGCCTGGAGATCTTGGATGTACTCCTCGGGCGATGAAGGCGCATCGGGTGGACAACCAAACAGGAGATAACAAGGGAGACGAAGTTCACGTCCAAAGAGCATCTAAGCTGGAGTACAGACGGTGGTTTCATGGACAGCACTTCGATAAGCCAGCAGGAACAATGGCAACTTCAAGTCCCAATCTTGCTGGTTCCTTGATACTAGAAGAGAGAGGTTATTCAGGATGGTACGATTGAACCTCTCGACCATGCCGTCCGACTGGGGATGTAAGGGTGTTGTCCGGGTTTTGTCTATGCCGAGTAGTTGACACAATCCTTTGAAAACATCAGAGGTAAAGTTCCTACCTTGGTCGGTATGAAGTTGTAGGGGCGTGCCGTACCTTGTCACCCATTGCTGCACTAGGACCTCTGCGACTGTGCATGCCTCTTGATTGGGAATGGGATATGCTTCAGGCCACTTGGTGAAATAGTCCATCACAACGAGGATGTATTTATTTCCACTGGAGGTCCATGGCAAAGGACCCAAGATGTCGATTGCAATCCATTCAAATGGTGCTCCCACGTTATACCGTTGCAGTCTTCCTCGACTTTGTTTCTGCGGGCCTTTACGTGCCGCACAAGCATCACAGGATTTACACCATTTCTCCACATCCTCCTTTGCCTTGCACCAGTAGAAGCATTCCCGAACTTTCTGCAGAGTCTTCATTATCCCAAAATGGCCTCCGGTAGAGCTACTATGCAGTTGTTCTAAAACATCTGGAATTCTTGATCTTGGTAAAACAATTTGCCATCAGAAGCTTTTCCCATCATCAGATTCCCACTTTCTGGATAATATGCCGTTTCTGATATGAAGAGAGTCCCAAAGTGCCCAATAACTTTTCGTAATGGGACTATATCTGGAAATGGCCTGCCAGGTAGGTCTGTTGCTGGTCGTCTCCTTCAGCTGTAATATTGGATTTATGTCAGGATCTTCCAACTAGGCTTGTGTAAGTTCTTCGTCACTCCATGGATCGGGATCTTGTTCTGATGGTGTTGAGACAGTGACTTGGCGAGCAACTGGCTGTATTCTTTGGGGTCTATCATCAGCGTTACAGCTGTATTTATGATCTTCAGATGGAGGCTTCCGCAAGAAGGCATCTGGATTTTCCCCGAAGAGCTCCTCCTGGGTGGCATACTGCAGAGACATTCTTGGTTGTGTCTCTAGGTGTTCTTACTGGGCAGCTTCGTTTGATATGCCCGTCTTTTCCACAGCCCCAGCATTTAGTTGTTGGAGTCTTCCCTTCTTTCTTACTCTCAAGAATGCGTAGTCTTCTATTAATTTCTGCAATCATTTCCTGAATCTCTTTAAGATCATCTTAAGAGCCGTTCATTTTGTGTGCTGTGCTGTTCTGGCGATGTTTACAGGAGGCTTGTTGGGCAGTCTCGAGCTTTAGGGCATACACCAAGGCTGACTCCACATCCTTCACGCCGGAGAGTCTGAGGGCTTTTTGAATATCTGGATCTCCGACAGCATCAATGAAATATTCTAGAGCCAGATCATTGCGTGTTTCAGGATGACAGTCTGAGAAAGCCAAATGTGAAAGCCTCTGGATGTTTGATGCCAGTTCTTGTAAGCTTTCCCCTGGTCTCTGACGACGGGATCTTAGCTGGAGTCGACTATATTCTTTGGACCATTTCGCTCCAAAACGTAGCTCCAGTGCTCTGGTTAAAGCTTCGAAGTCATATCGCTGTTCCTTCGAAAGGGTCTCCAGAATATCTGCGGCGTCGCCCCGCAACGACCCTACCAGATGAGCCGGCTTTGCAACAGAGTCCCAGCCGTTAGCTTCAGCTATGATGGAAAACTGCATCTTATATACATGCCAGGAGGAACTGCCGTCGTAGGTGGGTAGCTTAATCAATTCCTGATTCTGGATTCTTCTCTCTTTCTTTTCAGTTTCCCGAGGCATGGATTCTAACTTTTCTTCGAGATTCCTACTCTTGCTCTGCAGTTCATTTCCTATTACTTCTCCGTTCCACTCTTCTTTCATTTTCCTTTCAAGATCTTCCTCCATTCTCTTAAACTTGCTTTCTATCTCTGAAAACCTTCTTTTCAGCTCTTGATCAAAGTTTTCTTTAAATTTCTCCTCTACACTCCGTTCTATCCTCGTAACACTCTCTTCAACCTTCATAACATTTTCTTCTATCTTCATAGCTTTTTCTTCAAAACTTTTTTCTATTTTCAAAACTTTCTCTTCTATTCCATCTACTCTGCTTTCCATATCCGATAATTTACTTTCAATCACTTCCTTTACTGCTGGAAGTTCTCCCTTCATCTCCTCTTGATTGCATTCAACTTTTTCTTGGATTGACTTAATTTCTCCTTGAACTTCATCCAAACTGTCTTTCAACTCTTTTTGTCCCGTTTCCATTTTCTCTTGTGCTACCTTCATTTCTTCAGTCAAGCCATCTTTCAATTCTTTTTGTCCGGTTTCTATTTTCTCTTTCAATCCAGTTTCCATCTTTTCCTGTCCGGCTTTCATTTCATTCATCTCTTGACTCAGGCTAACTTTCACCTCATTCATCTGGGTAGCTAAGCTTTCTAGAAGTTTTTTCATCTCTTGCTCCATAGCTCTAGTTATCACCATTCATAGACAACCCCGCTTCTGACACCAGAAATGTTGCGTACTTGGGGGTTCGTGAGTTGTCCGAGAATGAAAGGCCAAACGTACAAAAATTCAGTAATTTATTCACAGAAAGTTCCAGAAAAATACAGGTCTATAAACCAAGTATCAGCTTCAATTCGACCAGTAAACACAGCTTAAACAACAGCTGTCAATAGCAAATCCACAGTACAAACTGTATAGCAATAACACTGTCTCTTTCGAAGAGGCTCAATGCAAGCTGACCGACTCTGATCACAGACTGAACTGAACTAACTTGGCGAGAAAGCACTTCTTATATACTGTTCCATGGAACCCAGATTTTTCGAGAAAACTCTAAAAAGTGGTCAACCAATCAACTTACAGCTTCCATATTTGGTATATCCCAAATAAGGATTTTCTCGCCAAGGTCGCCAAAAAAATCGCCAAGGTGGGAAAAAGTCGCCAAATTTGGCGCCAAATCCATTACCTGCCTTATTGGGGCTTTTTAATGCGTTTTTAAGGGACATTAAGGCTATTTCAACGCTAAAACGACTAGAAATGCACAAAATTAGCACTTTATCAACTTACTAAGCCTCTTTGAAAGAATTTATACAAAAATAAACACAATTATTTACAATTTTGTAACAATATAAATTTTCAATTAATTCAAATAAAGCGTTTAGACATTATTGTACTTTAAATAATTTGAACCCATAGGCTATAATAATAAATAATTTTTCTATATGTTCCTGGAAAAAAGCTATAAGGGCTACGCTTGTACACTCACCAGAATCAATATGGTTCATGCAACGGTGACCTATAACATACGTACCAACTTTCAGCGCATTCAAATAAAGCGTTCAGACATTATCGTGTTTACTCACATACACACATCACCGTAAAAAGTAGCAAAAATGAACTCAGGAGATCTCTAAACTTATAAATATACCAAAATCTCAAAGTTGAATTTTTTCATGATTACTTCCTTGCATATGTATGTTAGGGGGGGAAAAAAATCTTCTGACAGACGGATGTAATTTTATTGTTAGTTGGATAAAAGCAAAAAAAGATATTCATTTTTCGGCCACATCCTTTTTCAGTCGGAATTTTTGCCTGATAAAAATTGTATCAGAACAGAAATAGACTACAAAAATTACTAATATTATTTTTTTTAATGCATAGACTGACTAAAGTATTCTTCAACTTTTGGCAAGTGGGGAGAAAATTTATTCAGCTTATAGCTTGTTATGCTTACTGATTGTTTTTAAAATTTCTGCATTCAAAGAGGGCAAAAAAAAATTGTTAGTCTGGCAATGGGCATATATGTATGTTTATGTGGTCATTTCTAATATATTGCAAAGTGTTTGTGTAACTAAAAGCTTTGCATGAAAATTTTAAGATTTTTGTTGGATAAAAGTAAAAGGGTGCTCAAATTTTTAATTTAATGGAAATTATCTTTTTTATCAGATAATTAAAAAGTATAAATACAATTTAAGTAAAAAGTCATTTTTTAAAGTTAGAAGCTTTTTATTGTGAAGCATTAAAAACCATAAAATAGAATTTATTCTGACAAAGACATGCTACAAAGAAATGAAAGTTTCAACACTAAGAAAATTTTAGAGAAAAATATAGGTACTTTCCTTTTGCAAGAGATGGAAGTTTTTTAATGTTCAAAATATTTAAAAAGCTTTCAAGACATTTGAAATTTCTGGTCTAATTAATGATTACACAAAAACTAATAACTAAGAATATTGGTCTCGAGAGCTTTTTAAAATATTTTGAACATTAAAAAATTTTCATCTCATGCAAAAGGAAAGTACCTAAATTTTTTCTCTAAAATTTTCTTAGTGTTGAAACTTTCATTTCTTTGTAACATGTCTTTGCCAGAATAAATTTTATTTTATGCTTTTTAGGACTTCACAATGAAAACCTTCTAACTTTAAAAAATCTGGTGTGAAACAACCACACGACTTCCATTACCCGCTATTACATGTATTATATGCATTTTTGAGAGATAATGTGATCAGAAAGCATAAAAGTGACCAAAAAAGAAAATCGTTAGAGCCGTTTTTGAGATACCAACTTTCACAAAAAATCAATTATTGACCGGAAAACAATAATTACATACAAAAGCATATTTAAAAGTGAGTTAAAATGGCGAGTTTGAAAAAAATCCGTACAACCGTTTTTAAAGGAACGCCTTTGCGAGGCCTGAAATTGAGCTATTTATACAGGATGCCTATCAATTTTCATGAACTAACCAACTATATCATTCGAAAGGATATCTGATAGAGTGTTTATATAGCAGATTTGAAGAAAATCGTTAGAGCCGTTTTTGAGATACGGACTTACGGTCCCACTTCCGGTTTCCGATGTCCCATTTCCGGTTAAACTCAATTATTGATAGGAAAACAATAATTACATACAAAAGCATATTTAAAATTGAGTTAAAATGGCGAGTTTGAAAAAAATCCGTACAACCGTTTTTAAAGGAACGCCCTTGGGAGGCCTGAAATTGAGCTATTTATACAGGACGCTTATCAATTTTCTTGAACTAACCAACTATATCATTCGAAAGGACATCTAATAGAGTGTTTATATAGCAAGTTTGAAGAAAATCGTTAGAGCCGTTTTTGAGATACGGACTTACGGTCCAACTCCCGGTTTCCGATGTCCCACTTCCGGTTTTTCAATTTTCACCAAAATTTGGAAATTTCATCTGTACGCCAGACGTATTTGAATTCTAAAGTTTCGTAGCTCTGTCTTTATTAGTTTCTGAGCTATAATAGCCAGAAGATTCTCCACATACATACACACTGACCAATTGCCAAAAACCACTTTTTTGGACTCAGGGGACCTTAAAACGTGTAAATCAGGTGAAAACCCGATATTGAATTTTCAGACCGAATACAATACTTCCATTACCTACGGTAGTAGGGTAATGGAAGTAAAAATGATTTTTTACTTACATTTTATTTTGTGTTTTTACTTCCATTACCCTACTACCGTAGGTAATGGAAGTATTGTATTCGGTCTGAAAATTCGATATCGGGTTTTCACCTGATTTACACGTTTTAAGGTCCCCTGAGTCCAAAAAAGGGGTTTTTGGCAATTGGTCAGTGTGTATGTATGTGTGTGTGTATGTATGTATGTGTGTGTGTGTATGTATGTATGTGGAGAATCTTCTGGCTATTATAGCTCAGAAACTAATAAAGATAGAGCTACGAAACTTTAGAATTGAAATACGTCTGGTGTACAGATGAAATTTCCAAATTTTGGTGAAAATTGAAAAACCGGAAGTGGGACATCGGAAACCGGAAGTGGGACCGTAAGTCCGTATCTCAAAAACGGCTCTAACGATTTTCTTCAAACTTGCTATATAAACACTCTATTAGATGTCCTTTCGAATGATACAGTTGGTTAGTTCAGGAAAATTGATAGGCGTCCTGTATAAATAGCTCAATTTCAGGCCTCGCAAATGCGTTCCTTTAAAAACGGTTCTACGGATTTTTTTCAAACTCGCCATTTGAACTCACTTTTAAATATGCTTTTGTATGTAATTATTGTTTTCCTGTGAATAATTCAGTTTAACCGGAAGTGGGACCGTAAGTCCGTATCTCAAAAATGGCTCTAACGATTTTCTTCAAATTTGCTATATAAACACTCTATTAGATGTCCTTTCGAATGATATAGTTGATTAGTTCAGGAAAATGGATAGGCGTCCTGTATAAATAGCTCAATTTCAGGTCTCCCAAGAGCGTTCCTTTAAAAACAGCTGTACGGATTTTTTTCAAACTCGCCATATTAACTCACTTTTAAATAGCCTTTTGTATGTAATTATTGTTTTCCAGTCAATAATTGATTTTTTGTAAAAGTTGGTATCTCAAAAACGGCTCTAACGATTTTCTTTTTAGGTCACTTTTATGTTTTCTGATCACATTATCTCTCAAAAATGCATATAATACGTGCAATAGTGGGTAATGGAAGTCGTGTGGTTGTTTCACACCAGATTTTTTAGTTACAAAAAAGGAAAAAGCTTCTTATAAAAACTAATTAAAACTTCTTAGGATATTTTGTAGACAAAGGAAGATTTTTGTTTATCAAATCACATTTTTTTTTTTTTTTTTTTTTTTTTGATTATTTATCTGCAAAAAAAAAAAGTACTATATCGTCTTTTGAGGACCGAATCCGGGACCATCGCTTTATCAGCATGACGCTCTAACCAAAAGTCTAAGAACTGTCAAGAATAATAATAGAACATTCTAGAAAAATTCTAACAAATACTTATTCAAAAGGAATATTGTTTTTGAATGCTTTTTAAAATATTTGGAATATTTAAATTTTTTCATGTTTTGCAAAAGTGAAATTTCTATATTTTTCTTTAAAATTTTCTTGTTGTTGAAACTTTTATGATTTTATAGTATGTCTCTGCAAGAATAAATTGTTATTTTAGGCTTTTTAGGGCTCCACAATAATAAAAAAAACTTTCAGTGTTATTTTTATTTATTTATTTATTTATATTTATGTTTTTACTGAAATTTTTATTTTGTGCATTTAGTAACTGAAAAAAAAAAAAAAAAACTTTTACAAAAAAAACTATCAAAATTCCTTAGGACACTGTGTAGGCAATGAAAGATTTTCTTTTATCAATTGACATCGTTTCTATTAATTATCTGCAAAAAAGTAACACATCAGCTTGCGAGGATCGAACCCACGAGTATCACGTTATCACCATGATGCTCTAACCAAATGTACAGTCACCCAAAAAAAAAACGCCACCCCCCCCCACCTAATTTTGCCGTAAATTATCGTAGAAACATGCGACTGGTACCAATCAGTTTGTAATAACGTCTAGTTTATAATGTTATAGTTAGATTTTACTTAGGGGGGCGTCTACATATTAAAACTGACATCAACTTCATTTTCTTCAATGGTAACCCCCTTTTTTTATAATTTATTTGAATTCTTTGGATCAAATCATCACGGAAAATGGTATAGTTTATGTATTTCGCTCAATTTTTCATAGAGTTATAAGCTGTCAAAGTTTGGGGGTGCTAATGTTAAATGAATGTGACAAACATTAAATCATATCTTCCGAAATAATTATGATATTTAAATTCTGTTTTTTTTATTCGTTAGAATGAAGTAACCCAAACATATTCCATGCAAATTTTTGCTAAAAAAACATTTTTTGAATTATGAAAATTATTAATAAATTCATATTTGAAAAAATTATGAATTATGACCTGTGTTAATTTTTGCACGAATAGAACGGGCATCATCAAAAACATAGGTTTCCAAATTTACAGCTCGTTCCTAACATTATTTTTTGAGTTACAGTGATATTTCACTTTTTATTCCTGTTAGGGGGCCGTCACTTGTTATAATCTGTCTGCTCTATAAGTAAATGTTTCTTTATAATTTGACGGAAAATTATTTTAATTTACCTTTATGTTATTTTTATTGTTTCCTAAGCAATATTTCGATGTTTATTATACAAATTGGCATATTTTTGTAAAGTTATCACAATGTAGGCGAGGGATTGTGAAAGAATTTCAAAAGAAAAGAAGCCCCGCCTCTGATTCGCTGAAACACTATTTAAAAAAAAAGACAAATTTGCATATTCCTATTTGACTCTATATGTGACGCTGGCATGCATAAATCACAATGGTATTTACTACATCAATTATTGAAGACAAAACTTAAATGATTTAATTACAAATATGCAAAATTATTTTGCTTTATATTATAAAGTTTTAGAAAATTTGTGAAAAGGCGTGGCTTAAGCCTTGATATGGAAGCTATGTTGCTGTTTTTCGATGCTGTGAAATTTACAAAATATATTTGTGTTAATATACTATACAGATAGAAGAATAATTATATAATATCAACAAATCTTCTTTAATCAATATATTTATATACATTACTGTATGGAAATGTTTATATATGAATATTGTATTTATTTTTAATGAGAGATATAAACACAAAATACTAAAAAAAAGAAGAAAATGTGTTATAATTTTTTATAAATCAAGCAATATATATATGCATACTTGCCAACGTAACCTGTAACATTGTTAGTTCCCGCCCCTGTGTGTACACAATTTAATTTTTAGAGTAATTAACTTCAAATACATTTACGATTAACTCATTGAGCGCCACGCGAATTCTTATGGAAATCCCATTCAGGCCACACGTGCTGCTTAGAAGCGTGTTATGTTTATCGAGTTTCAATAAACCCCATTAGGCCTTAACGATATAATCCTATAAAAATCCTATTAAAAAAAAAAAAAAACATGAAGTAAATTTTAAATAAATTGTCAGTAATTACTTAAAACTATGTAAGTTCTGTAGTTTTATATCATATTTTACACTGCCGGCTGACTTAGCCTAAATGGAAAGATCAGTGTCAGCCACCGATGGCTGACACGGCTCTAAAAAGACTGATGTGAAAAAAATGTACGGAAAGGGGCGGGACCAGTAATCTTTCGGGATAGGTTGACAAGAATGTATATACATAGAGCAATGCCAGAAAATGTTCTTTATTTTTCATGAACCAGATGAATGGTATTTTTTTTCTGAATAGTCTATGTATTAAATATAATGCTGCTTTAAATAGCCTTTAAATGAAAAGTTTTATTACATAAAGTAATTTTCTGGCACTCTACAGCTCCCAAATGACACACAATACAAAACCCCGCCTTTTTCCAGTATTTAAAGGGTATTAACGTTTAATATGCTTTATATTCGTTTTGATCTTTCTTTCTCCTCCTTATCTTCTTCTTTTTTCCTTAAAAAAAAAAAAGAGTTATGTAACATTTTGACCTTTTCAAGTGAAGATTTAGGGTAGTCAGGGTAGTCAGGGTATTAAGGGTAGTCAGCCTTTCTACACCCACCGTCCACTTCGGTATCTGTGTTAAAGTGTAGAATTTTAGAACATCCCATTAAGTAGTAGGATTTATTATTTTACATATTAATTTGTTACACATTATAAAATATAAAAGCAAAAGAATATCGTGGAGATTTATGTAAAAGTTTTTAATAATGTCATGAAAAAAAAATAATAATAATTAAATAAAAAAATAAATAAATAAATAAAAAATAAATCTGTTTTAATATTTTAAAAAAGTCAATTAAAGAAAATGAACGTACTGCAGTATCAGAACAAACTTCCATTGTCACTGTGAAACGGCCGTGAGAACCAGGTTGAGGGCCGCCGTTTCAGACAATTATACGGCAGCTTGAGTTAAAATAATTTTGAATTTTCAAACAAATTTAAAACCATTCATCTTTTTTTTTTTTTTTTTTTCTTCTTTTGATAGATATTTTAATATCTTTTCAAGCTATTTAATTTTCTTCGTATGAAGTGAACTATCTGATGTTTAATCAATAGAAACCAATAAAAATCTTTTAATTCATAAACTAACTCAGAAAGTTCTGTGAATTAGTCATTTTTTTTATCTTATAATTAACATTTCTGAAATTTTTTTCCGGTGTGTAACTTAATAAATAATGTATACTGGGTGGTAGATCGTGATTTATATTTTCTAAATGTATAAACGGACCCCTAATACATTTTCACGTGTAACTCTATTTAATATTGATTTAAGGTATATAAATAGGTATGTTTTTCGAACCGCCTTGATCTCAGAAATCTGAATATGAAGTCAAAAATAGGAGTTGCTATTGAAGAAAATGAAGTTAATGCCAGTTTTAATATGTAGACGACCCCTTAGGCAAAATTTAACTATACCGTTATAAACTAGACGTTATTACAAATCGATCGGTACCAGTTAAATGTTTCTACGATAATTTACGGCGAAATTAGTTGGGGGGTGGCGTTTTTTTTTGGGGTGACTGTACTAACGAGCGATGAAAAAGGTTGTTTAAATTTACTTTAAAGTGGAGGCGCCTTCTTTTTCAGAATGACACAAAGCCACGATGATAAA
This sequence comes from Salticus scenicus, assembly GCA_963930645.1. Taxonomy (NCBI): domain Eukaryota; kingdom Metazoa; phylum Arthropoda; class Arachnida; order Araneae; family Salticidae; genus Salticus; species Salticus scenicus. The sequence goes on from OZ005661.1 coordinate 75,078,059, forward strand.
AATCCAATTTCAATAAAAAGCTTCTAAAAGAATATATAATATATATATATATATATATATATTTAACTTTTTATTTTATGCTTTTTAGTATCTAAAAAAAAAGCTTCTTCAAAAAAATACTTTTAGAATACTGTGTAGACAATGAAAAATTTTCTTTTATCAATTGATGCATTTTCTATTAATTATCTGCAAAATTTAACACATTGATCCTTCGAGGATGGAACTCATCCCCATTGTATTAGCAACTTGATACTCTAACCAACTGAACCAACGAGCGAATATAAGGGCTGCCGACATTTACTTTAAAGTTGAGGTGCCTTATTTATTAGTGTGACATGAAGACAACGCAATAATGAAATCCAATTTCAATAAAAAACTTCTAAAAAAATTATTTATTTATTTTTATTTAAATTTTTATTTTGTGTTTTTTAGTAACTAGATAAAAAGCTATTAAAAAAAAAAAAAAATCTTTAAAAATTATTAGGATACTGTGTACAGAACGAAATATTTTCTTTTATCAACTGACACTTTTTCTATTAATTATTTTAAAAATTAACATGACACTTTAACTAATTGAGCCATTAAGAGATAGAAATACAATTAATTGCTTCCATTTTTTTTTTTTTTTTTTTTTTTTTTTTTTTTTTTAAGTGAAAGTGTCTTGTTTTTTAGCGTGACAGAAAACGTGATGACAAATTCAACTTCATATAATAATATATATATATATAACTTCTAAAAATATTTATGTATTTTGGAATTGAAACTTTTTATTTTGAGCTTTTTTAATATCTAAAATATTTTGTGTTTTCTAATATGTAAGAAAAAGAAAAAACTTAAGGCGGGTCTCCACCTTTTTTGTCTTTCAATTCACAATGGCGGACCTGCACAAAAGTGGTTTAGAATAAGATATGAGGGTTGGTCAAAATTTCAGAAAAAGCGTATGAATTCCCTATTCCATAAAAAATTATCTGTCAAGTACTGACAGCTTAAATCCCCTAGAGGGGTTCTGTTATCTGTAACAGGTCGGGAGTGAGAGGAACATTGACACTTCTGCTATTTATCTAAGCTAAAACAAGCAAACGAACCTCTAGAATATAGTATTATAGACATGAGTCTCCAGATTAGTCAAATGCTCAAACATAACAACTGAAATACTGCTGTAATATATATTTAAAAAAAAAAAAAAAAAAAAAAAAAAAACATTTAAAAAGTACAAAAAAGCCAAGCTCAAAGAAAGAGAATGGATTAAAGTTGTGTCTAAAAAGGATGTGATATCAAATTCCCAAGCTTACATTCTAATACTTATTTAATATTCCCTTTTAACTAAATGATTTTCTGATGAACAAAAGTTTAATCTGGATGGTCCTGACGGGTTTCAATATTATTGGCATGATTTACGGAAGTCTCCTGATGTACTAATGAGCCGCCAAATGGGTGGAGGCTCAGTAATGGCCTTTGGGCTGGTTTTTCGGCTCAAGGGAAAGCGGATATTGTTTTTATGCATTCAAGAATGAATTCCGAAAAGTATAAGAATGTTCTTAAAGATCAACTAGCCATATACGGTGAACTTCTTTATGGCGAAAACTACACTTTCCAGCACGATAACGAACCGATTCACGCATCACACGAAACAAAAAAGTGGCTTTCAGAGCAAAGTATCAATGTTATCCCTAGGCCTTCTCGCTCCCCAGACTTAAATCCCATCGAAAACTTGTGGGGGATCTTAGCTCGTGCGGTTTACCGAAATGGGAGGCAATTTATATGTGTCGAAGACCTAAAGAATGCTATAAAATGTGTTTGGGAAGAACTGTCTTGCGATATTTTGTTAGAATTGGTAGATTCGATGCCGAATCGCATCTTTCATGTTATAAAAAACAATGGCGGCTCCACCAAATATTGAATAACCATGTTAGAGGATTTTCTTTTAGACCATTAGTGTCTGCTAATTATGTTGACCACTGTATTTGGAAAAAACGGTTGGTGTCTTATAATTTTGTCCATTATGTTTTTAAGTTTTTTCATTAAATTGTATGAAAATATCATTATTATAAAATAATTATATATGATAACAGAATAAATTTATGTTTTTGACGTATTTGATAAAACATTTTTAAGCTCTGAATCTTTTCTTTCACTATTTGTCAAATTAGATAGGTGTCTTGTAATTATGTCCACCACTGTATATAAAGACATGTCGTAACAATGTTGCGTTTCTTAGCAACGGTTACTGTATTGATATCGGATTCGGTAAAGTAAAAGAAAAAAGCAATATATTTGGAGTATTTAGGTATTATACACATCAACAAAGAAACTAACGATGATTTTGATGAATTTTGGATACGTTTATTTAAAATACTGGTATATTTAAATTTAATAATTTTCATAAATAATTAAATTTAAATTACATTTTATTACTGAAATTATAAAAAAAATTCATTATTCAAATAAAAATGGATAATTTCCCAGGATTTGTTTTGTCACTGTCGTCACAAAGGAAAGCAAATTTTATCCGTAGTGGAGAAAAAAAAAAAAAAAAAAAAAAAAAAAAAGAGCCAGAAAGAAAGAAACCGAAACTTCTGTCTATTTCTTAGAGAATACAATAGAGTTCTGAGTAAAATAGAAATTAATTTAATTTAAGGTGATGCAACTTTTTTTTTTTTTCTAAGTCTGTTCTTCTATATAAAGGCATGTCGTAACAATGTTGCGTTTCTTAGCAACGTTTACTATATCAGAATCGGATTTGGTAAAGTAAAAGAAAAAAGTAATAAATTTGGGGTATTTAGGCATTCTCTTCAACAAAGAAACTAGCGACGATTTTCATAAATTTGTGATAAGTATATTTAGTATATTTAAATTTAATAGTTTTCATAAATAATTACATTTCATTGCTGAGATTAAAAAGATTAAAAAAAAAAAAAAAACTCATTATTCAAAAAATAAATAAATATATATATATATATATATATATTACGCCACTGTTGTCACAAAGGAAAGCAAATTTTATCCATAGTGAAAAAAAAAAGGGGGGGGGGGGAGGAATAGACAGACACCGAAGCTCCTGTTTATTAGAAAATACCAGTTCTGAACAAAACAGAATTAAAACAATTTAATTTAGGATAATGTAACTTTTTTTCTTTTTTTTTCTAAGTCTATTCTTCTATATACAGACATGTGCAACATGGCTACTATATCTGGATCGGATTCGGTAAAGTAAAAGAAAAAAGTAATAAATTTGAAGTATTTAGTTATTATATCCCTTCCACAAAGAAACTAGCCACGATTTTCCTGAATTTGCGATTGGTATATTTAACATATTTAAAATTAATAATTTTCATAAATAATTAAATTTAAAATACATTTCATTACCGAAATTATAAGAAACTCATTACTCGAATAAAAAAGAATAATTTCGCAGGATTTATTTCACAAAGGAAAGCAAATTCTATCTATATCGGCGGGAAAAAAAAAAAAAAAAAAAAAAAGATAGAAAGAAAGAAACCGAAGCTCCTGTCTATTTCGTGGAAAATACAATGGAGTTCTGAGCAAAAATAGAAATTAAATAATTTAATTTAGGATGATACAACTTTATTTTTTCTAAGTCTATTCTTCTATAAAAAGGCATGTTGCAGCAGTGTTGCAATTCTTAACAACGGTTATTATATCGGGATCAGATTCTCTAAAATAAAGGACAACGGGTTGGGGTATTTTGGTATTATATCCCTTCAACAAAGAAACTAGCTCGATGATTTTCACGAATTTGCAATAGGTATATTTAGTTTATTTAAATTTAATAGTTTTAATAATTAAATTTAAATTATATTTCATTACTCAAATTTCAGTATTTTACCATGTTTTTAATTTTTGCTGTAAACAGAGATTGCAACAGTTCAGTTTATTACTTCTGTGTTATTATTTTGTTGCTACCATTCTCAGAAAAAAAAATGATGGTTATAATGTTATAATATTATCTGAAAAATTATTGTTATGAACTTGAAAATAATTAAAATGATTATAATAAATAAAAATAATATCATTTATGTTATTAAAAATAATATAAATGATAATAAATTCAAACTTTATATATGTATATAAATATATATAAATGATAGATATCGTAATGAAATTTAACCTTAGAATTTAGCAATTAATAGATACAAAACAATACCAACACAACAAAAAATAGGACTGATTTTAACTTATAGGTAAGACTGACACAAAAATGTTGCGATACAGATTAAGAACCAATAAGAGACAAAAACAATTTATATATATATAGCATATATATATATATATATACACACTAAGCGACAAAAAAAAAATAAATAAAATAAAAAAGCCGCACTTGGATATTTTTCCTTTCACCTTCTATAACCGCCAATTTTATTGTTTAAAAGCAAATTTTCGAATAGATTTTGTTAAGTTGTCCTCCACATACACTTTAGCATTGAGTCCAGTGTTAAAAACGAAATGCAATTGTCAAAAAAACTATAATTTTAGAAATTATTTCAAAAATGGTAAGAATAAAGCATTTAACGATGCCAAAAAAGTATTAATTTTTTAATGGGAAAAAAACAATAATAATACGTGAGATGGCAAAATAATTAAACGTTAACGAAATATTGGTAAAAAGGTTTTTAGCAAAATATAAAATGTTTTGGCCGTTTAAACCGGAAATTTGGCTTTAGGCGGCTACGTTGCTCATCCAAGCAAGATAACCGCAAGTTAAAAAGCAAATGTTTAAAAAATCGATTTGTATCATGTTCAGAACTTAAAAAAGATTAAAGAAAAAAGTGTATAGCAAAATATTTTCTTCAAAAATAGTCCAGAAACAATTAAATAAGGCAGGTTAAAAACCAGAAGATCTGCAAAAAAGTGATTATTAAGGACAAATATTTGAAAAAAAAAAAAAAAAGACATCAGTTGACCAAAAATTGAAAAAAATTAGCAGTTAATTATCGGACTGAACTAAGTATCTCTGACGAGTTAAGTTTAATTTATTTCGAGCTGATGAAAAAAAATACTAAGACGGTAAAAATGGGACTGACTTAATGAAAACTGCTCTCTTAAAACAGTGATATATTCTCCTTACATTATAGTATGGAGGTGCATACTTTTTCAAAGAATCAGACAAATTTTCATGCTAAAGGGATCAATTAACTCAAAATAAAACACGGTGATTATAAAAGGGATCGCCTGACCGACTATTTTGGAAGTATTTCAGACTTTTCTTCTAACAGCATTTCAAGATGATAATACATCTTGCTGTGCGGCGTATGTGGTACGTCAGTTGGAATCAAATTGTTAAAATTACCTATCCATTCCCATAAGCACCTATAATTCTGTAAGTAATAATATCTTTTTTCACTCTAAGTTAAATCCCACAAAGAATATCGTAGAATTTCTTCTTTATTAGACTTGGAAACAGTCCTAAACTCAATTCGCTTAAAAATGTTTGGTCGTAAAAAGGCGCGGTTAGAGAGAGGAGGATTCGAAATTTGCAGCCTACAACTTTGCAAGAACTAGAAAAATTATTTTCAATATTTAGAATAGTGAATTTTTTTACATTTATACCAAAAAACGTTATAATACTATGCCACTGTGCATTAAATCAGTAATTCCATATAAAGGTGGAATTAACCCAATGCAGAATAAATATTTTTATTAAAGAATCACTTAGATCTAACAAATAAATAGTTTTATTTCATATATTAAAATATAACTTGTTTATTTCATATAATAAATCATAATAGAATACAAAGTGTACGGCTATTGCACTATTTTTAAAAAGAAAGTTTTATATAGATTTTTATAAAGTACTTCGTAGAGTACGTAGGGTGTAATAAAGCGAATTATTAAATCGAAAATGTACATAGGTATCATTTCATCCCTTTGGTATTATGCAAACATGACAGTTTTATTTGTTTCAACCATTAATTTTAAAGTTTTTACAAATAAAAAATACATGTCATTTTTTTTCCTGTAGTGCTGCTTTTTTTTTTTTTTTTTTTTTTTTTCCCGCTTAGTACATATATATATGGTACTTTTCTGTTATTGGGATCGGATTCAAGTAAAGTTAGGAAAAGAAAGAGAGAAATAAATTTGGGGTATTTAGGTATTATCTTTTCGACAAGTAAACTAGCGATGACTTTGATAAATTTGCGCTGTAATAATTTTCATAAGTAAATAAATTCAAACTACATTCCATTACTCGAATTCTGTTATTTTAATTATAAAAGAGAAATTTTAAATAGTAGTCTTTTTTCCTTTTTCTTTCTTTCTTTCTTTCTTTTTTTTCATTATTTGTTATTCATCATGTAATTTGGTCACTGTCTGGAGAATGTTTGGAGAATATGGCAAATTTGAAAATAGGTTTATTTGGAAATATAGACCGTTAGATGGACGAAGGCGGACTAGATTTAAATATTGGCTGACAAGAAAGCCCATCCCAATTTTTCCAAATTTTAAACATGTCAAACACAGGACAAAATTTCCTATAAACTTGCTCAATGAGAATTATTTTTGACAAATTATTAGGAAATTAAACAAGAACTATTTTTAATAGTAATAGCCAACTAAGGAAAAAACATTTGGACACGTAAAAGTGATGCCGATTCTTAGGGGAATGGGGCAATTTCATTACGAGTATCTATGAAAAAGAAATTATCAATGCCTTTAAAAGAAACGACTGAATCTGTTATAATAATAATAATAAAGGTTAAATCGATCAATTAAAAAAATGGATTTTTAAATTATTTTTTAAAGATATTTAAAAATGCAATCAACTTTCAATACATACATACTTTCAATACATACAACATACAATCAACTTTCTTTGGACATTTCGTGTTACGCTCTAAGAGAAGAAAAAAAAAAAAATTCTTCAATCAGCATGGAAGATGATTTAATAATTTATTTGTACTGAGTGAATTTTTGTATAGCAAAATATAGAAGAATATTTTGTGATGGTCACAACGTATCAGAACAACTGCCACTGTTTCTTGATTTGTCGAATAGGGAAAATTCGGAAATAGTTTCATCTGGAAATATCGAGCGAAGTTGTAGTAAAATTGACGGTAGTTGAAAATTATTTTCTAAATAGATGCTGTTTCATTTTAAAGAGCGGGAATAAAAAAAAAAAAAAAAATAATAATAATAATTATCTGGTGTGAAACAACCACACGACTTCCATTACCCACTATTACACGTATTATAGGCATTTTTGAGAGATAATGTGATCAGAAAACATAAAAGTGACTTAAAGAGAAAATCGTTAGAGCCGTTTTTGAGATACCAATTTTTACAAAAAATCAATATTTGTCCAGAAAACATTTATTACATACAAAAGGATATTTAAAAGTGCGTTAATAGGGCGAGTTTAAAAAAAAGAAAAATAATCCGTACAGCCGTTTTTAAAGGAATGCGCTTAGAAGACCTGAAATTGAACTACTTATACAGGAAGCCTATCAATTTTCCAGAACTAGCCAACTATATCATTCGAAAAGGACATCTAATAGAGTGTTTATATAGCAAATTTGAAGAAAATCGTTAGAGCCGTTTTTGAGATACGGACTTACGGTCCCACTTCCGGTTAAACTCAATTTGACAGGACAACAATAATTACATACAAAAGCATATTTAAAAGTGAGTTAAAATGGCGAGTTTGAAAAAAATCCGTGCAACCGTTTTTAAAGGAACGCCTTTGCGAGGCCTGAAATTGAGCTATTTATGCAGGATGCCTATCAATTTTCCTGAACTAATTAACTATATCATTCGAAAGGACATCTAATAGAGTGTTTATAAAGCAAGTTTGAAGAAAATCGTTAGAGCCGTTTTTGAGATACGGACTTACGGTCCCACTTCCGGTTTCCGATGTCCCACTTCCGGTTTTTCAATTTTTACCAAAATTTGGAAATTTCATCTGTACACCAGACGTATCTCAATTCTAAAGTTTCGTGGCTCTATTTTTATTAGTTTCTGAGCTATAATAGCCAGAAGATTCTCCACATCCATACACACACACACACACACACACATACATACACACTGACCAATTGCCAAAAACCACTTTTTTGGACTCAGGGGACCTTAAAACGTGTAAATCAGGTGAAAACCCGATATCGAATTTTCAGACCGAATACAATACTTCCATTACCTACGGTAGTAGGGTAATGGAAGTAATAAAATAAAAATTCGTTTTTCGTAAGACATTAAGCATTGATTTATATCTTTGTTATTCTTCTACTCATATATGCACATGCAGTGTTATCCTGATTAGACGATTAATTAACAATAAAATAAAATAAAATAAATAAAAAGTTTAAACAATTTATAATTGGAGATTCGTAAAGCAAAATGGTAAAGATGTTGATCAATATTCAGCAAAGATCTTTCATTGCGCCAAACACACGTGAACCAACGAATTATCCCCTTGGTATTATATCAGGTGCGAATCAGATTAACATGCTGTTATTACTAACAATAATATTTTTGATTAAAAAATAGTATAATGTAACTGTGATAAATCTTCCTCCTGTAGTATTCTATGCAACAGCGCGATCTACCGGTTAACATAAACAAAAAATCGAATCATCATCAGGCCCTGACTAACGGCAGGGCATACGGGGCAAATGCCTTGGGCCCCCCTTCTGGAAGGGGCCCCCTACAGGCGTATGCAGAAATTCTGCAGCCTAAAGACCTCTTATGCCACTGCAAGGGGGCCCTCCAGAATAGGCTTGCCCCGGGGCTCCAGGCAGTCTAAATCGGGCCCTGATCATCATAGTTTCTCACAATAAAAGTTGTATATAATTTGGTGGGATTTCAACAAATAGAGGTTGATATATGGGCATCTGTAAATTCATAGAATGCAAGGTATATCAGTGCCACCTATTGGTTGATTGATATAAATTCATGTAAAACGAATTGGCATTTTTACTTCCATTATCCTACTACCGTAGGTAATGGAAGTATTGTATTCGATCCAAAAATTCGATATAAAGATTTCACCTGATTTACATGTTTTAATGTCCCCTGAGTCCAAAAAAGTGGTTTTTGGCAGTTGGTCAGTGTGTGTGTGTGTGTGTGGGGGGGGATTTTCTGATTATTATATCTCCAAAACTAATAAAGATAGAACCACGAAACTTCAGAATTGAGATGACAGGTCTGGTGTACCGATGAATTGTTTAAATTTTGGTCAAAATTGGAAAACCGGAAGTGGGATATCCGAAACCGGAAGTGGGTCCATAAGTCCGTATTTCAAAAACGTCTCTAACGATTTTCTTCAAAATTACTGTATAAACACACTTTATTAGATGTCCTATCGAATGATATAGTTGGTTAGTTTAGGAAAATTGATAGGCGTCCTGTATAAATAGTTCAGTTTCAGGTATTGCAAGTGCGTTTCTTTCAAAATGGCCGTATGGATTTTTTTCAAACTTGCAATATTAGCCCTTTTTTAAATATCCTTTTGTACGTAACTGCTGTTTTCCTGTCAACAATTGAGTATGCCAACTTTTGGTAAAAGTCGGCATCTCAAAAACGGCTCTAACGATTTCTTCAAAATAGTTACATAAAACCATTTTAGGTATCCTTTCTCATGATTTACGTGGTTATTACAGGAAAATTAATAGTCATTAGTCATCCTGATTAGATTGATTAATTTCAGATCTTGAAAATTGGTGTTTAAAAAAAAAAAAAAACGCTGCGTAAATTTTGTTTTATATGACTTCACACGTGTATCAAGTTTCTCTTACTGGAAAATTAAAAAAAAATGCATTTAATACGTGTAATAGTGGGTAATGGAAGTCGTGTGGTTGTTTCAAACCGGATCTTTTTTTTTTTTTTTTTTATCTTACAAATTTTGGCGTATTTACATACTATAAAACCTGTGCATAATAGCCTTCTTGTAAATAAATAAATAAATAAATAATTTTATTAACTCAAGATAGTCTTCTTTTCTTTCCTTTTTTCTTTCTTTTTTTTTTTTTTTTTTAAATGATTTCATATAAAGTATTTGTTACACTTACAGTCTTATTCTACTAGTACAAATATCATAGTTACAACTATCATTCTGTTTACATAAATAACATTAAAATAAATATTGGGTTTCGAGCTACAAATTATTCAAGTAAAGTTTCTATCATAAACGCATTTTTAACCCTAAGAAAGAAAGGTGTTATAAAGTTTAAAGCCTTTATCTGCATGTCTGTATGTAACACTACAGCTTGCAAACGAAATGATTGATTTCAATGTTTAAAAAAAAATAAAAAAAACCACTCGTATAACTAGGATAATTCTTAGCTAGGTTTAATGTAAATTTGTTTGACAGGTAATATTTCAGATGAAATTTTCTGTGATATTTTGTAATGTTTTAAGTTGCCAGATTTTGAATTAAACTTATAGTTCGCAAGCTTCCAATTTAACGTACACAATCATGGCCTGATTACCCAAAAGGCTCAGGAAGCACAAGCTTCCCCTCTAAAATTTAAGAGGGGGCCCCAGAATGACTAAAAACAGGTTCTTGGATTTTCTGTTTCATATTTTCACCCTCAGATTGAATTTTTTCTGAGAAAGGTCGCCTAAAGCCAGGTAATACTCACTATTTCGGGAAAAATCTGTTATTTAGCCTCAAAAATCTGAATGTTCGTAATTAATAAATTATACGATTTTAATGTTGTGTGTAGAAACCACCCAGGTATATGAATAATAAAAAAAAAAAATTCCGAAAAGAAAGGGGAGGGGGGCAGAAATGATACTGAGCTTCCCCTAGCTTCAAAGCTTAATCGGGCCCTGTACACAATTGTTAAAAAAGTTAGGAATTCCAGATGAGTCATGTGTTTTAATAGATTTGAGTACAAAAACTGTATTTTCTTCTTTAATACGGAGGACTATTAGTGTCAATCTGCGGATTTTTACGACACCAGTTTTACGATATTTGAGCATTTATCGAAATCGAAAATAAACTGAATAATTTGAAAGCGATGTTATAATTTGAAAAAAAAAAAACACTAATAGTCCTTCATATTAAATTAAATTCTGCTTAACCAGAATTTCATTTTCTTTTAGGACTGAGGACTATTAGTCTCAATCTGCGAATTTTTACGATACCAGTTTTACAATAGCTGGACATTTATGGAAAATATAATTGAATAATTTGAAAGCGATGTTATAATTAAAAAAAGAAAAAAAAAAAAAACTAGTTGGCATAGGTGGACTCTGCTCAGTTCTCCATCATATTTATGTATGTTCTCATACATTTCTAGGGCGAGACTTATTATAATCATGTTAAAAGAAATGAATTTGACCAAAGCTTGATACAGTGACAGAATGAAATTCCCGTTTAATAGGCTATCCACCGTTCACTTCGATATATTTATCTTATTATAATCTATTAATTTATTTAATCAGGGTCAATTCCGTTGTTTAGTTTTCATGCTACTATTTCCAATGCAATAATCCTCAAAATTCATATTTATATGAAAAATTTACAATTTCGCTATGTTGATAAAATCGTAAATTACGAATAATTTACGAAATTTTCCTATTAGAATGCTTGTATTTAATCATGTTCAAACAAATATCATAAATGTAATTTTGAAGTTGTCTAATGCATTTATGATCCTCAAAATGGAAGTTTATGCTCAAATTTGCCTTATTCTGACATGTTAAGTAAATCGTAAATTCCAAATAACTTACGAATTTTTTAAATTGGAAAAACCATAGTCTATGATATTCATGTCAGTATCCTAAATAATATTTAGAAAGTGGTTTGACACCTTTACGATGAAAATATCCCTCAAGATTGACCTTTATGTGAAATTTTGCTCTATTCTGCCATGTTAAGAAATTCGTAAATTTCCAATAACTTACGAAATTTTTATATTGGAAAATTCATAGTCATTAATATTCATGCCAGTGTCCTAAATGATATTTCAAAAGTAGTCTGACATCTTTACGATGAAAATATCTCTCAAAATTGACGTTTATGTGAAATTTTGCACTATCCTGCCATGTTAAGAAATTCGTAAATTTCCAATAACTTGCGAAATTTTCCAAGTAGCATATTTATAGTTACTGATGTTCATTCCGGCATCAAAACTGATATTTTAAAACTGGTCTGACATTTTTACAGTAAAAAGTTTCAATTTAATGCACGCTTAAGTGAATGTTTGTCCTATTCTCTCATGTTAAGAAAATCGTAAATTTCTAATAACTTACGAAGTTTTTTAATTCGAATGTTGCAAATGAATAGGGTTCTTGCCAGTGTCGAAAGGAATATTTTGAAACTTATTCGACCGCTCTACGACAATTTGTTCTTGAGATATCGTGTACACAAACTAACAAACTAACGGACTAACACACTAACAGACACCCTACAGACAGACACCATACAAATTTTGTCATTTTCGGATTCCTCACACCTGAAAACGTGTAAAACAGTCAAAAAACCGAGGTCGAATATTTTTACGATTATCTAAGTTCCCCATACCTATAGTATGATGGGGAACTAAAAAACTAGTAATCCTCCATATCAAACTAAATTCTGCTTTTGTCAGAATTTCATGAAAATCTTTTTTTTTTTTTTTTTTTTTTTTGAGGGGAAGAGCGATAAGGTCAAAATGTTTATATTTTATAATAAATTTTATATTTTAAATTCTAACTTCATCTATCCAATCCAATTTTTTGAAACAATATGCTTTATAACAAATGTAAATTTTTTAATCAAACAGAGGATGGAGTCAAGGTTGTCGAAAACATATTGACTCCTGAGGAGCTAATATCAACACTTCAAGATAAAATGTGGCAATGGCTACACTCTTTTTTTTAGTTCCTCATCATGCTATAGGTATGGGGAACCTAGGTAATCGTAAAAATTTTCGACCTCGGTTTTTTTTTACTTTTTTACATGTTTTCAGGTGTGAGGAATCCGAAAATGAACAAAATTTGTATGGTGTCTGTCTGTAGGGCGTCTGTTAGTGTGTTAGTCCGTTAGTTTGTTAGTCTGTGTACACGATATCTCATGAACAAATGATCGCAGAGAGGCCAGATCAGTTTTAAAATATTACTTTCGATACTGACAAGAACCCTATTCATTTGCAACATTCGATTTTAAAAACTTCGTAAGTTATTAGAAATTTACGATTTTCTTAACATGGGAGACTAGGACAAAAATTCACTTAAACGTGCATTAAATGAAAACTTTTTACTGTAAAAATGTCAGACCAGTTTTAAAATATCCGTTCTGATGCCGGAATGAACATCAGTAACTATAAATATGCTACTTTGAAAATTTCGCAAGTTATTGGAATTTTACGAATTTCTTAACATGGCAGTATAGGGTAAAATTTCACATAAACGTCAATTTTGAGAGATATTTTCATCGTAAAGATGTCAAACGACTTTTGAAATATCATTTAGGACACTGGCATGAATATTAATGATTATGAATTTTCCAATATAAAAATTTCGTAAATTATTGGAAATTTACGAATTTCTTAACATGGTAGAATAGAGCAAAATTTCACATAAACGTCAATCTTGAGGGATGTTTTCATCGTAAAGATGTCAAACCACTTTCGAAATATTATTTAGGATACTGGCATGAATATCATAGACTATGATTTTTTCAATTTAAAAAATTCGTAAGTTGTTTGGAATTTACGATTTACTAAATATGTCAGAATAAGGCAAATTTGAGCATAAACTTCCATTTTGAGGATCATAAATACATTAGACAACTTTAAAATTACATTTGTGACATTTGTTTGAACATGATTGAATACAAATATTCTAATAGGAAATTTTTGTAAATTATTCGTAATTTACGACTTTATCAACATAGCGAAACTGTAATTTTTTCATATAAATATGAATTTTGAGGATTATTGTATTGGAAATAGTAGCATGAAAACTAAACAACGGAATTGACCGTGATAAAATAAATTAATAGATTAGAATAAGATAAATATATCGAAGTGAACGGCGAATAGCCTATTAGGCTCGGATTTCATTCTGTCACTGTATCAAGCTTTGGTCAAATTCATTTCTTTTAATATGATATAATATGCCTCGCACTAGAAATTTATGAGAACATAAATATGATGGAGAACTGAGCAGAGTCCACCTATGCCAACTAGTTTTTTTTTTTTTTTTTTTTTTTTTTTTAGTACGGAGGAGTATTAGTCTTAATCTACGGTTTTTACGATACCAGTTTTACGATAGTTGGACATTTATCGAATTCAAAAATTTAACGAAAATATAATTGGATAATTAGAAAGCGATGTTATAAAAAAAAAAAAAAAAAAAAAAAAGTTTTCCATAGTAAACTAAATTCTGCTTTTGCAAGAATTTGATCAAAATCGTTTGTTTCATCTTGGCGATTTAGATATCAGAGAGCCCTAAAATGATTTCAGTTTTATTTTTCATAAGCCCCCACTTGCCCGTTTTAAACTACAGGTAACTTTTCATTATAATTTTAACGAAAAGTAAGACTTAGTCATACAAAGTTTCATATAAATAGGTAGCATGGTGATATAAAAACAACCATTTTTTTCGAATCAGTTACTTCTCAAAAATGTGAATGTTTTTATAGCTATATATATATATGTATTCCAATGGATGTGTAAGAAAGTCATGTGGTGCCCAAATCAAATTTTTTATTTAAACATAAGCCTTTTCTATTTATTTATTTATTTATTTAATAGTTTTTTTAAAGCCATTAGTGTTCATATATTATTTCAATTATACAGACACTTATATATAGCCTTTCAGTTAATTAAAAAAAAAAAAAAAAAAAAAAAAATTGTCTCGCACACACACATAAAGAGACACAGAGACATACATTTTCTGAAAATGGTCGAATCGTGTTTTGTACCTCTTAAAAAGTGTATTTTCATTGAAAACTGGGATTCATACATTTTTACGAATCCAGTATTTTCTTCTATTGAATCTATCTATAATAATAAAAGAAGATGTCTGTCTGTCTGTCTCTCTGTCTGTCTGAGCATCTATACGTTCAGTCCCTACTGATCGCAGAACCACAAAATTTGACATACGGGTGCTCAGAAGCCTGCCCGAGTGCATAGTGAAAAAATAATTTAAAAATCTTAATTAGTTCCGGAGATATTAATTAAAACGTCGACCAATGTCTAATTAAAAAGCCAGCGGATCGTAATTTCAGCCCTTTCAGCGTGTTTCTCAAAAGAGGAAGCAGAGAGAGAAAAATTTCGCGGATTTTTCTAAAGCGATCGCTGCCGATCTGTTGGAAATATCAAAAATACACCTATACCACGAGAAAGAGCATTTATTGCCGATTATTACGGTACAATGTTTTTTAAAAAATACGGATTTTTTATATTTTTAAAAAAAGTTTTAAAAAGGGTCGAACATTTTTCTTTTTCGCGATCATCTTTTTTGAAACGCCCTATACGACCGAGTAACGGTTCCATTTCTTAACAACTGGTATATTTGAAAAGGTCATTTAATCCTCTTTCGAACCATATAAACATTTTTACAAAATACGGATTAGCGATCCATATTGTTAGATTTTACGAAACATCGATTTTTTCACAAAACATTTTATAACTCAAAAGCGTTTAGAGATAAATCATTTCTTTTTATATATATATATATAGATCTCGCTTCAACAGTTCAATTCCCAAAAGATTGAGAGAAAATTTCAAACAAGTCCTTCCGGCTTTTTCGGAAGGGTAGGTTGATTTCTTTTTCCTTATCAAGTAGCCGTCATTTTGTTTCAAAATGGCGGCTACAAATTATTAATGCACTTGGTAGAAATATTGATGTGGGCTATGCACATATGGAGTTTTAAGCAAATCGGTTCATAAATACATTTTTATGTGAATTTAAAATTTTCAAGTGGCCGGCGCTTGGAAACAAAATTCTGGGTTAAGTTGACATATATATGAAATGTATTTGTGAGATAAGTCTACTGTACATATATAGTTCGAATTAATTCAAAATCTCAAAAGTCATCGTGTTGAAAAATTAAGTGGCTGCCACTTCGACCAAAATGGCAGAGAAAGTTTCTCATCTAAGATATCGTTGCAAATTTGAAAAAAAAATTTTTTGTAGAAATTCTTTCAAAGAGGCTTAGTAAGCTGCTAAAATGTTAGTTTTCTGCATTTCTAGTTTGTTTTAGCATTAAAATAGCCTAATTTTTTCTTAAAAACGCATTAAAAAGATCCAGTAACGCAGATAATGGGTTTGGCGCCAAACTTGGCGACTTTTCCCCTATTGCGACTTTTTAGGCGACTTTTGGCGATAAAATACTTTTTATAGATATACCAAAGTTGGACGCAATAACGTGATTGGTTCCCGAGTTACGTGAATTTTCTAAATTTTTGTTGTTTGAATGATAAATCCATTTTTCCCCTTTATTTGAATTGATTAAGTATTTTTAAAGTTGCCGTGATAACAAATTTTCAAGTGGCCGCCACTTGGAAACAATACAGTGGAACGAACTGCCAAGCAAACACATCCAAGATATTTGAAGCATAGGTTCACTGTCCAACTGTGGTTTAAATCAGTGCCGTGTTTCAAAAGTTATTCTTATGGCAAATTTTCAAGTGACAGTCTAAGTGGCTGCGACTTGGAAACAAAATAGCAAAACAACTTGCCCATCGAGATCATCCAGTATATTTGTACGTTAAGTACATTGTTCCGTTCTAATTTAAATTAAATCAGTATTTCAAAAATTATCGTCATAAGAAATTTTCGGGTGGCACCACTTGTAAAAAAAAGTGGAGTGAGATGCCCAGCAAACTTATATGAGATATTTGAATGATAAATCCACTACCCAAATTTGATGCGAATTGATTCTGTATTACTAAAGTTACCATAATAACAAATTTTCAAGTGGCCGCCACTTAGAAATAAAATTGGGGATCATGTCAACAAGTGAAATTATTCTAGATATTTGAACCATAAGTTTACTCTCCAACTTTTATTTGAATCAGTAGAGTATTTTAAAAGTTATCGTGATGGCATATTTTCAAGTGGCAGTGTGATTTCAAGTGGCTGGAATTTAGAAACAAGATGTCGGGACAAGTTGCCCAGTGAAAACATTCAAGATAATTATATGATAATATCACTGTCCAAATTTGGTTCAATTTGGAGTATTTTTTTCAGAAGTTATCGTGATTTTAAATTTTCAAGTGGGAGTCTGATTTCAAGTGACCCCCGCTTAACTTAAGATATCTGCCACTTTATTAAAAATAGCGAATATAGTTTATCAATAAACTTCATTAAGGTCTTTATGTGGTCTGTATTTACATCAAAATTCAAGCAATTTCGAAATACGCTTTTTACAATTTAAATTTGAAATTTTCAAGTGGTCTGCACTTGAAAACAAAATGGCGGAGCAACTTGGTTAATAAACTAATCTAAGATATTTGTAAGATAAGTTAAGACACTGTTGAAATTTGGTTCCATTTGGAGTATTATTTCGGAAGTTATCATGGTTTTAAATTTTCAAGTGGTGGCCTGATTTCAAGTGGTCCCGCTTAACTTAAGATATGCGCCACTTTATTAAAAATGGCGGATAAAGTTCATTAATAAAGTTATTTGAGACACTTGTGTAATCTATGTACACATCAAAATTAAAAAAAAAAAAAAAAAAAAAACGGAATACGCTTTTTACAATTTGAATTTGAAATTTTCAAGTGGTCTCCACTTGAAGACAAAATGGCGGAGCAACTTGGTTAACAAGTTCATCTAAATTATTTATAAGATAAGTTAAGACACTGTCCAAAATTGGTTCGATTTGGAGTATTATTTCAGAAGTTATTGTGATTTTAAATTTTCAAGTGGTAGCGTGATTTCAAGTGGCCCCGCTTAACTTAAGTTATCTACCACTTTATTAAAAATGACGGATAAATTTCATTAATAAACACCATTGAGACCCTTATATGGTCTGTATTTACATCAAATTTCAAACAAATTCGGAATAAGCTTTTTACAATTTGAATTTGAAATTTTCAAGTGGTCTCCACTTGAAAACAAATTGGCGGAGCAACTTGATTAATAAACTCATCTAAGATATTTATAAGATAAGTTAAGACACTGTCTAAATTTGGTTCGATTTGGAGTATTATTTCGGAAGTTATAGTGATTTTAAATTTCCAAGTGGTAGCCTGATTTCAAGTGATCCCGCTTAACTTAAAATATCTGCCACTTTACTAAAAATGGCGGATAAACTTCATTAACAAACTTCATTGAGACCCTTATGTGGCCTGTATTTACATCAAAATTCAAGGAAATCTTGCTTTAACTATGCTTTTTACAATGGTGGTTTGAAATTTTCAAGTGGCTGCCACTTGAAAACAAAAAGTCGGAGCAACTTGTTTAACGAACTTGTCCAAGATATTTATAAGATTAGTTCACTGTCCAAATTTGGTTCGATTTCGAGTATTATTTCGGGAGTTATCGTGATGACAAAATTTTCATTATAGATATATATATATATATATATATATATAGATAAACGAAGTGATTGCAATAGGTCGATTTCTAAAGAAATCAACCTAAAACTGAATGAGTTATAATTTTTTTAATTTTCAGTATCGCGGCAGTTTTCAATGAAATTCTGAATCGAAGTTTCTGAATTTCTTGCAACTGACCTTGACAGAGAAGAGAGAATAAGATTTTTCAGTGCCAGGTGCTAGAGGTCGGGAAAAAGTTGCTTTTCGTTTTTCGGCCACGTGACAAAGTATACTGGAAATAAAAAAAGCAGTTTTTGAAATTTTTCAATTTAAAATCGATCAAAAGCAGAACTTCGAAATTGCATGTCATTATGGTTCACCTGTATGCAGTTAAAAAATCTAAAGTATAGCTTTAAAAATAAAATAAATAGACATTATATTTATTTAAATTCATTTTTATTTCATCTGTTAATGACACCATTCACCAATTTCATCTGTTAATTAGTTACTTTTAAAAGAATAATACTGATTCCCCCCCCCTTTTTTTTTCTTATGAATTCGGTTGTAAACAAGCAGTTTTGGAATTCTTAAATTTTAGATGGCTTTCAATAGAAATCGTTAATCGCCCTTGATAGATTAGCCATTTTGAGTCTAAAATATATCATAGATATTCATTATTGTAATACATGATATACATCATGTATTACAATAATCATTACAATAATCATGATATCATTATTGTAATACATGATAGATATTTTAAAGTATTTTTATTGCAGGCTATTAAAATGATATAAGTCGTTCAAATTATGTACGAAACTTTCTGAGAAAACTACGGAAAAACCAGAAATTTTTTATTATTTTATATTTTACAGAGTTTCAAATTCAGATTTTCGCTCACATTTCGTACAAAAATTTTTAACGGTATATAGCCCGGAATTAAGCAAGTTTTGGAGAAAACCACAGATAAGTCAGACACAAATCTTTTAAAAAAATGTTATACGGCGCCGCAGGCGCCACCGAGCGGGACTTAGCTAAAGTCAGAAATTTGAAAGATCATAACATGCTGAGCGAACAGCATGTTTCAGATACTGAAAAGGGAAAAGGGCGCCGAAGGCGCTACCGCACGGGAATTTACTGCGCTTTCAATAAGCTATTTTCACGATATATCGATAAGCTGTTATTAGACCTGAAACGGGAAAAAGGCGCCGCAGGTGCCACCGAGCGGGAGTTTCGTAAAGTCGGATTTTTCTGGGATCGCGAACCAGCTGGTCGCCGAAGGCGGCTAGTATAGAATAAAGTAAAAATCAGATTACAATATTGCATCATTTCCATTGCGCAATAAATTTTCGAAAAGTAAAAAGTTTTTTTCTAAAAGGAACAACTCGAATCCAGTATTTTCTTCTATTGAATCTATCTATCTTCTATAATAATAAAAGAAGATGTCTGTCTCTCTGTCTGTCTGTCTGTCTGTCTGTCTGTCTGAGCATCTATACGTTCAGCCCCTACAGAACGCAGAACTACAAAATTTGACATACGGGTGCTCAGAAGCCTGCCCGAGGGGATAGTCAAAACAGAATTTAAAAATTTTAATTAGTTGCGGAGATATTAATTAAAATGTAGACCTATGTCTTAATCAAAAAGCGATCTCAATGACTCAGAATTCACCAAGATTACATAAAAGTAGATTGTCATGCAACCAACCACTCCTAAGTTTATTTTATGCAACCAACCAACCTTGGAAGCCGCCGTGAGCGGGAGAAGATATTTTCGCAGAGAGAAAGACTTTGGCCTTCGGCCTGAAACGTAGGGTGCAATTGGCGCGCCCGAGTAACGGATTTATTCCGTTGGTTTATTCTTATTATTACATGAGTACATGGGTACTCATATGTATATAAATTTATCATTGTACATATTCATATTTATGTTTGATTTAATATTAATTAATTAAAGAGTAAAATTTAATACAAGAGAAATTTTCTGTTCTCAAGTGTCAACACTCGGTTTATCACAGCACGCTCTGCAAACGTCGAACCAGAGTATAGTGTTCTCAGAAAGGATAATAAAAATTCCATGGACGCAATATATAAAGGTGAGAAATTCATGTTATTTTATGATGATAGGATAGAAATTAACATTTTAAATAGCAATCTAAAGAATACATTAAAGATAAAGAATTTGTGAGTGAATTTTTAGCAACCACAGTTGCGCAAAGAAAGGAATCGGAAGAAATAAATCGTTTGAGTTTGTTAAAGCAAACCGAAAGTAACGATGATGTGTTGCATAATCCTAGTAACTCAGAAAATATATTTTCATTAGATAAGCTTTTGAAAGCTATATTAACTTTGGTAATACCAGTACCTAAAACGAATGAACCATGGAATCTTTTTTTCGATTCCATTGAAAGAGCTTTTAAGCATAAAAATGTACCTAAAGAATATAAATCGGAGATTTTACTGAAAGTAATTGGCGATAAAGCCGCGAATATTTTGATTTATGTAAGCGAAGAAGAATTAAAGAACTATGAGAAAATTAAATCCTTAATTCTAAAAGAATATGCACCATCCCCTTTCACTTGTTTAGAAAATTATAAGAAAGCTACAAGAATATCTGGGGAGACACACCAGCAGTTTGCTTCTCGTTTAAGGTCCAGTTGGCTCCATTATTGTAAAATTCGAAATGTAAATGATTTTGAGTCTTTAGTAGATTTGATTATATCTGATAAAATATTTGAAAATCTAGATAAGGATCTGGCAATGCATGCTGCAGTTGCAGTCACACAGGGTGAAGATTGGTTACGCCCAGAACAATTAGCTAAGACGTGCGATATATATTTCACTGCTAAAGGTAGATCATTTGAGGAAACAAAATATGAAAAACGCGTCTATCGTGAAACAGTCACAGAAAACCATAAAAAATACGTCCCACCTCCATTGAGAAAATATTCTTCTAATAATGAGAGTAAATATTCTTTTAAGCGGTAGTGTTATATTTGCTCTGATATTTCTCATGTAGCTAAAGATTGTCCGAATCGTAGAAACAGATTCGATAAAATTAACAAACAAAGTGAGGAAATAAAAAAATTTAAAAGTAATGCACAAGCGACAGAGAAAAAATCTGTAGTGACCCACGTAATGTCGAAACATTTACAGAAATGTGAAAAATCGGAAAAACTTAATTTATACCCCTTACAAAAGGTTAATATTTATATCGCAGGTAAACAGGTTCCCTCAATTATCGATTCAGGTAACTGAGATTTGTGTTTTAAATAGCACTCTTATTCCTGATCTTCATGTCGAAAGCAAAGGCAAAATTCTGTTAGAATCTGCATTTCGAGAAATAGTTGAGGCGAGATTAGCTGTAATTCCAGTCTATTATAAAAATCCTAACAGTTTTATATTTACACACGCGGATTCATTATTTGCAATAACTGACAAATTAAATGTTCCATGTTTAATCACTCCACACTTCTATGATACATTAGTAAATCAGAAAGAAATATTAAATGATTTGTTTATCCCAGAAAATTCTAATACGTTGTTGGCGCCGCCGGCAGGAAATGAAAGTAATTTAAATGAGTCATCGCTGTTACATATCGAAAATGAATGTAGTAATAAAAAAATAATTTCGGGAGAGGATAATACATTATTTAAGAGTGATAGTTTTTCGAGGTCAAACGAAATGCAAGATTTGATTAATAAAAAAGAAACTAGTTCACATAATTATCCATCGCAATTGATAAATAAAAAAAAGATTGTTTCTTCAATAAATAATAGCGATTCAGAGGCAGCTGTTTATTTGATTTCCAATAAAGAAAAAGTGATTAACTTACCAAAAGATAATCAAATTGAAAATAGGCGACAGGAGAGCGCACAAAACAATGTTAATAATTTATCTGATGCTAGTAGATTTAGGGAAAAGCAGCGAGAATGCTTATCGTTACAAACTGCTTTTAAAGAAGCGGAGTTAAAGAAAAATAATTATTTTCTTAAAGACGATTTATTATTCCATAAAGATAAAATATGTGGAGAAACAGTAGATCAATTGGTCTTACCTTTGAGTTATCGAGAAAGTGTTTTAAAATTAGCTCATGACTCAATCTTCGGTAATCATTTAGGGATGCGGAAAACAAAAGAGAGAATAAAACTATCATTTTATTGGCCTAACCTAATAAGAGATGTACAAAATTTCTGTAAAACTTGCGAAAAATGTCAGTTGAGGAGTCCTGAAAAAACGTCCGATAAAATACCTATAACGCCTGTGGTACGTCCTCCTTATCCTTTTCATACAGTGAGTGTCGATTTAATTGGAGAGATTGCGCCACCCTCAGGTAGAAAACATAAATATTGTCTTTGTCTAATTGACCAACATTCGAGATGGCCCGAAGTCATACCTTTAAGAAGCTTATCGGCTAAGGTCACGTGTGATGCACTTTTAGAAATATTTATGCGTACAGGAATCCCAGAAATGATATGTAGTGATCAAGGCACTAATTTTACGTCTCAATTAACACAAGAGTTTGAGAAAAGATTAGGAGTAAGTCCTCGTTTCTCAACTCCAGCTTACCCTGCCTCGAATGGGCTTGTTGAAAAATTTAACCGTGTATTTAAACAAATGCTTCATCATGTAATACGAACTGACCCTGTAAATTGGGATAGACACATTCCGTATTTACTTTTCGCGTATCGCGAAGTTCCTAACTGTACAACAGGAGTTTCTCCATTTAAGCTTATGTATGGGCGCGAAGCTAGAGGTCCATTAGCAGTATTAAAATCAACGTGGTCAGGAGAAATCCCTTTACCTCTCAATTTAAGTAATACAGCTGTAGATTACTTACAAGAATTAAAAATTAACTTAGAGAAAGCTGCCGATTTAGCATCTTTAACTGCTACGGAAAAGCAAGAAGCTTATGCTCATTATTTTAATCGTCGCAAAGAAATGAAAGAATTCAAAATTGGAGAATTAGTATACTTACTAATTCCAGATTCTACTAATAAATTGTATGCGAGATGGACAGGTCCTGGTGAGATTTTAGAAAGAATTAAACCTCACTCGTATAAAGTTAAGTTACCTGACGGTAATATACGACACGTACATGTAAATAAGATAAGAAAATTCCATGTTAGAGCACAAACGGTAGGTGTAATTTTTGAAGATGACTGTGAATTCGGAGAAATCCACCCAACCCCTATTAAGGAAAATAAAACTGACTTTGATGTGGACATTAGTCATTTAGGAAAGGAGAAACAAACAGAATTGCTCGAACTTTTGCATAAGCATGTACCATTATTTTCGGGTAAAGTTCAAGTTGCTAATGTTGGAGAACATAAAATTCGTCTAATGCCAGGTACTGAAAGAAAAAAGCCTTATGTGTATAGAATACCCGAATCACTTAAACCTGAAGTTGACAGACAAATAGAAGAATTAGAAAGCTTAGGTCTTATTGAGCCGAGTGAAGCCGAAATAGCTTATCCAGTAGTGTGCGTAGCTAAGAAGGATGGAAGTGTACGATTATGTATAGATTTTCGTTTGCTCAATTCGGTAACCAAACCTTTTGATTACCCTATGTTGAACATTACAGACTTAATTAATGAAGTCGGTCGTGCACATGTTATTACTTGTTTAGATGTGTTAAAAGGATATTGGGAAATTCCCTTAGAAGAGAAAAGTCGTGATTTTACGTCTTTCAAGACACACCGTTCTCAATATCGCTGGAAGGTAATGCCCTTCGGATTACGAAATGCGGCTGCAAGTTTTCAGAAAATAATGAATGAAGCTCTGAACGAACATCGCGAATATTGCAAAGCATATCTCGATGATATCGCGATTTTTTCTAATGATTGGAAATCACATCTTATACATTTAGATGCAATTTTAACTAAGCTAACTGAACTAAAATTTACCGTAAATGTTAAAAAATGTGTATTGTGCAGATCAGAGATTAAATATCTAGGCCATGTAATAGGATCTGGACGACATCAACCTGATCCTGAAAAGTTACTTGCTATTGAAAATATTGAATCGCCGAAAACTAAAACAGCTTTAAAAGGCGCTCTTGGTCTTTTTAACTTTTATAGAAGTTACATTAAAGACTATGCTGAAATTGCCAAACCGTTGACCGATTTAACTAAAAAGAAGGTTCCGGAAAATTTACCGTGGACACAGACGGAAGAGATAGCATTTCGACAACTTAAAGAAATGTTGTGCGAAGCTCCTAAGCTTTATACTCCAGATCCAAATAAACCCTTTACCATTCAATGTGATGCCAGTTCCTATGGTGTCGGTGCGTGTCTTTCGCAAAGAGATGATGAAGGTAATCTACGTCCAATTAGTTTTATTAGTCAGAAGCTCACTAATGTACAGTGTAATTGGTCTACTATAGAACGTGAGGCCTATGCTGTAGTGTGGTCCATAAAGAAATTTGAAAATTATGTTTTCGGAACTCGTATTGAGATTATAACGGACCATAATCCTCTTGTTTATTTACAAAAAACTGCACCTCAATCTGCTAGACTCCAAAGATGGGCACTATCTTTACAAAGATATGATATTTACATATCGCATTGCCCTGGTGCAAAACTGAAAAATGCTGATGGATTGTCGAGACTATGCCAATAATAAGTTTTGCTATTTACAAATAACTTTGGTTCTATTTAGTAATTTAGTTTTTTTGTGTGAGTTTAGTATTATAAATATTTTTTCCGGTATTATATCAAGACTTCTTTACGTCTGTTGTGAATTGTCTATTTTATTTTTGCATTTATTTCTTGTGTTGAAATATCTATATTTGTTCCGGTATTGTACCAAGACTTCTGTACATCTGTTGTCAAGTATTTATTTGGCATTGTTTTTATTTTCATGTGTTTAAATATTTATGTGTCAGTTGGTTGCTAATAATTATCAGATTTTCATACGCTTGGCGTATCTCAATCTTAGTTGGGGGGTGTCATGCAACCAACCACTCCTAAGTTTATTTTATGCAACCAACCAACCTTGGAAGCCGCCGTGAGCGGGAGAAGATATTTTCGCAGAGAGAAAGACTTTGGCCTTCGGCCTGAAACGTAGGGTGCAATTGGCGCGCCCGAGTAACGGATTTATTCCGTTGGTTTATTCTTATTATTACATGAGTACATGGGTACTCATATGTATATAAATTTATCATTGTACATATTCATATTTATGTTTGATTTAATATTAATTAATTAAAGAGTAAAATTTAATACAAGAGAAATTTTCTGTTCTCAAGTGTCAACACTCGGTTTATCACATAGATATTTTAACGGAGTTAAAAGCAGAAAAAATAGAAAATAAATTAGAAATATTAGTCCAATCATTACGAATTTGGTACCAAATGAAAGGGGAATTTTTTCCAAATCTAAGAGTGCAAGCGGCTTATCGATACATCAATTAGATTTTTTAAAATTAACTAAACTATGAAATTTAGTTGGCAACGGGCAGACGATTTTCTAAGCGGTCTCGATCGGAAACAAAACACATACGAGACAACTGTCTGTGATAAAAACGGAAATGGTTGTAATCAATTAAGATATCATGTGTTTTATACTGGGGGGAAAAATTGCAATTTTAAATTTTTTTCAAATTTTCATTCACGTTACATTTGAATTAATATTCGGCCTAGACAGCATATTATAAAGCTACTGTTCAATTTTCATGAAAATATATGAATAATTAAAAAAATGACATATTTATTGGAAAAAGATTGTCTTATATTTTGCAGTATTTGCCCGATAATTCGATTGTGAATATTTTTGAAAGAGTATGATTATTAGGGACGGCTTGAGGGAGAGGGAAAAAGGGCAAAAATTAAAAAAAAAAAAAAAAAAAGAGTTACAGCATTTGAAATTGGTTGGCATATTAAGATTTTAAGGCAAGGTATTTGGTTTTCTTTTATATCTCAGCTTCTAATTAAAATAATTTCATAAGTAATACATCATTTGAAAGCTTTGTTGATTTGGAATTGAACAGTAGATTACAGAAATTTCTACCGCCAGATGGCGCTGAAATATTTTAAAATTTCAATATTTCAAATTCTAATTATGATTATATTATTTTTAATACATCATTCGAAAGATATTTTAAAGTTCTTTTATATTATCGAAAATATTATTCGAGATTTTACCCGATTTACACATTTTAAGGTTTCCTGTTTAGGTTTTCTTTTGTATCTCAGCTACTAATTAAAATATTTTCATAAGTAATACATCATTTGAAAGCTTTGTTGATTTGGAATTGAACAATATATTACAGAAATTTCTACCGCCAGATGGCGCTGCTATATTTTAAAATTTGAATGTTTCAAATTCTAATGAGCGAGGAAGGTGTTGTAAGTTCTAAGACGGGGAGAGCGGGACTTAGCTAAAGTCAGAAATTTGAAAGATTATAACATGGTTAGTGAACAGGCTGTTTCAGATATTGAAAAGGGAAGAGGGCGCCGAAGGCGCTACCGCACGGGAATTTACTGCGATTTCAATAAGCTATTTTCAGATTTTCACGATATATCAATAAGCTGTTATTAGACCTGAAACGGGAAAAAGGCGCCGCAGGCGCCACCGAGCGGGAATTTCGTAAAGTCGGATTTTTCAGGGATCGCGAACCAGCTGGTCGCCGAAGGCGGCTAGTCTATAATAATAAAAGAAGATGTCTGTCTGTCTCTCTGTCTGTCTGTCTGTCTGAGCATCTATACGTTCAGTCCCTACTGATCGCAGAACCACAAAATTTGACATACGGGTGCTCAGAAGCCTGCCCGAGTGCATAGTGAAAAAAGAATTTAAAAATCTTAATTAGTTCCGGAGATATTAATTAAAACGTCGACCAATGTCTAATTAAAAAGCCAGCGGATCGTAATTTCAGCCCTTTCAGCGTGTTTCTCAAAAGAGGAAGCAGAGAGAGAAAAATTTCGCGGATTTTTCTAAAGCGATCGCTGCCGATCTGTTGGAAATATCAAAAATACACCTATACCACGAGAAAGAGCATTTATTACCGATTCTTACGGTACAATATTTTTTAAAAAATACGGATTTTTTATATTTTTAAAAAAAGTTTTAAAAAGGGTCGAAAATTTTTCTTTTTCGAGATCATCTTTTTTGAAACGCCTTATACGACCGAGTAACGGTTCCATTTCTTAACAACTGGTATATTTGAAAAGGTCATTTAATCCTCTTTCGAACCATATAAACATTTTTAAAAAATACGGATTAGCGATCCATATTTTTAGATTTTACGAAACATCGATTTTTTCACAAAACATTTTATAACTTAAAAGCGTTTAGAGATAAATCATTTCTTTTTTTTATTCTATAATAATAAAAGAAGATGTCTGTCTGTCTCTCTGTCTGTCTGAGCATCTATACGTTCAGTCCCTACTGATCGCAGAACCACAAAATTTGACATACGGATGCTCAGAAGCCTGCCCGAGTGCATAGTGAAAAAAGAATTTAAAAATCTTAATTAGTTCCGGAGATATTAATTAAAACATCGACCAATGTCTAATTAAAAAGCCAGCGGATCGTAATTTCAGCCCTTTCAGCGTGTTTCTCAAAAGAGGAAGCAGAGAGAGAAAAATTTCGCGGATTTTTCTAAAGCGATCGCTGCCGATCTGTTGGAAATATCAAAAATACACCTGTACCACGAGAAAGAGCATTTATTACCGATTCTTACGGTACAATATTTTTTAAAAAATACGGATTTTTTATATTTTTAAAAAAAGTTTTAAAAAGGGTCGAAAATTTTTCTTTTTCGCGATCATCTTTTTTGAAACGCCTTATACGACCGAGTAACGGTTCCATTTCTTAACAACTGGTATATTTGAAAAGGTCATTTAATCCTCTTTCGAACCATATAAACATTTTTAAAAAATACGGATTAGCGATCCATATTTTTAGATTTTACGAAACATCGATTTTTTCACAAAACATTTTATAACTTAAAAGCGTTTAGAGATAAATCATTTCTTTTTTATATATATATAGATCTCGCTTCAACAGTTCAATTCCCAAAAGATTGAGAGAAAATTTCAAAAACTGAATGAGTTATAATTTTTTTAATTTTCAGTATCGCGGCAGTTTTCAATGAAATTCTGAATCGACGTTTCTGAATTTCTTGCAACTGACCTTGACAGAGAAGAGAGAATAAGATTCTTCAGTGCCAGGTGCTAGAGGTCGGGAAAAAGTTGCTTTTCGTTTTTCGGCCACGTGACAATGTATACTGGAAATAAAAAAAGCAGTTTTTGAAATTTTTCAATTTAAAATCGATCAAAAGCAGAACTTCGAAATTGCATGTCATTATGGTTCATCTGTATGCAGTTAAAAAATCTAAAGTATAGCTTTAAAAATAAAATAAATAGACATTATATTTATTTAAATTCATTTTTATTTCATCTGTTAATGACACCATTCACCAATTTCATCTGTTAATTAGTTACTTTTAAAAGAATAATACTGATTCCCCCCCCCCCCATTTTTTTTCTTATGAATTCGGTTGTAAACAAGCAGTTTTGGAATTCTTAAATTTTAGATGGATTTCAATAGAAATCGTTAATCGCCCTTGATAGATTAGCCATTTTGAGTCTAAAATATATCTTAGATATTCGTTATTGTAATACATGATATACATCATGTATTACAATAATCATTACAATAATCATGATATCATTATTGTAATACATGATAGATATTTTAAAGTATTTTTATTGCAGGCTATTAAAATGATATAAGTCGTTCAAATTCTGTACGAAACTTTCTGAGAAAACTACGGAAAAACCAGAAATTTTTTATTCTTTTATATTTTACAGAGTTTCAAATTCAGATTTTCGCTCACATTTCGTACAAAAATTTTTAACGGTATATAGCCGGAATTAAGCAAGTTTTGGAGAAAACCACAGATAAGTCAGACACAAATCTTTTAAAAAAATGTTATACGGCGCCGCAGGCGCCACCGAGCGGGACTTAGCTAAAGTCAGAAATTTGAAAGATCATAACATGCTGAGCGAACAGGATGTTTCAGATACTGGAAAAGGAAGAGGGCGCCGAAGGCGCTACCGCACGGGAATTTACTGCGCTTTCAATAAGCTATTTTCACGATATATCGATAAGCTGTTATTAGACCTGAAACGGGAAAAAGGCGCCGCAGGCACCACCGAGCGGGAGTTTCGTAAAGTCGGATTTTTCAGGGATCGCGAACCAGCTGGTCGCCGAAGGCGGCTAGTATAGAATAAAGTAAAAATCAGATTACAATATTGCATCATTTCCATTGCGCAATAAATTTTCGAAAAGTAAAAAGTATTTTTTTTCTAAAAGGAACAACTCGTTCATTTATTATAGATGGGAGAAAAGAGGTAGGTATAGGTAAAACCCTGTTTTGTGATACAAACCAGTTTCCTGTGAGAATTCGCCCCTTTTTGAAAGAACCCCTCACATAAAGATCATTAATCAATAGTAATTACTTCCCCTAGTGTGAGATTACCTCTAAAGCGGAGTTTCATGAAAAATGCGAAATTTTTAGCAAAACTTCATACTTTACCCCCTTGTTATTAATACGCATTTAAAATTAAACCTTTTGTTTATGAATTAATAGTAAGCCTGATTATTTAGAAGGTTTTTTTTAGTTTTTCAGCCTTTCGATATCATAATTTGTTAATTTCTTACGAGCTATGAAAAAAATCAAGGCAAATTTCGCATTTTTTAGCTTAAAAATGAAGTATTAAAATTTAAAAAAAATAATTATTTGAAAGCGAAAAAAATTTTACTAGTTGTGTATTTTCTGAATGTAAAAACAGAATATAAAATTATGTAATAGGTAACGAGTTATAAAGGGGCAAATTGGGCTTTGGTTTCCGGCCTCAGAAAGTGGAGAGCAGAGGTGGCACGTGAACCGAAAATAGGTGAAGAGCTCAAAAATAATATTTAAGTATTTTTAATCATAATTTTTATTAAGCATGGTCTTAACTAAAATTAACTAAAAATACTTATTTAGATGTAAATATATATTCTATAAATGAATACAGCATAAAATACAGTGTGCCTCTTCACCAATTTTCGGTGCTCGAGCTGGTGGAGAGTTCTCTTAAAAAATCTCTTCGAAAATTCTTACGATACTATGTAGTCAGCGAAGAATTTTATTTTATCAATTGACACCTTTTCTACTGATTATCCTCAAACATTATCATGCCGGACCTTCCGGGGACCGAACTCTCGACCACCGCTTTATTAACGTCACGCTCTAACCAACTGAGCCACGGAGCCACAAACGGCGTTGCTTATATTTACTTTAAATGTTTACTAGCGTGACACGATGACAAAGTCAATTTCGTATAACAAGTCCTTCCGGCTTTTTCGGAAGGGTAGGTTGATTTCTTTTTCCTTATCAAGTAGCCGTCATTTTGTTTCAAAATGGCGGCTACAAATTATTAATGCACTTGGTAGAAATATTGATGTGGGCTATGCACATATGGAGTTTTAAGCAAATCGGTTCATAAATACATTTTTATGTGAATTTAAAATTTTCAAGTGGCCGGCGCTTGGAAACAAAATTCTGGGTTAAGTTGACATATATATGAAATGTATTTGTGAGATAAGTCTACTGTACATATATAGTTCGAATTAATTCAAAATCTCAAAAGTCATCGTGTTGAAAAATTAAGTGGCTGCCACTTCCACCAAAATGGCAGAGAAAGTTTCTCATCTAAGATATCGTTGCAAATTTGAAAAAAAAATTTTTTGTAGAAATTCTTTCAAAGAGGCTTAGTAAGCTGCTAAAATGTTAGTTTTCTGCATTTCTAGTTTGTTTTAGCATTAAAATAGCCTAATTTTTTCTTAAAAACGCATTAAAAAGATCCAGTAACGCAGATAATGGGTTTGGCGCCAAACTTGGCGACTTTTCCCCTATTGCGACTTTTTAGGCGACTTTTGGCGATAAAATACTTTTTATAGATATACCAAAGTTGGACGCAATAACGTGATTGGTTCCCGAGTTACGTGAATTTTCTAAATTTTTGTTGTTTGAATGATAAATCCATTTTTCCCCTTTATTTGAATTGATTAAGTATTTTTAAAGTTGCCGTGATAACAAATTTTCAAGTGGCCGCCACTTGGAAACAATACAGTGGAACGAACTGCCAAGCAAACACATCCAAGATATTTGAAGCATAGGTTCACTGTCCAACTGTGGTTTAAATCAGTGCCGTGTTTCAAAAGTTATTCTTATGGCAAATTTTCAAGTGACAGTCTAAGTGGCTGCGACTTGGAAACAAAATAGCAAAACAACTTGCCCATCGAGATCATCCAGTATATTTGTACGTTAAGTACATTGTTCCGTTCTAATTTAAATTAAATCAGTATTTCAAAAATTATCGTCATAAGAAATTTTCGGGTGGCACCACTTGTAAAAAAAAGTGGAGTGAGATGCCCAGCAAACTTATATGAGATATTTGAATGATAAATCCACTACCCAAATTTGATGCGAATTGATTCTGTATTACTAAAGTTACCATAATAACAAATTTTCAAGTGGCCGCCACTTAGAAATAAAATTGGGGATCATGTCAACAAGTGAAATTATTCTAGATATTTGAACCATAAGTTTACTCTCCAACTTTTATTTGAATCAGTAGAGTATTTTAAAAGTTATCGTGATGGCATATTTTCAAGTGGCAGTGTGATTTCAAGTGGCTGGAACTTAGAAACAAGATGTCGGGACAAGTTGCCCAGTGAAAACATTCAAGATAATTATATGATAATATCACTGTCCAAATTTGGTTCAATTTGGAGTATTTTTTCAGAAGTTATCGTGATTTTAAATTTTCAAGTGGGAGTCTGATTTCAAGTGACCCCCGCTTAACTTAAGATATCTGCCACTTTATTAAAAATAGCGAATATAGTTTATCAATAAACTTCATTAAGGTCTTTATGTGGTCTGTATTTACATCAAAATTCAAGCAATTTCGAAATACGCTTTTTACAATTTAAATTTGAAATTTTCAAGTGGTCTGCACTTGAAAACAAAATGGCGGAGCAACTTGGTTAATAAACTAATCTAAGATATTTGTAAGATAAGTTAAGACACTGTTGAAATTTGGTTCCATTTGGAGTATTATTTCGGAAGTTATCATGGTTTTAAATTTTCAAGTGGTGGCCTAATTTCAAGTGGTCCCGCTTAACTTAAGATATGCGCCACTTTATTAAAAATGGCGGATAAAGTTCATTAATAAAGTTATTTGAGACACATGTGTAATCTATGTACACATCAAAATTAAAAAAAAAAAAAAAAACCGGAATACGCTTTTTACAATTTGAATTTGAAATTTTCAAGTGGTCTCCACTTGAAGACAAAATGGCGGAGCAACTTGGTTAACAGGTTCATCTAAATTATTTATAAGATAAGTTAAGACACTGTCCAAAATTGGTTCGATTTGGAGTATTATTTCAGAATTTATTGTGATTTTAAATTTTCAAGTGGTAGCGTGATTTCAAGTGGCCCCGCTTAACTTAAGTTATCTACCACTTTATTAAAAATGACGGATAAATTTCATTAATAAACACCATTGAGACCCTTATATGGTCTGTATTTACATCAAATTTCAAACAAATTCGGAATAAGCTTTTAGGTTGATTTCTTTAGAAATCGACCTATTGCAATCACTTCGTTTATCTATATATATATATATATATATCTATCTATAATGAAAATTTTGTCATCACGATAACTCCTGAAATAATACTCGAAATGGAACCAAATTTGGACAGTGAACTGATCTTATAAATATCTTGGATGAGTTCGTTAACCAAGTTGCTCCGACTTTTTGTTTTCAAGTGGCAGCCACTTGAAAATTTCAAACCAACATTGTAAAAAGCATATTTAAAGCAAGATTTGCTTGAATTTTGTTGTAAATACAGGCTCCATAAGGGTCTCAATGAAGTTTGTTAATGAAGTTTATCCACCATTTTTAATAAAGTGGCAGATATTTTAAGTTAAGTGGGACCACTTGAAATCAGGATACCACTTGAAAATTTAAAATCACTATGACTTCCGAAGTAATACTCCAAATTGAACCAAATTTAGACAGTGTCTTAACTTATCTTATAAATTTTTTAGATGAGTTTATTAACCAAGTTGCTCCGCCATTTTGTTTTCAAGTGGAGACCACTTGAAAATTTCGAATTCAAATTGTAAAAAGCGTATTCCGAATTTTTTAAAATTTTGATGCGTACATAGTTTATACACGTGTCTCAAATAACTTTATTAATGAACTTTATCCGCCATTTTTAATAAAGTGGCGGATATCTTAAGTTAAGCGGAACCACTTGAAATCAGGCTACCACTTGAAAATTTAAAACCATGATAACATCCGAAATAATACTCCAAATGGAACCAAATTTGAACTGTGTCTTAACTTATCTTATAAATAACTTAGATGAATTTGTTAACCAAGCTGCTCCGCCATTTTGTTTTCAAGTGGAGACCACTTGAAATTTTTAAATTCAAATTGTAAAAAGCGCATTCCGAAATTGTTTGAATTTTGATGTAAATACAGACCATATAAGGATCTCAATGAAGTTTATTAGTAAACTATATCCGCCATTTTTAATAAAGTGGCAGATATCTTAAGTTAAGCGGGACCACTTGAAATCAGGCTCCCACTTGAAAATTTAAAATCACGATAACTTCTGAAATAATACTCCAAATCGAACCAAATTTGGACAGTGATATTATCATATAATTATCTTGAAAGTTTTCACTGGGCAACTTGTCCCGACATCTTGTTTCTAAGTTCCAGCCACTTGAAATCACACTGCCACTTGAAAATATGCCACCACGATAACTTTTAAAGTACTAAACTGATTCAAATAAAATTTGGATAGTGAACTTATGGTTCAAATATCTAGGATAAGTTCACTTGGTGACTTGATCCGCAATTTTATTTCCAAGTGGCGGCCACTTGGAAATTTGTCATTATGGTAAATTTAGTAATACAGAATAGATTCGCATCAAATTTGGGTAGTGGATTTATCCTTCAAATATCACAGATAAGTTCGCTGGGCATCTCACTCCGCTTTTTTTTCCAAGTGGTGCCACCTGAAAATTTCTTATGACGATAATTTTAGAAATACTGATTTAATTTGAACTAGAATTGGATAAGGAACTTATACAAGTATACTGGATGATTTCGCTGGGCGAGTTGTTTTGCCATTTTGTTTCCAAGTTGCAACCACTTAGACTGCCACTTGAAAATTTGCCATAAAATTAATTTTTGAAACAAGACACTGATTTAAACCGCAGTTGGACAGTGAACCGATGCTTCAAATATCTTGGATATGTTCGCTGGGCAATTTGTTCCACTGTATTGTTTCCAAGTGGCGGCCACTTGAAAATTTGTTATCACGGTAACTTTAGAAATACTTAATCAATTCAAATCAAAGTTGAAAATTGAATTTATCATTGAAGCAACAAAAATCTAGAAAATTCACGTAACTCGTGAACCAATCACGTTATTGCGTCCATTTTTGGTACATGGATAATAAGTATTTTCTTGCCAAAAGTCGCCAAAAAATTCGCCATATGGGAAAACTCGCCAAATTTGGCGCCATATCCATTATCTGCGTTACTGGATCTTTTTAATGCGTTTTTAAGGAAAAATTAGGTTATTTTAATGCTAAAACAAACTAGAAATGCAGAAAACTAACATTTTATCAACTTACTAAGCCTCTTTGAAAGAATTTCTAAAAAAAAAAAAAAAAAAATTATTTTCAAATTTGCAACGATATCTTAGATGAGCAACTTTCTCTGCCATTTTGATCGAAGTGCCAGCCACTTAATTTTTCAACGCGAGGACTTTTGAGATTTTGAATCAATTCGAACTATATGTGTACAGTAGACTTATCACACAAATACATTTTATATATTTTTCAACTTAACTCACCATTCTGTTTCCAAGCGCCGGCTACTTGAAAATTTTAAATTCACATAAAAAGGTATTTATGAACCGATATGCTTAAAACTCCATATGTACGTAGCCTACATCAATATTTCTGCCAAGTGCATTAATAATTTGTAGCCGCCATTTTGAAACAAAATGACAGCTACTTGATACGGAGAAAGAAATCAACCTACCCTTCCGAATAAGCCGGAAGGACTTGTTTACAATTTGAATTTGAAATTTTCAAGTGGTCCCCACTTGAAAACAAATTGGCGGAGCAACTTGATTAATAAACTCATCTAAGATATTTATAAGATAAGTTAAGACACTGTCTAAATTTGGTTCGATTTGGAGTATTATTTCGGAAGTTATAGTGATTTTAAATTTCCAAGTGGTAGCCTGATTTCAAGTGATCCCGCTTAACTTAAAATATCTGCCACTTTACTAAAAATGGCGGATAAACTTCATTAACAAACTTCATTGAGACCCTTATGTGGCCTGTATTTACATCAAAATTCAAGGAAATCTTGCTTTAACTATGCTTTTTACAATGGTGGTTTGAAATTTTCAAGTGGCTGCCACTTGAAAACAAAAAGTCGGAGCAACTTGGTTAACGAACTTGTCCAAGATATTTATAAGATTAGTTCACTGTCCAAATTTGGTTCGATTTCGAGTATTATTTCGGGAGTTACCGTGATGACAAAATTTTCATTATATATATATATATATATATATATATATATATATAAACGAAGTGATTGCAATAGGTCGATTTCTAAAGAAATCAACCTAAAAAGCTCCTACAATCAGAAAGAGCTCTAAATTTAATATGTTTTAAGAATTTCAAATTATATTTTTTATTTATTTGCTAAATATACAAAATTTGATAAAAAATCAAAAGAAAGTTTAAAGATTTTTCTTTTACATTAATGAAACACATTTTCCTGGCAATTATATAACAACAGTTAATTAATCACGTTATTTTTTTCTTATGCTACAGCTTGTTTCTGCAGATTTTTTTTAACATTTTGAAGGTTATTTCTTGTTTCATTTTTTTATTTTACACTTTTTTATTGCATTATTTTATAAATTACAACCACAGTGATTTTGTTTTGTATTGCTCAATGAACAAAACAAATCTTTGGAACAATCCTTTATGAATATTGTTCAGTTATGATTTGCATTCATATAAATCTAATTAACAGCTGTTACCTTCTGTTGAATACGAAGACGAAAAAAATACAGGTGTGTTCTTCATTGAAGATTTATTATAAAAATAGCCTGAGTTCATAAACATGGCGTATTCTCCACACCAGCGCTTGAAGTTGAAAATATGGTTTCAAAGTCGTTTGCTCTAGTATTTGTGGGTGTAGCATGCTGTGTAAGTATATAAAATTTATTTTTGAATATGTAGTTTAAGAATCCACCATTCTTAGTTCGTAAAAATAACGAAACCGAGTTTAATATATGAGAGCAGCTTCTATATTAAAAGAATGATTTGAAAAAAAAACATTAGTTATGCATTCTATTTGTTATCAGTTTAAACTTATGAATTTCGTCACACACCATAAAATTAATGTAATCACTACCAGTTTCGAAAGGAGGTTCCCTTTCTTCTTCAAGTGCAAAAACACGTGTTACTACATTACATTAATTTTGTGGTGGGTGAAGAAGTTTTTAAGTTTAAATTCCCATTTTTATTATCTTTTATTTTATAGCATATTTAATTATTTTTTTATTAAGTCTCCATAATTTTAAATCATAAAAAAAAAAAAAAAAAAAAAAAAAACACTGAACGAAAGTTACTTTTTTTTTTTTTTAAATAATAACAATAGTAAATAAATCAACATTACCAAATTATATTTTATTATTACTTATGTTAAAGTTATAATTCGCCCACAAAGGCCTTTTGCTTCAATCTGTGATAAAAGTGTTGTCAACATTTGCAACAGACCACACAGAATACAGTTGATGAAATACTTTTCCATATTATGGGATAGAGTTATCGAAGTGAAAATGAACAATTTTTACCACTAAGTATCCTAACATTATTTTATTAATATTAGCTTCTATTGTCTCATTTAATACATTGCTAAATTTAATGACCGAGTGTAGCTTTAAATAACGAAACTATCAGATATCTTTCCCTAAATTAAAATTATCGACATCTTCTCCACTAAAAAATTTTTGTCGTCTTTCCTCAAAAAGTTAGACCAATCATAATCAAATGTAGGTTCGACTACTGATTTTCAAAATGAGAACAGGTCGCCATTACAGGCTTGAGGTAAAGGCAAGATACTATATATATTTTTTAATTAATCGAATTTTTTCTTTCCTGTTCAAACTTCGGGCTACATAACTAAATAAATAAGGAATGGAACAAAACTTTTTTTTTTTTTTTAACTTACCAGATGAACAGATAGAATATCGCTCAAAACTAATAGAAGAAAAAATTTAAAACTAGCAAATCTTATACTATTATATTTCACTGTTCTCGAAAACGGTAGCTCGGACAGTCACGAGATTTAACACAAAGGTGCCCCCCGAAGGGTCATTGTGCACAACGAAGTCAGATTATCGAATTTTTGATTAGTTTTTTCTTAATTAATTAAAATGTGAAAATAATAACTTTCTAATTTCTGAAAAATAAGCCATTTAAATTTTAACATTTTATCCATAATTTAATTGTTGCCATTTTTTTTTTTCGACAAAATAATAATAATTAAAAAAAAAACGTACAATTATTTAAGACGAGGAAAATAAATCAGAAAGATTAGAAAATAAATTAGAAATATCACTCGCATCGTTACAAATAAGATACCAAATGAAAGGGAAATTTTTTGTAAATCCGATGCATTAAACAGCTTATCAATCGGATGATTAGTTTTTTCTTAATTAAAATATGAAAATAATAAACTTCTAATTTCTGATAAATAAGCCATTTAAATTTTAACATTTTATCCATAATTTAATTGTTGCCAATTTTTTTTGACAAAATAATAATAATAATAATAATAATAATAATAAACGTACATTTATTTAAAATGAGGAAAATAAATCAGAAAGATTAGAAAATAAATTAGAAATATCAGTCGCATCGTTACAAATAAGATCCGCGTTTGTAATGATCGATAGATGGCGCTTTTTCAGTTTCTGTTGTTAGTAAATATAATGGCCACGTGTATTAATTTTTGTTCTATATGTGTTACTACTTAATATTCGTGCTATAATTTCTCCGCCATTACATCATGGAAAATTGATTGCTTTTGGGAAAAATATTTCAGTTTATTCAACGTTCGATCAGAAGTAGATTTTTAACTGAAGCTGAACAAATATTAGTTTCAAATCATCTGATTAATTTTTTACTTCCATTAGCCGAAGCAACTGAAATTTTAAATTTGTCATTTAGAAATAAATGGAAGCTTAATTCTGGATTTTTTTATTCTTGGAGTTACACTGTGGCACACAACAGTAAGTGTTATCTTTTTTACCGGATTTATTCATTTTTATTCAATAAATATATGTGAAACTAAATATCGGCCAGCAATGGCGTCTAGATGAATTCGAAAGCTATGCATGTTAATTGTAATTTCACCTTAGCCCACCAGAGGGAGAGCATTTCATTACA
Source organism: Salticus scenicus (assembly GCA_963930645.1). NCBI lineage: Eukaryota > Metazoa > Arthropoda > Arachnida > Araneae > Salticidae > Salticus > Salticus scenicus. The sequence continues at coordinate 75,117,051 of OZ005661.1, forward strand.
ATCGCGGATAGCAAATGAAAGGGAAAATTTTTGTAAATCCGATGCATTAAACAGCTTATCAATCCGCGTTTGTAATGATCGATAGATGGCACTTTCTCAACTGCAGTTGTTAGTAAATTATAATAGCCACGCGCAGTCATTATTGTTCTTTCTTGTTGTTCTATCATTGTTTCAGCGTGAAAGCTATCAGTGGTGTAATAATTTCACCTTAGCCCACCGGAGGGCGAGCATTTCATTACAATCGCGGATCGGACAATTAGATTTTTTAAAATTAACTAAAGTATGAATTTTAGGTGGCAACAGCAGAAGATTGTATGGAAACCGTTAGGAGAAAAAAAATGAAAAATCTGCTTCACATTAAGTCACATGATTTTTAAGTGGGATTAAAAACTGCAGTTTTCAAATTCTTTTAAATTTTCTCTCACGAACACAAAAATATAATATACAGCCTGTACCCCACAAGACCAACTTGCATTTCAAATTTCATCAATTATTTTGGTTAATAAAAAAACTTATTATTATTATTTTTTCAAATTAAGTTTTATTCTATCTTCGAAAAGATTTATGTGATCATAGATATAATAATATATATAGATCTATCATCCCCATATTATCGTGCAAAGATTTTTGATGCCGAAAAAAAAGCTTTGGAATCAGCCATTAAATGGTATTGAAGGAAAAAAAGAAGAATGAATTATAAGAATGAAACTATATCTGGAGCTTTTCATTCACCTTTAGTAAATAAATTATTCATGAATTTTATTTGCTAAAACATTCGTGTGTATTCACGCGGGGAAAGACTGCCATATTTTGGGGAAATCACCGTCTTTTCCCGAGTGAAAAGGAATCACTTTTTTCTCCCCAATGATCAATCTATATATTATTACTATATCTATGTATGTGATACGATGCATTAATAATTTGGGTTTTAAAAGTTTTTTAAATAGATTATTTAAACTCTATGAACCATATTTTTATTTTATCAGTTTCATTAACAAATCCTGCTGGGCGATTTTTTAAATTTTGGCGTTGAAGTACACCGAACGTTTTTCGACAAGAAGTTTAATATAGCAACAGCCATTTTAATATAAGTAGCGCATCAAATATATAAAAACATAAATGATTTATTTTTACACAAAATTTACAGAACAAATGCAGTTTTAAAGATAGGAAATTTATTTCAACAAGCACTATTTTAAACCTAAAAACCATTAAAAATATAAGCAGAATATAAAGGATTCTTATGTATAAACAAAAAAGAGTCTGATAAAATTATTAGCAAAATAGTCTTCCCCTTTTCATACAAAAAAAAAAAAAAAATCCATCAGTAATATGGCGACAAAAATTCAAAAGCCGCCAATGGAGCGACATAATAAAGTTGTGTAACACGATAATGTTCACCTATTTATTTATATTTTTATATAATAATCACTATGCTAGTTTATCAAGAAATAGCGCTCATAGCATACTGTTACAAGGGATTAAGTCTTATTGTTACAATGGATTAAGTCTAAAATGGTGACAAAAATTCAAAAGCCGCCAAAGAGAACTATATTAAGGCTGTACTATCAGGTTTACAACCCATGAATTATATATAAACACAAAAAATTAATTGTCTCATGCGACAGACGTAGCCGGTCACAGCATATTGTAATATTTGGCGTGAAATTGCTGTCATTTAATGGTTGATTGGATAAACAAAATAAACATATGAAATAACGTAAAAGCAAATATTATGTTGTCTAAACCCAGTTACGTTTGAGTCCAGTCCGAGTTACATGTGAACAACACGTATAGTGTTGTTCACATGTAACTGAGATTCAAATATAAAAGGGAAACTCCAATTTTTTCGATACTATCTATTTCGAAACTGTTATATAATAAGCACCTAAATGGAAGCTCATTGGTAAACTATTGTCGCAGGTAATAGGGACAAGCGCCCGAGTTGCAGTGGATGACCAAATCGCTGCCGAATGCAGCAGGGACCTGGAGCGAGCTTTTGAACAATTTCAGTAATTTATTTTATTTTATTTTTATAAAGCTATATAGAAAAGAGTTTCCTTTAAATTTAGTGGCCAGCGAAGCGGGCAAAGCCTGCTAGTAATTAATAAACGCGCCATTACGAAATACCTCTTTTATGAGTGGCAGGCATCCCCTATGGTACTTATGTGTAAGAGATCCACAAGACAGGACATCTTGTCTAATGCGGTGTCTAAGTTTTACTTCAACTTACCGTAAAAATATAATGAAATACGATTATAAAAAATACGCCACTTAAACTGTAATGTATTCGAATTTATTGCGAATCCTTGTACACAAATAAGTTGCGCTTAATGTAAGATTTTTTAATAGGATGCATTCCACAATAAACAAACAACAACAACAAAAAAAAACAATAGCATCTATCAGGCTTGTGGAATTTTGAAAAAAATTATGGAATTGAAAATGCAGTCAAACACTGACTAACTGAAGTCACAAACACTCTTAAACTTTGTTATAAAGTCTTAAAAATAACCCCCCTCCTCCTCAATTACTTCCAAAGAATGAAAGAAAAATTATATCAACAAGTGAAATTATTTTTATGAAGTACTTCATGCAATAAAGCAATTAAATAACAAAAAAAAAAAAAAAAAAAAAAAATTAAAATTCACAATTCTAATAATTTTTACATGTCTGTATTTGTTTCACTCCACAGAGAATGAAGTGCAACAATCAAACATATTGCGAAAAGTATGGGATGAAAGCCAAGCCAATGTGTTTTGCTGTTGAATCCATGCACATAGCACATGAGTCTTAAGTTTCTGATGTACTATGTGCAAAGTATAAGGGAGAAGTTTCTCATAAGCTTCTTAATATTAAATTTTTACGCAATTCATACGTTACAAAGTGTTATTTATATTGTTCCTGTACTGTAGTACAAATCAAGAAATAGCAATCCAGTGATGTACGTTAAAATTTAATTACCATTTTCAGTAATATATTAGCAAGTTTTGCCCGCTTCGCTGGTCACTATATTTAATGAATTATCAAAGAAATTAAATCGCTATATTATTATTATTGTTTATAAAACTTTATAAAGAAAAACTAAAAAAAATTCCATTGAAATCGCTTAAACCTCGTTTTCGGTATTAGACATAGTTTTGGATTTAAAATTTCTCTAACTTATTCCGCTGCCGCGGTTGTATTTTACCTCCTAACCGCTTCATGAAGCTGGCGCTGCTATAGACAGACATTTTTAACAGAATTGCGCCGCTTTTCTTGCACTTGCATCCAGTTTTAAGTTGATATCTTTCTAACTAATCGGAATAATTTAATTTAAACAGTCAACTCAGAATCCTTGGGGTATATTGCATTCTTTAATACATTCCACGTCTTTCTGCGTCCAACAGTTCGCGAGGATATAACCTGATATACATCGTACAATCGGGTTTTAAAGTATGATACAAAATATATATCAACAGTCGAAAGTTTAAAGAACCAACAGAGGTAAAATGCTTGGTGCAGCTAATGTTATTTTAAAAAAGCACAGCATGTTTAAAGCCTTTTTAAAATATTCTGACCATTATCAAATTATAAAAGGTGAGGGTTATATTTTAACACATATTTACAGGATTTTCTATTCATTATTTGGTTGCATATTTACAGTTTTTATCGTGCATGTAATCTGAATTCTACTATTACATATTACACGTATATATACGTATATTTTTCTTTCTTCCCTTTTTTTTTTTTTTTTTTTTTTTTTTTTTTTAATTAGGTTATGCTTCTAAGTGAGGTACATGGTCAATATTTTTTCGAAGCAAATGAAAAGGAAAAAGAAGTTTGCGAAAAAGAGGCAAATGGTAGGAGCTTGACAAGCGCTAAGAAGGTAATATAGCCGTTTACTTTATTTTTTGAGTCTATTTTTACAGGTTAACCCTTATACAGGAACATCGGTCTTTGAGACGGCTAAAAGTTAAGCTTAGTGTAGGGACTTGCGGATGCATATTCCTAGAACAGAGTACCGGCATGTTTGGCAATAAATGTCCAAGACGCCAAGTGTGTCTAACTGAATCACTAGTGCGTCGTAAAATGCACTCAACATGTAGAGGATGGCATGTCTCAGAATAACCCTTAGGGGTGAGTCCCGAACTGTCGCCAATTGTCCACAGAAGGGCATTAGTGCAACGTAAAACCCGCTCAAACAAGGAAAGCTACCCTTGGGGGTTGGCAGTGAGCAGGGGGCGGAGCCCCTTAGTGTTGAAAAGAAACCTGTAAAATGTTATTAGAATATTAACAATCTCAATTTTTGAGCGCTAATTGATACACTACCAGGAGTGAAACTTTTCAGGGTTTTTGAAAATTTTGCTATCTCTGAATTTCATGTTAAATTATTTTGTTTTTGCAGAAATTCCTTATTTTGAATGTTTAATTTGCCTTAAAATGTATGAAGAACTCTTCAGATATTACTTATTATAGATAGCCATGCAATATATCACTAATAAGTGTCCCCTATCTGCATGCAAATATTAGTTTTCAGGTTTTTTGCAGGTGAGGTAGTTACGTAGAAATGTCAGTAATTGAGAATTCGTTCTGAAAGTTTAAGTTCGATTGGTTTTGTTGGTATTAGGTAGAATTACTGCTATATTCACCAATAACTTCAACACCTGGCTGAAAATGAAAACTTGAAAAGCGTATAAAAGGGTTCAACTTTTCAGCAAATTTTCACGCGTTTCATCTGTTATCTAGAGGCATTGTTATTTTCAGACTTTTTAGCTGAAGATAAACAATAAAAAATTATATGAAAACTTTGACGCTAGATGGCAGAAGCAACGTGCCAAATTTTCTTGGAAAGCTCTACGCAGCCTTTAGACGCTTTTCAAGTTTTTTCGTTCAACCGGGAGTTTAAGTTAATGGTGAATAAGGCCATAAGAGTGCTATGAAGAAAGTTGCGGATGGAGTTACGAGCTTTAGAGAAGTTGTGTGTTTCTAACGGAATTATGGTTATCGGCGAGTTTTTGGTGTTCGAGTAGGATTGGAAAGTATTTTAGGTAAAGTTTTGTTCCGATGATTTATTCAAATTTTTTTCCAGTCGTCAGATATATTTAAGTAGTAGGTCATCCAAAGCAAAGAAGAGTTATTTGTAGGAAGTCTTCCAAAGCCAAGTCATTCACAAGCAAGTCATTGAATGGAGTTTCCTTGAGGCGTTATCTGCCCTTTGAAAGGTATATTTTATCAGTAGCTATCATTTTTACCCTCTGTGCAGTACTAATGCGACATTAAATCCAATCAATCATATAGGGTTGATCCCCTGTCGCCCCTATGATACATCATGATTGAGAAAGTAAATTTATGGCTGCAAGAATTCATATTTTATCGCCCCAAAATTTCGCCAAATACATTCAGTACTTTTTTTTCAAAAAGCGGTCTGCGAGACCGATGTTCCCGATAAGCATGATGACAACATGTTCCGGCCAAAGGGTTAATATCTTTAGAAATTGATCTATTACAAAAACTTAGTCTATGTATATATGATATAAATTTGTCATTCCGAAATACTGAATTAATTCGAACCAAAGCTGAACTATGGCAGGATCTTCGAAATATTTCGGATGAGATCGTTGGCCGATTCGATGCAACATATCTTGTTTAAAAATCGTGGTCATTTGAAAACTTCCAACTTTTATAAAAGAAAAAACATTTATGGATTGATTTGCTTAAAACTCACAAGGGAAGTGTGAATTAGTAAAATCGCTATTGAAACCATAAACCAACCTTAAATTGAAGAGCATGGTCGAAAACATTGGGTACCGTACAAATTTGCTGCAACAACTTCCAATGGGGTGAGATATGCCCTCTATTAGTTTTAGTTATTTCTATAACAGCCAACAAAACACGCAGCGCAGTGTGAACAGATGGTGCAGTGCTAGCGTGCTTGACTTCGGATACGGAGGTAGTGGGATCGAGTCCCCGCAAGGGCGCTTTGTTTTTATTTTTTTATTTTAGCTGAAATATTTATTTTTGACATTTTTAATTAAATTAAATCATTATTGTAAGAGAAAATATTAATTATATTAAAACAAGTTTTTTTTCTTTCTTTCTTTCTTTCTTTTTTTTTTTTCAGCGCGGACAATTTAATATATTTTTTTAATTTATTTTTAACCTATTTATTTATTTATTAAATTTAAAGAAATTAATAATTTAACGGGAAATGCTTTTATATTATATTTAGGTAAGATTTTGTTAATGGTTACATTCAGATAAAAAAATTTTAATGATTGTTTTATATAAATTATTAATTACTATATTTTAACGACGCCATTAATAGCAAGAGTTAATCGTCTGCTCTCAATTGTATTATTTATTCAGGCAATTTTTTGCATGAAAAAATCCAGAATGATGAACAGCTGTTATTTAACTATTCGACGTCGCATTTATAACTTTTATTTCAAATATTTCATTAAACAACTGTCAAATGTAGTGGTGTCGGAAGAACTGACAATAATATTGAAGACAATGACAAATTTTCTCAATGATTTTTGCTAATTTATAATTAATTTACATCTAAAAAAATTCAAAATCTTGGTAAATATGAATTTTACAAATCAAGTAATCTCGACGAAAAGCCAAATATTTGACAAAATTTTCGTCATGAACAGTAATTGACGATGAACAAAATTGAAATTCAAATAATTGTGATCAATCTTTTTATATTTCTTCTTCTAATTGTGAAAAATACTTATGGTTTCATGATTTTTCTACTTTTAATCATAATTGTTATAAATTAGAAACTATATTCGTAGTTTTAAACATGGTTTAACTTTATATATATATATATATATATATATATATATATATATATATATAAATGCATTTCTTAAATTCATCTCAATACTTTATTAATTGGAATACTCAAAAAAAAAAAAAAAAAAAAAAAAAAAAACCCTTCTTAAATTAATAATTAAATTAAAAACATAAAAAAAAAAAAAAAAAAAAAATCGAAAAAATTACAAAACGCACTTGCGGTGACTCGATCCCATGACCTCCATATCCGAAGTCAAGCATGCTAGCACTGCACCATCTGTTCACACTACGCTGTGTGTTGTGTTGGATTTTATAGAAATAACTAAAACTAAAAGAGGGCATATCTCACCCCCATGGGAGTTGTTGCAGCAAATTTGTACGGTACCCAATGTTTTCGACCACGCTCTTTAATCAAGGTTGGTTTCGTTTCAATAGCGATTTTACTAATTCACACTTCCCTTGTCAGTATATTTACAGCCATAGTTTATGTCTCAACTAAATTTATTAATAATCTTGATCCGTCATTTTATTTAAAAATAGAGGCTATTTGAAAAGAATAAAGAAATAAACTGTGCCGAATGGTCGGAAAGTACTAATTTTATTGTATGTAAACTAGTTTTGTGCGTTTCTCTGTTCACTGTATTTAATTGAATTATTTTTATAGTAATAAGCCTCATTTCCTATATTTATTAACGAGTTTCAAAAATATGAAATTTGAGTAAAATGTCGATCAAAACCTCGTTTTGGTTCCCCACTGCCACAGGTAGCGTTATCTCTTCCGGCTTTGTGCTTAGTGCTAGTCTCCACTGCCTGAAGGAGTGCGTTCTCAGGCGCACAGTGTGCACGAAGAACGAAACGAACCTCAAATAACGCCTCTTTTGCATTCAGCAACGTCTTCCCGACCACACTCTGGCGAGCCAGGTGCCTACTGATTTAACTGCGCCTTATATGGATGCGCTCGCAAAAAGAAACGAATTTGTACGCGAATCTCGGTTAGGATTCCCAATGCTTTCGACGGCGTCTTCTCTGCTTGCACTATGCTGAATCCGGGCTACATATTAGCATTCTGTACTTGTATATCCGTTTGGAGAACAAAAGAAAGAAAATTCTACCATTGGAAGAAAAAATTCTACCACTGGAAAGAAAACGCTACCATTGAGCGAAAATCTAAATTAAATGCGGGACCCGCATTTATTTCAGATCTTCTAAGACGACTAAACATCAAATCATAGTTTTGTCTTGTATTCCGTCTGTCATATTTTTTTTTTTTTTTTTTTTAAACAAAATTTACGAATTGATTAACATTACGGTCTTTGTTTTTGGTTCATATGCCCCTTAAATTATTATTGTACGAATATTAACAATAAATGAAATAATTTTAATTGAGACTTTTCCTTTAAATTTGTATCAGTATGATTCATTTCTTAAAGTTTGAATTTTTTATCTAAATTAATTTTATTATAAATATAAGTTTTAAAGTTTAAGTTATAAAGTTATTATTATTATTTTGTGTGTGTGCGCGCTATTTTCTACGGATTTTGACTTATTTCCTGGTTTTTTCCCCATTTTAAAGGGCGGTGCTTAAAATTCGAAAATACAAGAGGAAACCATTTTTCCAATATGAGGACTTTTCAAACGATGTAAGGAATAAGATCTTGCTAAATATACGATTTTGCAGAAAATGCGTAAAGTGTATTAGCTTAAATTGTACTTGGATCTAATTAATTAATTATTATTATTATTAGTTCATATGGTGCTTAAATAATTGGACCTCCAAATCAAAAGCCTCTATATAAAATTTCAACTCTGGAAAATATCTAAATTCTAGCTCATTTTTTTGCAATAATTTGCTTCAATTTTACTGTATTCAAATGGACTTTTGACATAAGTTGCTCAATATATATAACTTTCAAGTTATGTAATAAGAAAACTTCCATATTCCGCACAAGCGCCGGAGGAAAAAAAAATATATATATAAATATTCATTATTTTTTTTTTTTAAGCGAAAATTATTGTTTCTCTAATGTTTGGTCAATTTTTCTGCAAGTTTTGTAAATTTTTGTTGAAATCCATATTCTCGTTATGAGCAAAAAAAGTGCCAAAAATCTGAATACTAATAATAATAAAAATAATATATATACAAAGGGCATTCCATAAAAACTGAGAGTAAAATCATAAAAAATCAAGAAATATATTTACAGAAAAAAATACATCATTCTTTTTCAAAATAATTTCCGTCAGATGATATGCAACGGTCTCATCGTTCAACCCACTTTTCAAAACAAGTAGAGAAGCCCTTTTCTTGAAGCTGGTTCAAAGAACCCTCCACTGTTGAAATAACTTCAGATTCTGTATTAAATTTTCTGCCACGGAGCTTCTCCTTCAACGTCGGAAACAGCCTGAAATCGCATAGTGCGAGATATGAATTGTAAGGGGGATGTGGCATGATTTTAATATTGCATTTACTAAGATATTGCTGAACAGAAGTAGCGACATGCGGGCGAGCACTATCGTGATGTAATGTCCAATTCCCTACCAGTTCATGACGCTTTCTCGATTTGTGTTGTCGCACAATTTTCAAAACTGAAACATAATATTTACCATTCACAGTAGTTTTTGGAGGCACAGCATGCTGATAGATTGCACCTTTATGATCAAAGAAAATAATCATCATGACCTTTTCAGCAGATTTGGTTTGTCGGATTTTTTTCGGAGGCGGAGAATCAGTATGTTTCCATACACTTGTTGCGGACTTGGTAAGGGGATCATAATGATGCACCCAAGTTTCATCACCTGTTATTATAGTCTTTAGGAGATTTGGATCATTTTGAAGCATCTGTTTCCATTCACAACATTGGTGAATTCTTGTTTTCATTTATTCTTTAGTAAGGTGATGAGGGACCCATCTGGAACAAACATAGCGAAGCTGTAAATTGTTGCGTAGAATGCGAAATGTCGACGTTTTCGAAATGTTTGTTGATGCCGTTATCTCCTCACATGTCATTCGCCGATTTCCTTGAAGGATTACCCACACAGTGTTAACATTTTGATAATTCACAACACTTTTTGGTCGCCGAGGCCTAGGAGCCAATTCTGCAGACAAACGGCCTTTTTTGAAATCACCATGCCATCTAAAAATCGTAGACTCACCAAAACATTTGTCTTTGTAAGCTTCTTTCATTAATTGTTTCTGGAGCTGTTTTGCCCAAACGGTAGCAAAATTTTATGGCACAACGCATTTCATTTTTTAACTCTGAATCACTCATCTCCATTTCTGTAGGGCAAATAAAACAGTTCTTTAAACAAGCACGGAAATAGGAAAATAAAATCGTCTGCTTCGTTTAGAATTTTGTATAAACGTACAGTTAACAATTTGAAAAAATCACCTGCACTTCTATTTTTTAGTTTCGCGGCATTGCGACTACGCAAAAAAATAACTCTCAGTTTTTATGGAATGCCCTTTGTATATATTTGTCTAATCCTGCGAATCTCACACACACAAAAAAAAAAGAGTTAAAATATTGTACATTGTAAGTGAAATCATGCGTCATTTGTAGTTTTTGTATCATTTGTCACAAGTCATTTGTAGCTTTTTATGATGCAGGAAAATTTTTAATACCGGGTCACATATTTATGCTTTTGTTCAATTTGTGGTTGTTCCCCTAATAGCACTCGTGTCTAAATCGATACTGGAAACTGTGAGTTTATAAATGTTCTTTTGTATGTCTGAAGTTTAACGTCATTTCACCCAGCAATTTTTTAGAAAAATAAAGTCTAATTATTTGATCACCCACTGTATTATGTATCTTTTTCTTTTCTTTTCTTTTTTTTTTTTTTTTTTGTCTGGTAGATAAAAGGTTAAAAAATAATGTTACATAACTAAATGATAGAATGTTTTAGATGGCAATTTGAACGGAATGTCCTTTATATCAGGAAAATCAGAGTTCACTGGTAACCCGCGTTCTGCTTGGAGTAAACAAATATGAAGTATATTTCCGAAAACATACCATTAAATTTACAATACGACTGACTTTAACAATGAGTCCGAGTAAAACTCGGTCATCCATTTATTGTAACTTTTATGTGATTTGCTGAAATTTATTTTTTTAAATATTTGTTTATTTTTATAGATGCGGCCTTTGTCTTGTAAAGTTCAATGTAAATACGACAATGGAGACTCCGAAGTGATAAATTCTCCGGATGGCCAGATGTGCTGTCAGTTTGGCGCAGCACCAACAGGGGTAATTAAAAATGTTCTTTTAATATTTTTTTTAGTTTTAATATAATCTAGTGTGGCATTCACATTACTTTCTCTTGCAATTCATTATTATTTCCTTAATAATAAAAGTTCAAGTTTTCCGAGGATAATACTGAAACAGATGTCATAGTTGCCAGAACAATGCATGGAAATAATTTACAGAAAAGCTGACATCAAAACTGAAACAGTGTACTAAACAAGATAAAATGAAAATTTATCTCTGATTAGAAAAATAATTAAAAAGATAATTGAAAAAGAAAGAAAGAAAAGCTAAAATAAACATCTTTTGTGTTACGTAGGTTTAAAAAACTAGTATGTTGTGACCAACCACCACATGACTTTCTTCTATATTTTTTATTGTGCAAATTCACTCAGTAAAAATAATTTATTGAAATTATTATTTATTAAAATTATATTCCATGATGAATGCAGCCGATTTCCATCTTAGAGAAGTAGTATAACACTATATATATATATACACACACACACACACACTAAGCGACAAAAAAAAAAAAAAAAAAAAAGCCGCACTTGGATATTTTCAATTTTTCTTTCTGTAATCGCTAACTTTATTGTTTCAAAAGTAAATTTTTGAACAGATTTTATTACGTTGTGTTCCGAGTGCAATTTAGGATTGAGCCAAGTGTTAAAAACAAGATGCAATTGTTCAGAAAATTGTAATTTTAGAAAGTGTTTCAAAAATGGCAAGAATAAGGCAATTAACGATACCACAAAAAATATGAATTTTAGAGCGAAAATCAAAAAAATATTTTAATACGTGGGATGTTAAAATGATTAAATGTTAACAAAATATTAGTGATCTAGTTTTTAGCAAGATATAATATTTTTTGGCTGTTTAAACTGCACATTTGTCCTTAGGCGGTCACGTTACTCCTCCAGTCGAGATGACCGCAAGTTAAAAAGCCAGCGCTTAAAAAAACAGTTTGTATCTTATTTAGAGCATAGCAGGGATTCAGAAAAAGTGTTTAGTAACATAATTTATCTAAATACAGTGAAATAACAATTAAAAAAAGCAGGCTTAATTGCCAGAAAATCTGAAAAAATTCATTCTTAACGAAAAGAATTAGAAAATTAAGACATTAGAGGGTTAAAAAAATTAAAAAAGGATCAATTAATTATTTGGCTGAACTTGTTCTCTCTGATGAGTCAAGTTTAACTTATTTCAAACTGACGGAAACAAGCAGATCTGATCATGAAAATGTGACTGACTTAATGGAAATCGCACTTTTAAAACAATAACATATTCTTCGTACATTACGATACGAAAATGCATAATTTTTCGGTGAGTCTGGCAAATTTTCGTGTTCAAGGGATGAATTAACCCGAAATAAAATTTGGCCATTAAAAAATTGATACCTGACCGACTACTTTAGGGGTATTTCAGACTCTTCCATAATCAGCATTTCAAGATGATAATGCACCTTGTTATATGGCGCTTGTGATACATTTATTTGATTCAAGTTGATAAAATTACTTATCCATTCTCATAAGCATCTATAATTTTATAAGTTATCATAACTTTTTTTTTACTTAAAATTAAATCCCACAAAGGATATCGCAGAATTTCTTCTTTATTAGACCTGAAAATTGTCCTAATCTGAATCCGCTCGAAAATGTTTAGTCTATAAAAGAGGGTGGGGATTAGAAATTTATAGCCTACAACTTTGAAGAAAAAAATATTTATGATATTTTGCACAGTGAAATTTATGAGTTTCATGTTAAAAAACTGTAAAATGTTATGTCATTGCGCATTAAAGCAGTAATTCCATATAAAGGCGGAATTATCCAATCCAGAATACATATTTTTAACACGCTTTTATTAGCTTCACCTGTATGTATGTTTGTAACCGCTCTGGGAGCAAACAAAAAATCTATATTGTAAAAAAAGATTTTCCCTACGTGAACGCTGTGGCTGTGAGGTAAAGCTTCGCGCTACGAATCTAAAGGTCTAGCGTTCGAGTCCAGTCAGGGGAGATTTTTAAAAGTGGTTTTTGTTTAATTCTAAATTATTTTAATTAAAGATTTAAATGTATGTAAATATTATGGTGTGTCACTCACACGATTTTCTCTTACCAGCACTTATTTATTTCATATAATAGATCCTGATAGAATACAAAGTATATGTTTATTATATTAATTTTAAAAAGAAAATTTTGTGTAGATTTTTATTAAATACTACGTAGAGTGTAACAAAACGAATTATTAAATCGAAAATGTACATAGGTATCATGTTATGACTTCCGTATTATACAAACATAAGAATTTTATTTGTTGCAATCATTAGTTTTTAAATTATTACAAACCCAAAAGGTATAAGTCAATTTTTCTGTAGCGCGGCTTTTTTTTTTTTTTTTTTTTTTTTTGGCGATTTATATATATAAATATATATATATATATGTCAGTTTTATTCTTTATATGACATCCTAAAAAAATACAATTTTTTTCTAAGGTTTTCTTTTTTCTTTTCTTAATTTTGTTAAAAATGAAAAAAGAAAGAAAAGGATAATTCATTTTAAATTATCGGAGGTCAGTGGCTAAATCATTTGTTTTAAAGGTATTGACGAGCTCTTTTGAAAGATATCCATAATGAAAATTTGCCCACTTCGGGGAGGACTTCTCCGAGGGGGGGGGGGGGAGGGCAGTGCTCCTACATATACAATTTTTTTTTCCCAGTTGACTAGGCCTAAATATTTCTTTTTAATTTAATAACGATTATTATAAGATAATTCTTTTTAATTTCATAATGATTATTAAAAATAATTCTCTTTACATTAATACGAAATCGTATCCTATACTACTATGTTAAAAATTTAGAAAAAGTATAGTGGCAACGCCATCTGTAAGATAATTTTCACCAAAAGTTGATAGGCACTAATTTATGTCAAGGAGCAACAACATATCAAACTTTATGCAGTAGCTCATGAGATACAATTGCCACAAAATTTTGTCTCTCTCACACACAGACAGACATTTTCTAAAAATGCTCAAATCGTGTTCTAGAGCCCTCAAAACATGTAAATCCATCGAATATCCGAGGTCGAAAAATTTCACGATTCCAATACTTTCGTCTATTGAATATAGATGGAAGTAAAAGAAAATGATTTGTTATAATATAAAATGAATTATCATTATTAAAAAATATATGTAATGTAATTTGAGGATAAACAATTTAAACTTGCATAAAAGTAATAATTTGCTGTATTTCGGTAATATTACCCCGTCGACTAATAAACCGGCGACGATTTTAATGAATTCGCGCGGAAGTTTATTTTCATACTGTCATTTGCAAAAGTTTAAGACCAGTAGCCGATTTTCAGTATTTTAACACATTGCATCATTTGCGCAGATTATTGCATCGTCTCATGTGCTGATCGCATCATACGCATTCTACGGCTATAAATAAAGGTGCCCGGCACGTTTATCTCCAGTTGTTTATTGGATTTTGTCTTGTGTAATTATTGTAATGGGTAAAATACCTACACTTACTGTTACAAAAAGGTCAGAAATATTGACCCTGCATAAAATTGGATTTTCTGAACGTCAAATAAGTTCGAGGGTAAATGTGAGCAAAACAGCTGTACATCAAGCTATTAGTAAATTTAAAATTTCGGGAAAATTTGTGGACCTGAGTCGTTTCTTTTTCATACTTGGAGTAAGTCGAGGTTTCCTTGCAGGTTTACTTTATGATAAACAAAAATCTTTGACCAAACGTCTTGAAATAGTACTCAAACTATCGTTGGTGCCTTTTGAAGCCAGAGAATGTCTAATCGTATTGCAAGAGGTTCTTGGATCTCGTACGACCATCCTTATCGCATAATCATCGCGTGCACTCGTTTTTCTAGGGCGACCACCTCTTTTAAGATCCACAAATTTTCCCGAAATTTTAAATTTACTAACAGCTTGATCCACAGCTGTCTTGCTTACATTTACCCTCGGACTTATTTGACGTTCAAAAAATCCAATTTTATGCAGGGTCAATATTTCTGATTTTTTTGTAACAGTAAGTGAAGGTTTTTTACCCATTACTATAATTGCACAACAGCATTGTCTACAACAAAATCCAATAAACAACTGGCAATAAACATGCCGGGCACCTTTATTTATATCAGTGGAATGCGTCTTATGCAATCAGCACATGAGATGACGCAATAATCTGCTCAAATGATGCAATGTGTTAAAATACTGAAAATCGGCTACTGGTCAAACTTTTGCAAATGACTGTAAATAAATTTAAATTACGATTCATTACTCGAATTTCGTTATTTTAATAAAACACACAGTTAAATTTTATATTAATCGCTTATATTTTTTTTTACATTCGATAGAAAAAAGTATTGGATTCATAAAAACTTTCGATCTCTTACACGTTTTGAGAGATCCAGAACACATGATTTGACCATTTTTAGAAAATGTCTGTCTGTGTGAGTGTGACAAAATTTTGTGGCAACTGTATTTCAGGAACTACTGCAGAGAATTTAATAAAATTTTATATGTAATTGCACTTTGACATAAATTAGTGTCTATCAACTTTTGGTAAAAATCGTTCAACAGGTGGCGTTGCCATCCTTCTTTTTCTAAATTTTTAATATGGTGGTACAGGACCAAATTTCGTATAAATGTACATAAAGAGAATTATTTTTTAAGAATAATTATGAAATTAAAAAGAATTATTTATAATAGTGACAGTCAACAGGGAAAAAAATTTTTGTATATGTAGCAGCACCGCTTCCCCCATTGGGGTTTTTTCATTTATTAGTATCTTATAAAATATCTCATCAATATCTTTAAAACGAATGGTTGAACCATCGATATGCGATAATTTAAAATACAGTTATTGATTTGTTTCATTTTAACAAAATAATCATAATAATCATAATAATAATAAAATAAACAAAAAATTATACAGACACGACATTATTTCATTATTTAAAACATGAAAATCTGACATTGACAGATTTTAATTTAGTGCCAGAGGCCTACTGCTAAACTTGTTAATATCGACAAATTCTTCTTTAGTTAATTCGTGACGATCTAAATTCCATGATAAAGTGTTCATTAAATCAAACCAATGTGTTTCAGCTGCAGATATTGTAACAAATAACATTGGAAGTCCAAACTGTCTTATAGCCGCAAAACAACGTTTTTTCTCTTTTTTCCCAATGAGGGGGAGGTGTGCCTTGGGGGGGACTCATGTCAAAGGTGTGCCTTGGGGGGTGACTCATGTCAAAGTTGTACCTTGGGGGTGACTCATGTCAAAGTTGGGCCTTGGGGGGACTCATGTCAAAGTTGGGCCTGGGGGGACTCATGTCAAAGTTGGGCCTTGGGGGGACTCATGTCAAAGTTGTACCTTGGGGGGGACTCATGTCAAAGTTCTGCCTTGGGGGGACTTCATTCAATAAATCCCCATTCAATAAACCGACTGAAATAGGCCCTTAGCACTATTAAGAGTGTATTATAAAAATTCGACAACGCTGTACCGACTGAAATAGGGGTACCTTGGGGGGGGGGGCTCATGCCAAAGTTGGGCCTGGGGGGAAGACTCATGTCGAAGTTGTGCCTTGGGGGGACTTCATTCAATAAATCCCCATTCAATAAACCGACTGAAATAGGCCCTTAGCACTATTAAGAGTGTATTATAAAAATTCGACAACTGTACCGACTGAAATAGGCCTCTAGCACTAATAAATAAAAATGTAAAAATAAAAATAAATAAATAAATAAATAAAAATGTAAAAATAAAAATAAACAAATAAATAAAAATAAAATAAAGTAAATCATTTTTTTAATGTGTCATATGGAGAATAAAATTAAGCTTCTTCGGATATTACTTTCTTCTATATGTAATATAGAGAAAGTATTGGATTCGCGAAAATTTTCGACCTCCATTTTTTGATGGATTTACATGTTTTGGGATGTCTAGATTACGAATTAATAGTTTTTAGAAAATGTCTGTCTGTCTGTCTGTATGTCTGTCTGACAGTCTGTCTGGGTAAAAATGATAAATAATCATATAATTAAAATTAAACTAGTACGATGTGGCCACCACAAGACTTTCTCCTATATTACTTTCTTATACAAAGTATAAGGAAGTATAGTAATCCCGATTTGCGAAATGGATTTTTCAGTTCACATTGCTCGAAAACGAATGATCGCTGAATGTGGCCAATTTTTACGTATGACTGTCATGATGTCTAGTTGTACACCTGCAAGTGTCGTCTTAACACGAGCTCTCGTTTTAGAGATATAAGGGACTTTACACGATTTTTCGTGACGTCTGTATGTATGTGTGTCTGTGAGTATGTCACATAACTCAAAAACGGTTGGCCGTAGAAAGTTGCAAATTGGTACATAGGTTTGTTATAACATCTAGTTGTGCACCTCCTTTTATGGACTTTGTATGATTTTCCGTTTTGGAGATATTTAGGAAAACTAGGTTCATAATGGCCAAAATGTATCAAAAAACGGTAATAACTCAAAAACGGTTTGGACAAATCTTGCAATTTAACTGACTTCCCGACTAGCTAGACATTTGAAACTTTCAGAAATTTCAGAACACATTGACAATGCACTTTTAAAAATATTTTTAGCCAACTGTTTCTAATACCTGCTGCCTTCTGCAACGTTTATTTGATTCAACAGAAAATTTATTTAACTAACTTCTCGACTAGCTAGACATTTGAAACTTTCAGACTAGATCAGAACACGGTGAAAATGCATTTTTTAATACTTTTATCCAACTGTTTAGGGTCCCTGCTGTCTTCGGCAGCGTTACCAGTACAAATCTTGCAATCTATTTTTAACTAACTTCCCGACAGTTACGTGCTACTTCCGAGCGTGTGATTTGCAAACCGTGCTATTTGCGAACTGATCTTACACCTGGCAGCTTATTAATTTCCAATCTGTACTTTTAGTATTAAATTTCAGGGTAAGAGGAAGTCGTGTGAGTGACATGCCAAATTATTTTTCTTGCAAAGACAAATATATAAATATAATTTTTTAGAGATTTCTTCGTCTAATAAACCAAATGTATTTTAAACTGTCATCACGGAGATGATGTAGCACTTGACGATAAAAGGACATAGCGAGTGAAATGAGAAAGAAAACTAGTGGATCTGCAGATCAGGAGCCTCAACGTCCTATTTGCATCAGACATTATTCAATAGGTCATTTTTATTTATTCCTTATTATATAATAGTATATATTGGTTCGGTAGACTTGTTACCATAATCAGATATACTCCTGAGGGGGGCTTCCGCCCCCCTCAACCCCTGCTCTAACTCTCTTTCTATACTTACTGTATATAATATAAAGTGATACGGAATTGTAAATAATTGTATTTACTTTTACATAAATGCTTTCAACAAGGCTTAGTAAGTTGATAAAATACTAATTTTGTGCATTTCTAGTCATTTTAGTGTTAAAATAGCCTAATTTTCCCTTAAAAACGCATTAAAAAGCTCCAATAAGGGAAGAAATGCATTTGGCGCCAAATTTGGCGACTGTTTCCCTCCTTGGCGAGAAAATCCTTATTAGGGATATACCAAATATGGACGCTCTAATCTCATTGGCTGATGAGATACGAGAATTTTCCAGAACAGTTTGTGTTCGATAGAAAAGTATAAAAGGAGCAATTTTTTCGCCAAGGCACTCAGTCTCAGATCTGTGTCAGTTTCGTAAAATGCTTGCTTTGCGTTTAACCTCTTTGAATGAGACTTGCTTTATGTGCTATTGCTAAACAGTTTGTACTGTTGTTTTGCTGTTAACGGCTGTTGTTTAGGCTGTGTTTACTGGTTGAATTGAAGCTGATACTTGGTTTATAGACCTGTATTTTTCTGGAACTTTCTGTGAATAAATCACTGAATTATTACAAGTTTCGCCTTTCATTCTCGGACAACTTACGAACCCCCCCAAGTACGCAACAATATGTATTCTTAATAAACGACGGTCTTGTATTATTTCCCTGAAATTCATAAATACCAAATTTCCTAACTACCAAATTTCATACCAAAAAAAAAAAAAAAAAAAAAAAAAAAAAAAAACTACAAAGCATATCGGAAATATTTTCCGTAACTTTTAAATTAATTACCAATTTTATACCCACAATTTTCAACAGGAAAACATGCTTTTAAAATTCTTGTAAAATTTCATTATATTTCATGGGGTGTAGTGTAACCATGTTAAAATACACTTTTAAGAAATACCGACTATAGACCGTAATAGTACGAAATTCTTTTATGTACCCCGGAAAAGTAGCCACAATCATTATAAACGCCAATAAGAAGAATAAACCTAATTAATTATAACTCATTAATTTTTCAAACTAATTTCACATCATTTGGATGATTACAGTACATACTCGGAATTATTTTGTGTGGTCCCATAAATTATTTAGTCTATACATACCCATTTTTAAGAGTGAACATGATTTTAAGCATCTTTATAATGTATGTTAATTTTATTAAGTTCAATTCAGCATAAACGCATTAAAGTGCGCGCTTAAATAAAAATTTGTCCATAGGCTCTAATGGTACGAAATTTTTTTGTGTGTCTCTGTAAACGAATCATAAACATTATATACACCAGTAAAAACTATTCAGCTTATTTTGCATTTAAAATTACTAATTGTTCCAAATTTAATATTGTTTGGATGACACCGTGACATTGCCAGAACACTTTTGTAAGGTCCTGCACATTAATTAGAAAGCTTAAAAGCACATATTTTCATCAAACAACATAAGTTTAAGCATCTTACTCACGTACGCTAGTTTCATTTTCTTGAATGCAAAGTAATGATATTAAAATACGTTTAAACGAAATTCACCCAATACGCCGTAATGTTAAGAATTTTTGCGTATCCCTGTACACAGTTTATAAACAATATAGCAATAAAAATTATACAGCTACTCATATGCAAAGCTGGAAAGTGTGCGCCAATTTGCAAGTCAATCGAAGGATTTTTGCGGCCGCTATTGCGGTACATACAAATTCTTCCCATAGGTCGTAATGATAAGAAACACTTTGGTGTGTCCCTGTACACGAACGACAAATGGAATACACACCTAACACTATACAGTTATTTCTGTTGAGCTCATGAACATGTGTACCAAATTTGCAGTGAATAGTGTGATTTTTGGGGCCGCTATCGCGGTACATACAAATTCTTCCCATAGGCCGTAATGATAAGAAAAACTTTGGCGTGTCTCTGTACACGAACTACAAATGGTATGCATACTCAAAACGACACAGCTAATTTCGTGGACATGTCATGGACATGTGTACCAAATTTCAAGTCAATAGCGTGATTTTTGCGGCCGCTATCACACGACAGACAGACAGACAGACGGAACCCAAAATACTTTTGAGTCTCAACAGAGGGCCTCTACTGACGTTTCGGCAAAAATTGGTAGTCAAAAGCTTGATTTTTGCGGTGGCTATCGCGGTACGTACAGATTCTTCCCATAGACCGTAATGATAGAAACATTTTGGCGTGTCCCTGTACACGAACTACAAATGGAATACACACCTAAAACTATACAGCTGATTCCGTTGGGCTCATGAGCATGTGTACCAAATTGCAAGTCAATCGCGTGATTTTTGTGGCCGCTATCGCGGTACATACAAATTCCTCCCATAGACCGTAATGGTAAGAAAAATTTTAGCGTGTCCCTGTACACGAATTACAAATGGAATACACACCCAAAACTATACAGCTGATTTCGTGGGGCACATGAAAACGTGTACCAAATTGCAAGTCAATAGCGTGATTTTTGTGGCCGCTATCGCGGTACATACAAATTCCTCCCATAGGCCATAATGGTAAGAAAAATTTTAGCGTGTCCCTGTACACGAATTACAAATGGAATACACACGCAAAACTATACAGCTGATTTCGTGGGGAACATGAAAACGTGTACCAAATTGCAAGTCAATAGCGTGATTTTTGTGGCCGCTATCGCGATACATACAAATTCCTCCCATAGGGCGTAATGATAAGAAAAATTTTGGCGTGCCCCTGTATACGAACTGCAAATGGAATACATACCAAAAACTATACAGCTGATTCCATTGGGCTCATAAACATGTGTACCAAATTGCAAGTCAATAGCGTGCTTTTTGTGGCCGCTATCGCGGTACATACAAATTCCTCTCATAGGCCGTAATGGTAATAAAATCTTTGGCGTGTCCCTGTATACGAACTAAAAATGGAATACATACCAAAAACTATACAGCCGATTTCGTGGGGCTCATGAACATGTGTACCAAATTTCAAGTCAATAGCGCAATTTTTGCGGCCTTTATCGCGCGACAGACAGACACACAGACACAGCCCAAAACCGTTTTGAGTCTCAACAGAGGGCCTCCACTGACGTTTCGGCAATTATTTATAATTTATGCGAGTACTATAACTATTCTTTCGTATTTTATTTATTTATATTTTTTAATTTAATTCAAAATTAAATTCCATTTTAAATTTATTTCAAAGCATTGGGAATTTATTTCAAAGCATTGCTTATAAGAATTATTTACCATAAAGAATAACGTTCTTATTAATAATATATTTTTTATTTTTAGATGTCGATTTTAATTACCTGATATGTTTTAATCATGTTTTTCAGTGCTGCTCGAAGGGATTCTGCCCACCAAATCCAATGTTTATGCTGATGTGTAACAGAGAATAACTCAAGAGTTATTACTGATTACAGCTAAGATGGAAATGGATGTAAAGGATACGAATGAATGGCTGTTATGTAAAATTTAAAATAAATTTAGGGGAAAAATAAAGTGCATTTTGTTTGTTTCTTTATTGTATCTCTGTTATAGTATTTCATTTTTAAAATACTATTTTCTATGATCATCAGTTATATAGTGAAGTTGGAGGAGAACTTTGCAAACAACTAAATTAACTTACATTATTAAGATACTTAAATGCATGGTTACTCTAGAAAATGGTACGTATAAATGAATAATTAATCGACAAAATTAAACCTAACGATTCAGATGTGGTAATGCAGTCATTCAACTGACTCCAAATTTGTTACAAATATTTATGACATTACGGTTGTAACTACAGCTAACACGGAGTTAGCTGTAAAATTTTGGTATATATAATGATTATGGCTAAAGTTCAAAGATACACGTAACAAATTTTACATACTATAGTTGACAGATGGTATGTATTCTAATTGCAAATATTGTTACACTGCATTACATGTAACGAAATTATCATATATTAATTATTAAAATGTTTAAAAACATGTTAAAATAGTATTTAATTTACAAGGCAACACAAAATAATTCTGATAGGTTGTGTAATATTCCAATCGATTAAAAATGTTGTACAAATTTTTACGAGTTACAAGTAATTAGCTCGTATATACACAAACACACAAAAAAAAAAAAAAAAAAAAAAAAAAAAAAATCTATACTCTATTATCTATAGATGACACTTCATTCACGCTGAGAAAAAAAATACACCGCCTTCATCTCCAATGAATAAGAGGTCATTTTCTAAATGCCTTACTAGAAATATAGATTTCCGAGCTATGCGCATAAGGCACGCCAATAAACTAAATAGACGAAATGATCGAGAATTTCTAGTCTACACATTTCTAAATGGTGAAACAATATTCTGAATATTCTGAATCTTTTGTATTACGAGAAATTCTCGCTTGATTTTCTAGAATTGGGTAATAAACCAAGATTATAGTTGCTGAAACCCGCCTCTTGTATTCACATTTATTTGCAGAGATTTTTAAATAACTTTGCCCTCGAGAATATAAGCAAACGCTCTAGAATTCTAATAGAGGTTTCTAGAACTCGCTCTGAAAGGGGACTAGAATTTATAAGGATGACATGGAATTATTTTTTCTAGTGCTACAACTTAGATTCTAGATGTCAGTTACAGAATTTTTTCTCAGTGTAAGCTCATTTTACAACCGCTATGTTCCATGTAACATGATGAAATTATCATATTTTATTTGGATTCGCAAAAGCACGGTTTTTGCAGCAAATGGTGTGCATAGAAGTAGTAATTAGTTTACATGGCTACGCAAAGAATACCGATGCGTTATATTCATTTATCACCCACTTCACTGGAAACTTGGTACAATTATTTATCAGTTACATGAAAATAGTTGTATGTAATATATCTTCATGAAAATATGTAAGCTCAATATTGAATTCAGTTCCTTTCAGAAAGAAGAAATACAAAAAGGATTCCATCAAATTTGTTTTTAACTTTTAAATCCCTAAATAACTTCTTTGCTTAAAGCATCTTTTTTTTTTTTTTTTTTCTTTTTTTTTTTTTTTTTACTGTGCAAATTTAAATGCATTGTATAGTGTGTATATAATTCACTAACTATTGTACCCTCTCTTCACTTGGGAAATAATAATAGAAAATACATTTCTCAGAAGAAAGAACGAATTAAAATTAGTGTACACAAATAAGTGTGAAATGAAAGCAAAAAAATGTATATAAAAAAAGTTGAATTAAATTTAATATATCGTATTTATAAATTTTAATAATTCATTTTTTTTTAGTTATTAGCACAGTAAACTGCAAGTATTATACAGTTTTTTTTTTTTTTTTTTTTTTTTTTAATAATATAATTTGAATTTACTTACAATTATTTTGAACCAACCGAACTGTCTTAATAAAGTTAATCAAAAGTTAAAGTTTTGAATCAATTGCAAAAAACAAATGTTCATAAAGCAATGAGTTTAATTAAACCGTCAACGGTAAAGAAATCTTAAAATGAATCAAGTACAAGCACATGATATTAAAAAAATCTGATGTGGGCACCACATGACTTCCTTATACACTTTTAGAAATATACATAATGTTAAAAAACATTGACATTGCATCCGAAACAGTTGGCTAAAAATATTTTAAAAAATGAATTATCACCGTTTTCTGAGCTTTTCTGAAAGTTATTTAAAAACCGATTGCAAGATTTGTACTGGTAACGCTGCCGAAGGCAGCAGTGACCCGAAACAGTTGGCTAAAATATTTGAAAAATGCATTGTCCCCGTGTTTTGAGCTTTTCCTGAAGTTTTAAATGTCTAGCTAGTCGGGAAGTTAGTTAAAACTCGATTGCAAGATTTGTACTGGTAACGCTGCCGAAGGCAGCAGAAACCCTAAACAGTTGGCTAAAAGTATTAAAAAAATGCAATTTTCACCGTGTTCTGATCTAGTCTGAATGTTTCCAATGTGTAGCTAGTCGGGAAGTTAGTTAAATAAATTTTCTGTTCAATCACATAAACGCCGCTGAAGGCAGCAGGTATCGGAAACAGTTGGCTAAAAATATTTTTAAAAATGCATTGTCAACGTGTTCTGAAAGTTTCAAATGTCTAGCTAGTCGGGAAGTCAGTTAAACTGCAAGATTTGTCCAAACCGTTTTTGAGTTATCACCGTTTTTTGATACATTACGGCCAAAACCTATGTATTTTTTGTCATTATGAACCTAATTTTCTAAATATCTCCAAAACGGAAAATCATACAAAGTCCAAAAAGGGAGGTGCACAACTAGATGTTATAACACACCTCTGTACCAATTCGCAACTTTCTACGTCCAACCGTTTTTGAGTTATGCGACATACGGACACACACACAGACACACATACATACAGACGTCACGAAAAATCGTGTAAAATCCCTTATATCTCTAAAACGAGAGTTCGTGATAAGACGACACTTGCAGGTGTACAACTAGACATCATGACAGTCACACGTATAAATTGGCAACATTCAGCGATCATTCTTTTTCGAGCAATGTGAAATACAAAATCCATTTCACAAATCGGGATTACTATACTTCCTTATACTTTGTATAAGGAAGTAAAAAGGTAATGCATAAAAGAAATCTGTGTTAAAATTAGTTTCCCATAATAAATAGAATTTTAAACCTAAAATCTATTTCTTCCTCGAAAATGTTTCTTTCGATTGCCTACAGAAAAAGCCTGAAAAAATTAGAGAGAGAAAAAAAAAAAAAAAAAAAAAAAAAAAAACTGTGAGTGAACAGCAGCGATTTTCTTTAATTCCCATTTTGCTATGTCACACGAATAAAAAAAACATTGTAGATAAAAGTAGTTATCTGCGAAACAACACCTGAGAAAAAAAAAATAAAATCTGTCAACTCTCACAGCGACTGAATTATATTTTGGTGATGATCCTTATGAAATAATTGATAAAAGTGTTCCAATCACAGTTTGAACCATATTTATCAAAGTAGCCAAATCTAGCAAGGGGAAAAAAAAAAAAAAAAAAAAAAAACTAATTTTAAGTTTATCAGCACTAAATAACATGTAAAAGAGTACTTAATAATAATAATAATAATAATAATATATATATATATATTTACGCATTACAATAATTATTCTGTTTAATAATAGTACAGTCGGCCTTCGTTAAACGAAATCACAAAACCCAACAAAAAAGTTCATTAAATGCTCATTCTCATTCGTTAAATAGAGATTAACATTTTATAATACTTTGTACCATACAAAGAGACATTTAAATTTATTAGCGTTAAATATCTTGGAGAAGAGTATAAATAATATTTTTTGAAAAACTATATTAGTTCCCCATCATACAATAAGTTCAATAGGTATGAGGAACTTAGGTAATCTTGAAAAATTTCGACCTCGGTTTTTTGACTTTTTTACACGTTTTCAGGTCTGAGGAATCCGAAAATATCAAAATGGATATGGTGTCCGCTGTGGGACCGTGCCGCTTAGCGGAAATTTATAAACCCGTCTCCTTAGCGGAAATGTTATCCTCCCCCCCCTCGGTGGCGTGCTTTTAGCATACGTGCCTTTAGCGGAAATGTTTAATAAATTTAAAAATAAATTAATAAATAAAAAAATGAATTCTTCAATTTTCCTCCACACTTTATTCACATTTAGCACTGACATATTTTGCTTCAGGAGTAACATGTCGCAAAAATAGTTATGCGTACTGTAGAATATCCGTTATTTGAGAGAACGGTTTTCTATAACCATATAAAGTTCAATGAATCAAAGTACGCGATACAAAAACGTACATTATTGCTATTTTATGATTTTATTTAAGTTTTTGAAAATATAACTAAGCATTACACATTTTAAAAATAGAACAGAAACGAAAAATCATGAGGTACACACTGATTATCAACACTTTCCAACTGTACGAACTCGTTCTGTCGTATAACATTCTATGTTGTCTATATTATTACAGACAGACAGAAAGACAGACATATAGACAAATGGAATTCATAATCACTCTGAAACATTGTTGGAAAGTGTTAAAAATGCTTAACACAAACAGAAATGCTGCTCTTAAATTCCTATTTGTTTCCTTAATGTATCGAAACGTTTTTGCATAGTCCTGTAAATCTGGAGATTAAGCATATTATATTTTTACATAGCATTTTCTTAGCATGGGAACAATAAATGCGAATTTCTTTATGATTTTTTGATGAAGTTATTTAAATGTGATTTATAAAAATGTCTCCCCTAAAGTGGGACCAATCCAATGCATTGCCATTTTTTGGATGTTTGTACACAAATCATTGGCACAGGTTCTATTAGAGTCATTTTAAGTAGGGAATATTCAATAATGAATTTGAATAACGCATATCATAAAAAAAGAAAAAATTAAATTAAAACTAGTATGTTGTGGCCACCACAAGACTTTCTTCTATATTTTCCTATACAAATTCACTAAGTGCAAATAATTAATTTTCACCTTAGAGAAAACTAACACTAAATATCCAAAGAAAGACAGTTTTATTGTCTATAAATGACCCCTTAAAAAATGTATTTTTATAATAGTTATCTCACATATCAAGTTTCGTACGGTTATATGCCAGAGAAGTTAATATATAGCTTTCCCGTTATCGAGGAAATTTGCAGTATAGCAGCGCCACCTATTGCCCGATAAGCATCTAAATTGAATCAGCATAATGTCTCATAATGGCCTTCACATATATCACGTTTTGTTTGATGATACACAATAGAACCTGAGATGTAGCCTCCTCTTAAATTGCGGAAATCGCTGTATAGCAGCGCTATCTGAGGAGCGGTTGACACCAAAAGTTGGCAGACAGTGATTTAGGTTATGGTGCATCAACATATAAATTTATATGCAATTCTGTGCAGTATTCTGAGAATATTCTGTGCAGTATTGTGTAGTTCTTGAGGTACAGCTTTCCCTTAAATTGCAGAAATCGTTGTATAGCAGCGCCGCCTGTCGGTTCATAAACATTCAAATTGAATCAGCATAATGTCTCATAACGACCTTCTCTTATATCAAGTTTTGATTGATTATACGGAATAGAACCTGAGATATAGCTTCCCCTTAAATTGTGGAAATCGCTGCATAGCAGCACCACCTGTTGAGCTGTTGGCACTAAATGTTGATAGGCACTAATTTAGCTCAAGGTGCATCTACAAGTAAATTTATATAGAATTCTGAGCAGTAGTACAAAATTTTTGTCACACACACACACACATACACACACAGAGAGAGAGAGAGAGAGAGGCGGACAGACAGACATTTTCTAAAAATAGTCAAATCGTGTTATAGACCTCTCAAAACGTGTAAATCCATCAAAAATTCGAGGTCGAAAATTTTTTACGAATCCAATACATTCTTCTATTGAATATAATAGAGGAAAGTAAAAATAAAAAATTCTTAAAATACTTACGGACACTGGATGCGAACAAACGGACAATAGAATAGACAAATACAAATACAAATACTAATTCAAATCATATTCATATTTTAAAAAATGGTAGAATAAACGCTTAATGTAAATGCAATTCAGAAAATTTCCAATAATAACCCTCAGTGTAACTGAATATTTTTGTGTAACTCTGTAAATCTAAATCTAATCATATTACATTCTATAGAAAGCACTCTTTTGTGCATTTGAATAACATATTTCAATCTGCCACATGCGCACCTTATTTCCGCTAAGGGCACGGCTTCTTCTATTCCTCTTTCTTCCCTTTCACCCCATTCCGCTAAGGGCACATCACCGTCCGCCTGTAGGGTGTCTGTTAGTTTGTTAGTCCGTTAGTGTGTTAGTATGTTAGTCTGTGTGCACGATATCTCACGAACAAATGATCGCAGAGAGGTCGGACTAGTTTTAAAGTATTAGTTATGACACTGGCAAGAACGCTATTCATTCGCAACATTCTAATTAAAAACTTCAGAAGTTATTCGAAATTTACGATTTTCTTAACATGGGATAACAGGGCAAAATTTCACTTAAACGTGCATGAAAAGAAATATTTTTATCGTAAAGATATAAGAACAGCTTTTAAGTATTAGTTTTGATGCCGGAATGAACTACAATAACCAGAATTATGCTACTTTAAAAATTTCGTAAATTATTCGAAATTTACGAATTTTTTAACATGACAGAATACAGCAAAATTTAGCATAAACGTCTCTTATGAGGGATATTTTCATCGTAAATTGTCAGACTAATTTTAAAATATTATATAAGATTCTAGTATAAACATCCTTGACTATGAATTTTCCAATTTAAAACTTTCGTAAGTCACTGGAAATTTACCATTTACTTAACATGGTAGAATAGGGCAAAATTTCGCATAAACATCCACTTTGAGGGATATTTTCATTGTAAAAATGTCAGAACACTTTTAAAATATCACTTAAGATACTGGGAGGAACAACCCGACTATGAACTTTTTAATTAAAAACTTTCGTAAGTTATTTGGAATTTACGATTTACTTAACGTGGCAGAATAGGGGGAATTTGAGCATAAATGTCCATTTTGAGACCATAAATACATCAGACAACCTCAAAATAACATTTATGATACTTGTTTGAACATGATTGACTACAAATATTCTAATAGGGAAATTTCGTAAGTTATTCGTAATTTACGATTTTATCAACATAGCAAAATGGGGCGATATTTCATATAAATATGCATTTTTGGGAAAGTTGCATTGGAAATAGTAGCATGAAAACTAAACTACAAAATTGATCCCAATAAAATAAATTAACAGATTAGAATAAGAAAAATATATCGAACTGTACGGTGGGTAGCCTATTAGGCGGGATTTCGTTCTGTTAATTTGCCAAGCATTTGATCAAATTAATTTCTCTTAACTAACATGAATATAATATGTTCTGCACTAGAAATTTATAAGAACATACATATGATAAGGAACTCACCAAAGTCCACCTATGGCAACTAGTTTACATGCTACCACTGTTTGATTTATTAGTAATACAATATTTAATAACTAGCAAACCCGTGCGAAATATTCACATTTAATTTCTTTTCTTATCTCCTTATATTATTAAAATCTGTGCGCATCTGTCTGTCTGTCTTTCTGTGAGAAATGCCTTGTCATAGCTAAAGCTCCGGCGCTAATGGTCGCAGCGCTTCGAAACCGGTGTCGACAGACGCAGCATTTCTTCATCTCGACATCGCCATAATTTGCTAAGCGATGCGACCCTAATTAGCGGAGATATTAATTAAAACGTCGACCCATATCTACCGAAAAATGACACAGAATTCATGATTAAATGCTTAAAAAGCGACATTTTTACGGAAAAAGTGGAAAATAAATTAGAAATATCAGTCGTATCGTTACAAATAAGATATCAAATGAAAGGTCCGACTTTTCTGAATCCGACGGTTTAAATAGCTTATCAATAGGGCAATTAGATTTTTTAAAATTAACTAAAGTATGAAAAAAAAGGTGGCAACAAATCACAACAGTTCTATTAATTTCGCTATAGACGTATTTCGGTTACCATGGCGCCGGGCGAAAGAATAAATAGATTTTACTTCGGTGTCGTGCCCTTAGCGACCGTGCCCTTAGCGGAATGGGGTCAAAGGGAAGAAGGAGGAATAGAAGAAGCCGTGCCCTTAGCGGAAATAAGAAGGTATATTCATTCTCGAAATGGTATATGTTCATTATGGAGTGTTCTCTATGGAAAATAGAGTAAATATTGTTATTGGTTTATGTACAAGAATAGCCGAAAGTATTCCAAAGCATTTCGTTCTATGCATTTCTACAAACCAAATTTTAATAACTTAGCACTTGTGTGTGTGTGTGTGTGTGGGGGGGGGGTGATTTTGTGGCAACTGTATCTCCGGAACTACTGCTTAGAATTGCATAAAAATTTACGTGTAGATGCATCTTGAGCTATATTAGTGCCTGTCAACTTTTGATGCGAGCCGCTCAACAGGTGGCTCTGATGTCTGATATACAGCAATTTCCACAATTTAAGGGGAAGCTACATCTCAGGTTCTATTGTGTATAATCAATCAAAACTTGATATAAGAAGGCCATTGTGAGACATTATGCTGATTCAAATTGAATGCTTATGGACTGACAGGTGGCGCTGCTATACAGATATTTCTGCAATTTAAGGGAAAGCTATATCTCAGGAGCTACTGCATAAAAATGCATATAAGTTTATATATTGATGCACTCTATTCTAAATGAGTGTCAAAAAATTTTAGTGTCAACCGCTCAACAGGTGGCGCAGCTATACAGCGATTTCCGCAATTTAAGGGTTCGCTATATCTCAGATTCTGTTGCTTATAATCGAACAAAACGTGATATATATGAAGGCCATTATGAGACATTATGCTGATTCAATTTGAATGTTTATCGGCCAATAGGTGGATCTGCTATACTGAAGAAAATCTTGTGGTGGTCACAGCATACTAGTTTTTATTTTTATTTATTTATTTATTTTTTAATGATATGTGTTATTCAAATTCATTATTGAATATTCCCTACTTAAAATGGCTCTAATAGAACCTATGCCACTGGTTTGTGTACAGGGACATCCAAAAAATGCCAATGCCTTGTACTTTAGGGGAGACATTTTAAATCACTTCATCAAAAAATCATAAAGAATTTCGCATTTATTGTTTATATACTAAGAAAATGTTTTGTATAAACTATAATATGCTTAACCTTCAAATTTACAGGACTACGCAAAAATGTTTCGATACATTAAGGGGTGTAAATAGGAAATTAAGAGCAGCATGTCTGTTTGTGTTAGACATTTTTAACACTTTCCAACAGTGCTTCAGAGTGATTATGAATTCAATTAGTCTATATGTCTGTCTTTCTGTTTGTCCATTGTGTGATAATATAGACAGAGAACATAGAATGTTATACGATATAACGAATACGTACAGTTGGAAAGTGTTGATAATCAATGTATGCCTCATGATTTTTCGTTTTTTATTTTCGTTTTAAAAGGTGTAATGCTTAATTATATTTTCTCAAAAACTTAAATAAAATCATAAAATGGCAATAATGTTCGTTTTCGTATGGAGTGCTGTGATTCATTAAACTTTATATGGTTACAGATCACCATTCCCTCAAATAACGGATATTCTACAGTACGCATACCTATTTTTGCGACGGGTTACTTCTGAAGCAAAATATAGCCTGTGCTAAATGTGGATAAAGTATAGAGGAAAATTGAAGATCTCACTTTTTTATTTATTAATTTATTTTTAAATTTATTATACATTTCCGCTAAAGGCACGTGTGCTGAAAGCACGTCACCGAGGGGAGATAACATTTCCGCTAAGGACACGGGTTTATAGATTTCCGCTAAGGGCACGGTCGCTAAGGGCACGGCCCCTTTACTTCCAGCTTTACTGATTTTGTACTGGAAGTAAAAATTGCAAATTTCAAAATGCTTCAATTTTCTTCAAAATTAATTCAAACTTGCTACAAACTTTTAACATCAAAAGACGAAGTTCCAGTTCAAATATCATCGGGTTTCGAGAATAAATAAAAAATGTACAATTTAATTGCAAATTAAATGTTATTATAATACGCGTATTTCAAATTCTAACTATGATTAAATTATTTTTAGTACATCATTCGAAAGATATTTTAAGGTACTTTTATATTATCGAAAGCGGTATTCAAGATTTCGCTTCATTTACATGTTTTGAGGTCTCATGAATCGGTTTTCTTTTGTATCTGAGCTACTAATTAAAATAATTCCATAAGTAATACATCATAAGATAGCTTTGTTGGTTTGAAATCGAACAGTAGATTACAGAAATTTCTACCGCCAGATGGCGCTGTAATATTTTAAAATTTCAATATCTAATTATGATTATATTGTTTTTAATACATCATTCGAAAGATATATTAAAGTTCTTCTATATTATCGAAAGTTTTAACCAGATTTGCACGTTTTGAGGTGTTCTGATTAAGTTTTCTTTTGCATCTCAGCTAATTCAGTTAGACCGTTCAAAATTGGTATATGTAGGTTAATTAGGAAGGGCTGAAAGGGTGGGGAAGATATAGGCGAGCACCGCGTGCACGGGACAGCGCTGCCGAAGGCAGTGGGGACCCGGTCCGACTTTTTAACCGATGAGAAATGATTTTTTTTTTCATTTTCTTTTCTTAAGAATAAAAATTTGATTTGAGAAGGAATATGTGCGCGTAGCGCGCGTATACCTTCACACGTGCGTGCGCAGCGCGCATGGGTCTGCGCTGCCGAAGGCAGTGGGGACCCGGTGTGAGTTTTTACCCGATCAGATTTTTTTTTTTGAGGGGGGGGGGCACGGAGGGTCAGGGAAGGAATACGCGCATGCAGCGCGCTCGGGGCAACGCTGCCGAAGGCAGTGGGGACCCGGGCCGACTTTTTACCCAATCAGAAATGATTTTTTTTTTTTTAATTTCTTTTCTTAACACTAAAAGTTACTGTTAGTGATTCATTAATTTTAGTGATTCATTTGAAAATACTGACCCGCTAGCGGGCGAAGCTCGCTAGCTTAACTTTAAAATTTGAAACTCATAAATGTTATACTACCAATTTCACCACCTAATTAAAATTTTAATTTACCAGAAGCCAAATTATTAATAAAACCAAATTAATATTGTACAATAGTGAAACCAAAATCATTCAAAGAAAGGTTTCCAAATAAAATTGATGGTTCACGACCCAATTTTCATACTTCCACAGGCAGTACAGTTTTAATATAAGGACTCCCAAGACGCCTTTTAAATTTTTGTTGGCGATGACTTTTTATTAATTTTGGTATATATATATAATAATAAATAAATAAATAAAATAAAATAAAATAAAATAGTTTCTATTTCGATTATAATTTTTATGATTGTGTTTTTTAGTCAATTTATGAAACAAATGTCCATATTCCGTATATATCTTTAAAATATTGCTAGGTTTAAAATGACGCTTGCAAAGATTTTGAAGAAACAACTGTTAAAAATGCATTTTTTTCGTAAAATAATCTCATCAGACAAATGTCGTCATTTTTTCATATTAGTCCATTGAGCTAAGTCCGCGTGCTTAAATATTGTCCATGTATAAATATTATTTTTTTTATCCTCGCGTATCGTATCGTTTCGGCAAAAAATAGTTGAAACTGGTCCAAGTTAGAGATAGTACAATCCTTATTTTATGAAGTCGCTAAATCCAGCAAATGAGTTCATTAGATGGAAAATCTATTAAATAGAGTTAACTTTTTATAATACTTTGATCCAAACGAAGGCAAATTTTAAGTCCATAAGCACTAAATATTCTTTTAAAGAGTGTTAAATGCTATTTTTTTTTCAATTGTCTGTTCACATTTTATAATTATTCTATTTAATAGTACAGTCGAACTTTATTTAACGAAGTCGTTAAATACAGTAAAAAATTTCGTTCATTAGAAATTTTGTTAGATTGTAACGGAATGGCCCCATGATAGAACGTTTAAAGAACGAACTCGGGCATTCCATTATTTAATATTTTAATGATAATAAAACACAATTACAAAACTATATACAACGCGCGCAGTAAATAGAACATTAGGATACGAAAGAACAAAGATAACTTCTTACAGGCCGCTCATGAAAAAAGCTACATCTTTCAGCGAGAGCTGACGAACTTCTGAAAACAAAATAATTTCACTTTACTTTAATGATCGGCAAAATATCATTAGATATTTTGCCGAGAATGGCGACAGCGCCGTCTATATTGTTTTAAATGATAGGGAAGATGGCTCAATAGTAATGGACTATATTCCTCCTTTGGGTTCGAGACTATAAAAAATCAGCTGTTTTCGGAAAACAATTCTCAACTCTACTATAGCAAAGCATTGTGGCCTACAAATTTTTATCTTGCAATATTATTTATAAGAGTTACAGATTATATGAAATTGTAAGAGTGATATATAGTTTTAGTAATATACTTTAATATTAATCAACATATGTATTATTAAAAGTTGCCATGTGAACTGTGGCGATGTTAACAAATTTAAATGGATGTTCCATTTAATAAATTCCTTTATTAAAGTGATTGAAATTCTAATTATTTAAGCTTTGTTGTCTATATATATGTGTGTGTGTATAAAATGTTCTTATAAATCTTTTATTCATTATATATATGTGTGTGTATACATGAAATGTTCTGCAATTTTACGATATGGAATAGTCTTAACTTTATCATTCGATTCAGTTGTTTACATTTCTCTTTTGTTCTTGTTTGAACAGATATCTGATTATTAAGTTTCACTGGAGAAATATTTAGGAATAAAATGGCATCTTGAATCTAATTTGTTTACAAAATATCGGCCACGTGTTCGGCGATTTTACCCACTGTGACGTCACAGGAATATTGTCCATTACGCTATTTAATATTTTCGTAAGAGTTTGAATTTAGCGCTACATTCTCCCTCTCTGTTCCCGAGTCTACGTCCCGAGGCGGGAACAGCACTTAAAGCTTTCCGCGGACAGGAGATTGAACTTTTGTAACTGTAACATTTCAACATGAATGTGAGGGTCGATGCACAACAGATACCTAAATTTAATTTAATCAGGGTTTACTATTTCAAAGGTACTACATTCTCCCCCTAGTCGGAAGATTCAATTAAGAAAACCGTCACACTTGTATTTAGATGATTATTTCTAATGCATTTAGTTAATTCTATAAATCAAGTTAATTTATTCTAGAAATATGGCTATTCATTTGAACAACTTTGAACCAGGTTTGGACATCGATTGGGATTCCGATACGACGGAATGCAAGACGATTCCCTGAAAACTACCTTGGACCATTGCGGGTCCATTCCACCTCAGAATCATTGTGATTCTTTTTAAAAAAAAAAAAAAAACTCTAGTTCATTGCGGCTTCATAATACACCAGAATCATTGCGATTCTTAAAAAAAAAAAAAAAAAAAAAAAAAAAAAAAAAACTGGACCATTGCGGCTCCATTTCTGAAATATATAATTTATTTTCGGCATTAACTTGAACTTCGTGTTCTAATGCTAAATTATATAAATCAATCTTTTTACCCTAGATAGAAAAGCCGTTTTTCTCTCTGAGTAAAATAAATTTCCCCTTTTTTTTCTAAAAAAAAACAAAAAACAAATTTCTAATTTTGATTTATCTTTATTATAAAATTATGAAGATTATTCACGTCGACCCAGAATAAATACAAAATTAATCCATTTATTAAAAAAATACTACTCATACTATTATTGTATAGTTTAAGAACAAATACACAATTACTGTTAATAATACCGTTAAATTGTCCATCTTCCCTTTACAATGAAATATAATTAAAATCAACTTTCAAAATATCAAGAAAATTAAGAACAACAATCAAAATATTACTGATATATCATTATGGCGGGAAATACTTCTTTTGAAAATTCTTTTTTCGTAAATACACAAAAGGTACTAAAATATTATTTAAAAAATATATATATGTAATATGAATTAAAAAATTTCACATTAAAAGTTACATTGTTATTTTCAGAACAACTCTTAAAAAAAAAAAACAAAAAAAAACAGATGCATTTAAATGAAGATAAACATATTCCGGAAGTGCGTGGCAACCTCTAAAAAAATAAATTACTCATTCAAACTTGGTCGAATAACTAATAAATAAAACAAAACACTTCGAAAACAAAATAAAATAGCATTCGTTAAAGAACAGAAGTAATCACTTAAAGATTAGTTTCGTAACTCAGTACTTTAAACAAAGTATATATTTTAAGAACAACATATTGCGTATTTTCCTTTTTCCTTAAGAAAACACCAATAAAATTCTATAGATGAAGAAAATTCAATTCCATACTCAAAAATAAAATTCTAGAATGATAATTAAAAATATATTATTGATGTTACTTTATATCTCTGAGCTCAGATATATTTAATAAAACCATGCATATAAAAAGAATAATAAATAAAACTAAAACACATTTATTTTCTGCACAAATAATTTTCTAATATTTTCAATAAAAATGCTTTAAACATATTTAAGAAATGAATACAGTTGTTTAGATTACTAAAATTATTATTGAAAATAGAATTAGAACCTTATCTTTTTTTTTTTTTTTTTTTTTTTTTTTTTTTGCGTAAATTCAGGCATGATAAAAATTTCGCAATTGGAAACACAGAACAAAAATAACATTTCGTTTTCCATCTCATGTCGGTAAATAAAAAGAAAACAGAAAGAAACACAAAAATTTTAACGAGTATATACGTTATTACTACAGAAAAATAAAGCATGTTACAATACTCACGACAAATCTTGCTTATGATATTAGAATAAGAACTTGATAATTAATTTTTAAACTGTTCACTTTATTGTCCACATTTCATAAGTCTTTCGGAAATATATCAGGCTATTACAATAATAAATGCTTAATAATTCTTCTTTAAAAACGAAGAATGTTCATGTTATTATTTACTTTTCAATTGTTCTCAAAAAGAAAAGACTATAAGTCTCGGAAAAATGAAGTGAGAGGAAGCGTGATGAATCGACATCACGACAGTCATAAAAGTTTTAAAGAAGTTTTATAGTTTAACATTAGAAATGCAAATATCACTACTTACACAAAGATGAGTAGAGCTGGAAAACTCGTCGAAGGTGTCAGGATGACACTTTGATTTCCCTAAATACTATATTATTACATTAAAATAATCTTATTCCTGAAAACGTTCTTAAAAATAACAGCAAATCATAATCAAATGTTCTTGACAGTGCACAAAACTTGTTCTCAGAAAAAACACTAATGTATCGCAGAACGCAAACTGATTTTCAGTTTTAAACAGGCAGGTTTGCCACTTTTATAAAAGCTGAAATTTTGTTCTCTAACCAAACGGAAACACATTTCACAACGCTAATACTACTTTTAAGCAAGCAGATTTCTTCACGATAAATAAGAACACTAATACTTATCTTTAATTTTTCGTTGGGCGCCAGTTGTAACAGAATGGCACCATGATAGAACATTTAAAGAACGAACTCGGGCATTCCATTATTTAATATTTTAATGATAATAAAACACAATTACAAAACTATATACAACGCGCGCAGTAAACAGAACATTAGGATACGAAAGAACAAAGATAACTTCTTACAGGCCGCTGCCTGCGGCCTGTAGCCACAGGGGTGTCTTACACGAAAAAAGCTACATCTTTCAGCGAGAGCTGACGAACTTCTGACTGACTTCTGAAAACAAAATGATTTCACTTCACTT
This sequence comes from Salticus scenicus, assembly GCA_963930645.1. Taxonomy (NCBI): domain Eukaryota; kingdom Metazoa; phylum Arthropoda; class Arachnida; order Araneae; family Salticidae; genus Salticus; species Salticus scenicus. The sequence continues at coordinate 75,154,623 of OZ005661.1, forward strand.
TAATGATCGGCAAAATATCATTAGATATTTTGCCGAGAATAGCGACAGCGCCGTCTATATTGTTTTAAATGATAGGGAAGATGGCTCAATAGTAATTACGCTATCTAATATTTTCGTAAGAGTTTGAATTTAGCGCTACAAGATTAAATTTTTATAATAGTTTGAACTATATAATTTTTTTTTTTAATTCATAAGCCCTAATTATCATGTAAAAAAGCATTAAAACGAATTGTTGTCAATCGCATTTCCATATTGTAATTATTCTATTTAATAATAGTGCAGTCAACCCCTATTTAATGAAGTCCTTAAATTTAGAAAAAAGTTCGTTTTATGCGAAAATCGTTAAACATAGATTAAGTTTTCTAATGCTTTATAATAATATACTAAGACAACTTTTAAATTCATAAACTCGAAATACTGTGTAAAAGTGTACAAATACTATTCTTTTAATTATATTCACGTGTTACCATTATTCTAATATTAATATATATATATATATAAACGGCTAAGAGATTTCCTTAGACTCTGTTTGTCTGTGTGTTGACGCAAATTTTCACTAAATTTTCATACTTTATTTAATATAAAAATGTAATTGCCCGATCGATATGCTGTGTAACCCGACGGATTCAGAAAAATCGCTCCCTTTCATTTGGTACCTTATTTGTAACGAAGTTCTGATTAGATTTTTTAAAATTAATTAGAATGTGAAAATAGGACATTTAAATTTTTCATTGTTGCAAAAAAAAAAAAAAAAAAAAAAAAAAATTACTCGTTATTATTATTGTTGTTATTATTATTATTATCTCCTTATATTATTAAAATCTGTGCGCATCTGTGCGCATCTGTCTTTCTGTCTGTCTGTCTGTCTTTCTGTCTGTCTGTCTGCCTTTCTGTCTGTCTGTCTGTCTGTGAGAAATGCCTTGACCGCTAAAGCTCCGGTGCTAATGGTCTCATCGCCTTGAAACTGGTGTCGACAGACGCAAAATTTCTTCATCTCGACATCGCGATAATTCGCTAAGCGATGCGACACTAATTAGCGGAGATATTAATTAAAATGTCCACCCATGCCTACCGAAAAATGACCAAGAATTCATGATTAAATGCTTAAAAAGCGACATTTTTACGGAAAAAGTGGAAAATAAATTAGAAATATCAGTCGTATTGTTACAAACAAGATACTATTGGAAAGGGCTTTTTTTTCTCAATTCGATGGTTTAAACGGCTTATCGATCGGACAATTAGATTTTTTTAAATTAACTAAACTAAAAAAAATGGTGGCAACAAATCACAAGCATTTTAACTTGGCAGACGATCTTGAACGGAAAGAAAAAACATCTGGTGTTTAATGAGGTCACGTGTTTTTGTACTGCGATTAAAAATTGCAATTTTCTATTTTCTTCAATTTTTCAAAATTCGCACGTTTCAATTAGTATACAAACTTAACACCACAAAACAAACTAGCAGTTCAAATTTCATCGATTTTGGTCAATAAACAAAATATTTACATTTTAATTGCAAATTAAATTTTATCTTTACACGCCTGACATTTTATCTGTCGAAAGAGGATGCCAGTTTCAAAACGACACAAATACACTCAATGTAAAAATATTTCTTTTCCTATTTATTTCCATTAACCGACTACCGTAGATAATGGAATTCGAAATTTCACCTGACTTACACGTTTTGAGGTGTCATGGCGCTGAAATAATTTAAAATTTCAATATTTAAAATTCTAATTATGTTTAATTTTTTTTTTTTAATATGTCATTCGATACACATTTTAAAGTACGGTTACATTATCGAAAGGAGAATTCGAGATTTCACCCGATTTACACGTTTTGAGGTTTCCTGATTAGGTTTTCTTTTGCATCGCAATAGTGGAATTCGAGATTTCAGCTTATTTACACGTTTTGAGGTCTCCTGAATGGGTTTTCTTTTGTATATCAGCTACTAATTAAAGTTTCGAAAGTGAAATTAGAGATTTCACCTGATTTACACGTTTTGAGGTGTCCTGAATGGGTTTTCTTTTGTATCTCAGCTGCTAATTAAAATAATTTCATAAGTAATACATCATTTAAAAGCTTTGTTAATTTGAAATTGAATAGTAGATTACAGAAATTCGATATTTCGACATTTCTCCTGATTTAAACGTTTTGAGGTCTCATGAATGGGTTTCTCTTTTGTCTCAGTTACTAATTAAAAAAAATTCATAAGTAATACATCATTTGAAAGCTTTGTTGAGTTGGAATCGAACAGTAGATTACAGAAATTTCTACCGCCAGATGGCGCTGCAATATTTTTAAATTACAATATTTCTATTTCTAATCATGATTAATTTTTTTTTAATGCGTCATTCGATACACATTTTAAAGTACTTTTACATTATCAAAAATGGAATTCAAGATTTCACCAGAATTACACGTTTTGAGGTCTCCTGAATCAGTTTTCTTTTGTATCTCAACTACTAATTAAAATAATTTCATAAGTAATATATCATTAGAAAGCTTTGTTGATTTGGGATCGAACAGTGGAATACAGTAATTTCTACCGCCAGATGGCGCTGTAATATTTTCAAATTTCAATATTTCAATTTCTAATCATGATTAAATTATTTTTAATACATCATTCGAAAGATATTTTAAAGTTCTTTTATATTATCGAAAGTTTTCAGCAGATTTACACGTTTTGAGGCGTCCTGATTAGGTGTTCTTTTGCATCTCAGCTAATTGAGTAAGACCGTCCAAAATTGGTATACGTAGGTTAATTAGAAGGGGCTGAAAGGGTAAAAGGGGCTGAAAGGGAAATAGGCGTGCACCGCGCGCGTATCCCCTAATTTGTGCGGGCGCAGCGCGCACGGGACTGCGCTGCCGAAGGCAGTGGGGACCCGGTCCGACTTTTTAACCGATGAGAAATAATTTTTTTAATTTTCTTTTCCTAAGAATAAAAATTATTTGAGAAGGAATACGTACGCGCAGCGTGCGTATACCTTCACACGGGACGACATTTTACCCGACCCGGGACGACATTTTACCCGATCAGAGATGATTTTTTTTTTAATTTCTTTTCTTAGGACTAAAAGTTACTGTTAGTGATTAATTAATTATAGTGATTCATTTGAAAATACTGACCCGCTAGCGGGCGAAGCTCGCTAGTCTCCTTATATTATTAAAATCTGTGCGCGTCTGTCTGTCTGTCTTTCTGTATGTCTGTGAGAAATGCCTTGTGACCGCTAAAGCTCCGGCGCTAATGGTCGCAGCGCCTCGAAACCGGTGTCGACAGACGCAGAATTTCTTCATCTCGACATCGCGATAATTCGCTAAGCGATGCGACCCTAATTAGCGGAGATAGTAATTAAAACGTTGAGCTATGGCGATCGAAAAATCACTGAAAATTCACGGATATTTGCTTAAAAAGCGACATTTTTACGGAAAAAGTGGAAAATAAATTAGAAATATCAGTCGTATTGTTACAAATAAAGTATCAAATGAAAGGTCCGATTTTTCTGAATCCGACGGTTTAAATAGCTCATCGATTGGACAATTAGATTTTTTAAAATTAACTAAAGTATGAAAAAAAGGTGGCAACAAATCACTAGAGTTTTATTAATTTCGCTTCGGTTACCATGGCGCCGGGCGAAAGAATAAATAGATTTTACTTCCTGCTTTACTGATATTGTACTGGAAATAAAAATTGCAAATTTCAAAATGCTTCAATTTTCTACAAAATAATTTCAAACTTGCTACACACTTTTAACATCACAAGACGAAGTTGCAGTTCAAATTTCATTGGGTTTCGAGAATAAATAAAAAGTGTACAATTTAATTGCAAATTAAATTTTATTGTAATACGCGTATTTCAAATTCTAACAATGATTAAAATGTTTTCAATACATCATTCGAAAGATAATTTAAAGTACTTTTATATTATCGAAAGTTTTCACCAGATTTACACGTTTTGAGGTGTCCCGAAATTTTTTTCAAATTTCAATATTTCAACGTGTGTTTTAATTTCTAATTGCGATTAAATTCTTTTTAATACATCATTCGAAAGATATTTTGAAGTTCTTTTATATTATTCAAAGTTTTCAACAGATTTACACGTTTTGAGGTCTCCTGAATCAGTTTTCTTTTATGGCGCTGTAATATTTTCAAATTTCAATATTTCAATTTCTAATTATGATTAAATTATTTTTAATACATCATTCGAAAGATATTTTAAAGTTCTTTTAAATTATCGAAAGTTTTCACCAGAATTACACGTTTTGAAGTGTCCTGAATCAGTTTTCTTTATGGCACTGTAATATTTTCAAATTTCAATATTTCAATTTCTAATTATGATTAAATTATTTTTAATACATCATTCGAAAGATATTTTAAAGTTCTTTTAAATTATCGAAAGTTTTCACCAGAATTACACGTTTTGAGGTCTCCTAAATCAGTTTTCTTTTATGGCGTTGTAATATATTCAAATTTCAATATTCAAATTTTTAATTATGATTAAATTATTTTTAATACATCATTCGAAAGATATTTTAAAGTTCTTTTATATTATCGAAAGTTTTCATCAGATATACACGTTTTGAGGTGCCCTGAATTAGTTTTCTTGTGTATCGCAGCTACTAATTAAAATAATTTCATAGGTAATACATCATTAGAAAGCTTTTTTGAATTGGAATCGAACAGTGGAATACAGAAATCTCTACCGCCAGACGGCGCTGTAATATTTTCAAATTTGAGATTACGTTTTCTTTTGCATCTCAGCTAAATGAGTTAGATCGTTCAAAATTGGTATACGTAGGTTAATTAAGAGGGCCTGAAAGGGTGGAGAAGAAATAGGCGTGCACCGAGCGCGTATCCCCTAGCTTGTACGCGCTGCGCGCGCACAGGACTGAGCTGCCGAAGGCAGTGGGGACCGGGTCCAACTTTTGAACCGATGACAAATGATTTTTTTTATTTTCTTTTCTGAAGAATAAAAATTTTGTTTGAGAAGAAATATGTGCACGCATGGGTCTGCGCTGCCGAAGGCAGTGGGGATCCAGTTTGAGTTTTTACCCGATTAGAAATGATTTTTCTTTAGGGGGCACGAAGTGTCATGGAAGGAAAACGCGCGCGCAGTGTGTGTATCCTTCAACTTGTGCGCGCGCAGCGCGCACGGGACTGCGCTGCCGAAGGCAGTGGGGACCCGGTCCGAATTTGTAACTGATGAAAAATGATTTTTTAAATTTACTTAAGAATAAAAATTTGAATTGAGAAGGCATATGTGCGCGCAGCGCACGTATACCTTCACACGTGCGCGCGCAGCGCGCATGGGTCTGCACTGCCGGAGGCAGTGGGGACCCGGTGGGAGTTTTTACCCGATCAGATTTTTTTTTTTTTTTTTAGGAGGCACGAAGGGTCAGGGACGGAGTACGCGCACAACGCGTGTATCCCTTAAGTTGTGCGCGCTGCGCGCGCACGGGACTGCGCTGCCGAAGGCAGTGTGGACACGAGTCGACATTTACCCAATCAGAAATGATTTTCTTTTCAATTTCTTTTCTTAAGACTAAAAGTTACAGTTAGTGATTAATTAATTTTAGTGATTGAGAGATTTTGAGAATTCAGTCATTATAGTGATTCATTTAAAAATACTGACCCGCTAGCGGGCGAAGCTCGCTAGTTATTATTATTTTCAGAATAAAATGAGATATGCTTTCACGTGAAAAAAAAAAAAAAAAGTTATAAAGTATTAAATTTGCTCATGCATATGAAAAAGCAAAAATATAAAAATGGAGAAAAAAAAAAAAAAAAAAAAAAAAAAAACATAACCTTTTTTAATATACCCCAGTTTTAGAAATTTTTTTTTCTTTTTTGTTTTGTTTAAATAGTATGTTTTTGGTACGATGAATCGCGCTTAGCATGAAAGCTAATTCAGCATTACATTACAGAACTTTACTTATTGATAATCCTAGGTAATTTTTAAAATGTTTATGCTGAAATAGATCGGACATTTTTCGCCAAGGACTCTAATTTCACGGAAACCACTTTAAGCCAAGTAGCGCATCAAAAAATATATATAAATTACAAAGTATTGAAAAACAGAAAAGAAAGGAAAGGAAAAAGAAAAGAAAAAAAAACAGAAAAAATAATCGCATGAATTTTGTATTTTTGTCTAAAATGGCGATAAAAATTTAAAAGTTGCCAAAGGGAGCTATATTAAGGTTGTAACCATGACCAGGTTTACATATTTAATTATTAAATTATTTTTCTATGTACCAACAACTATATCATATCATAACCCCAAAAAATTAATTGTCTCATGCGATAGATGTAGCCGATCATAGCATATGTAATACTAGCAGGCTTTGCCCGCTTCGCTGGTCATTATATTGAAATGAATCCCCAAAACAGCATATCATTAATAATAATAAAATATCTTAAAAAAAAAAAAAAAAAAAAAAAAAAATCATTAAAATCCGTCAAAATCTAATTTTAAGTTCCTGCTACTTTCTGTCGCGGTATTCCCGCTCGTTACAGTCGAGTCTGGAGCCCCAATGCCTTCGGCAGTCCCTTACCTGTTTTTTACTCCCCCTCCCTCGCGGTTACAGTTGAAAGTTTTACAAAATCTCATCAAAGTGCATATTTCGCACACTTAATTAACACCCACACACCAAAATTCGCCATTCTTAGGTAATTTGGACGGATTTAAGCTTCAAAATGTGGTTTTTGCCCCGCCCGCCCCAAGAGGAAGGGGGGGGGGGTAAATTTCCAAAATTACTTTATATTGCATGTTGCATACACACAACCGACACATCAAAAAATTGAGATCCTGAAATTATTTAAAGCTGAGCTATGCTTTAAAACTTTTTTTTTTTTTTTAATCTCTCCCCCCGTTCTTAAAGGAGGGAAGGAGGAGAGAATTTCGCAAAATCTCTTCATACTATGAGTTAGATACATATAATCGTCCCTTACATAAAAAATTTCCAACCTTAGGTAATTTAGTACAGCGTTATGCATGAATACATGTTTTTGCCCCCCATTCTCCAAAGGGCGGTAGGGTGGAATTTCATAAAATCCCTTTGTAGTGTGTGTTCAGTTCGATTTCCTCGTGTGTTGAGTACCCTTCTTCTAAAACCTTTTCCCTTCCCTCCCCCCCTTAAAAATCCAAAATTCCAAAATCGCAGAAAATAATTTTTTTGTACTCAAGTCTGGTCTTTCCATCTGCAATTTCTTCACCGTTAAGTAATTTGGAGCCGAGTTAAGCCTTCTGCCTCCCAAGGGGGACAGGGAGGGGGGTATTTTGAAAAGTTCCGTCTTAGTTGGGGGTCAGGCTCCGAAAACCAACCTGGTCACTAAAATTTGTGACCCTCTTTCCCACAGAATCGTCATGGCAGTGTTGAGTCAGTGAATCAGTGAGTTTACTCTTTTATATGTACAGATTTGTTTATATTTTTTATGGACTACTTGGCTTAAGGTTGCTGTCACAAAAATAGAGTCCTTGGCGTAAAATGTCCTATCTACTTCAGTATTAAAATTAAAAATATACCCAGGATTATCAACTAATAAAGCTCTTTAATACAGATCTGAATTAGCTTTCATTTTCTTATTATTTAATTTTGATAATGACGTTATGTTGTCATGTGCCTAAGCAAATTTAATATTTATTATTATTTTTTTTTTATTATTATTCGCGTGAAATATTCTTTGGCAACAATTAAAAATTAAAATAAATTATTTTAAAGTTTTATTATAGAAGAAATATCTATATTATATAGAAGATTAATTAAAAATTTACATTTTTCCCGGTATAAATAGTAGCCTATATGTCTTATTCCAGACTATTATCTATCTCTGTACCCAGATCCGTTTAGCCGTTGTGGCGTGATTGAGTAACAAGCATCCATCCAAACTTTCGCATTTATAATATTAGTATAGATTAGTTATCATGTGCATGTGTTAGATTGAGTTATTTTGCTGTCAAATTGACAAAATTTTAATTTTGAATTTCAAAACTCTGTCGTTCTTGGCGCTTATTGTATTTGGTGATCAAAAACGTAATACGAAAATATGCATGCCAGATGTATATTTCCGTAATATGCATTGTACGAAATATTGTTTCATATTATTCATTACTCTCTTAATATAAGTTGTTAAATAACCATGATTTTTGAAAGGAATTAAATTATGTTCGCCAAATAATTTGGCGATATTTTTTTTTTCTGCTAAGGATGACCGATATCAAATCTATTCCGCTGCAACATATTAGTATCTTATATCAGATACTTTATTTAGACATTTGAAAACAAATTTGACTTCAAATTAGGATAGAATATTTATCATTTTCCTTTTAATTAGTATATTAGTTGGATATTTATTGTGTAAATATCATCTTTTGAAATGAAATGCTTGTGTTTTCAATCAAATATGGAAATTTGCCATTTTTTTTTTCCCCTAGATTTTTGAAATTAAAAATTCAAATTTTGTCAATTTTACAACAAAAAATAACTTAATCTAACGCATGGACATGATAATTAATACATACCAATACCTAAATATGGGGATTAAAATCGGGAAATAATTTTCCGCGATTTTTAATAATTTTTTACAAAAAATCCAATGGACGTTTAACATAGGAAATATTTTTCTTGCATCCACGAACGACCAGTGACGTCATCACTTCGCTTGCGTATTAGCACTTTATCAATGTGTAAAAGAAATTTTTAATTAAAAATGACGTCAATTTTTGTGAGATGCATAATTTTTTTTATATAATTTTTATCGTTCACGTTTATATAAATGTATTTATTTTCCTGTTGAAATAAATAAATAAATTCGTTTTTTTTTTTTTTTTTTTTTTTAGCAACAATTAAATTATGGATAAATATAAATGGCTAATTTTTTGCTATTATTAGCTTACAAAATTGCTATTTTATGCATAAAAATCGCAAAAACAAATTTTTTTTCGGAATAAAAGGTAGCCAACTTTTTAAGTTAGTGTATAAGCTATCTCCATTACAAATTTCATCGAAATCCGTCGAGCAGTTTTGGCGTGAAACTCAGTCAAATAAATTCACGGACATTCACATTTATATATATATAAGATTATATCTGGCGTGAAATTGTTGATCGAATAAATCAAATAAATATAGGAAATAACGTAAAAGAAAATATTATGTACACCATTTATAGTATTGGTCATATGTAACTGGGATTCAAATATAAAATTGTTATTTCAAGTTTTTCGATACTGTCCGTTTCGAAACTGCCATCTGATAAGCACCCAACTGGAAGCCCGCACTGGCAAGCTATTGATACAGTCGCCACAAAATTTTTGTCACATACACACACACAGAGGCAGACAAACATTTCCTAAAAATGGTAAAATCGTGTTCTAGACCTTTCAAAATGTGTAAATCCGTCGGACACCAGAAGTCGAAAATTTTTACGAATCCAATACTTTCTTCTATTGAATATAGAAGAAAGTAAAAACTAAATATTTTACCATGCCATTGTTTTCGATGTCATGGAGGTTAAATATGTATTGAAAGTAAAACGATATAAACGGTAAATATTGTTAAAAAGTGTTATTTTAATAAAAAAAAAAAAATAAAAAAAAAAACGCAGCATTTGTCTTTTTTGTTTATATCAGTATGAATGTGCCAAGACTAGAGTTTGCCTTGTCAAGATTAAAAAGCAAGATTTTTCTTGCATCCTGGAAAACTAGCAGAAGTGACGTTTTTAAAAAACATTTTTTTATTGCTCTTTAGTACACGCGTTCAGGAAATGAATATAATGCACAGATACCGAGCGATGCCATACGCAGTGGTTATTTAAATGGGCTCTCGCCTTTGATTATCCACTTCATCACTCTGAAATACACTAGCCATTTTGGGTGATTATCTCACAAGGAAACATTCAAAAGGTGTCATATTCAAAAAGTATTGAAAAAAATATATGTGATTCTACTCTTCATAAAACACCAGAAAGTGAAAAAATTATCGGCTGAAAAAAATTACAGTGACCACAAAAAAATATCAAAATTAAGCATATTTGGCGATTTCACACTGTTTGGCGATTGGTTTTGAGTACTTGGCGGAGAAGCAACACACGGTTCTGCTCGCATACGGAAATATCAGTGCTAGTAAACTTATCGCGCTAAATCGCCAAAAATGTTTAATTTTGATATTTTTTTGTGATCGCTGTAATTCATTTCAGCCGATAATTTTTTCACTTTCTGGTGTTTTATGAAGAGTAGAATCACATATATTTTTTTCAATATTTTTTGAAGATGACACCTTTTGAATGTTTCCTTGTCAGTATTCTTGTACTAGAGAATAAAATGTATATCGTATCGTAGCTGAATGGATCCTAGTGCAATTTATATTGTTAATTTTGTTACTTTACTAGACATATTTCAGTATATAAAATGGTTTCATACATAATTCGAATACTTAGTTACAGAAGCACGTGAAAAGCTTGCGTATTAACTCCTTCCCTGCCCTTGACGAGTTATCTCGTCAGTCGTCTGCTTGATATAACTCGTTTCCAGTGTTTGCTCAATTCTCACTCATGATGTCACAAGCTGTGTGGCAACTAAGACAGAGCTCCTTATAGGAGCCTTAGCCACGCCCTTAGCTAGTGATTAGTTATAAAAACAAACAACAGATGGCAGGCAATATTGGGTGGCAGTGAAAGGGTTAAAACCATTTACTTCACCTTTTGACTGTTTACATGTTTTATATTAAGAAAATCATCTGTTGCGAATGGCACAAAACATTGCGATACATTCACTCAAAATTTCAAGGTCGAAACATTTTTATATGTAAATGATATACAAATATCTTCAATAATTATTAATTTTTAATCTTTTATTAGGGAATAACTCTTTTAGTCATCGGCGGAGTATAATATTTCTTTATTTATTACCAAGGGCATTATACGTGATTAACTATTACTAATACATATATTGATTAAAAATAAAAATCGATAACTTTGTTTCAAATTATCCAAGATGTATGATTCAATCATTCACTTTAAAAGTACTGACGAGTTGTTCTCAGAATGAAAATTTGCATCTTTCTTCCCACGCTAAAAGTAAAAGTAGCGATGCTCCTACATATACAAAAATTTCATTCTGTTTAACTATTATTATTTTGTAAATATATAATTTTTTTTAATTTCGCAATGATTTGTTAAAAAAATCCTCATTGTGTATACTTAAGAAAAACTTTGTCCTATACAGTCATATTAAAAATTATAAAAATTGGGACGACAGCGCCACTTGTTGACCGCAATGCACCGAAAATTGGTAGATACCCATTTGTGGTAAGGTGTAATTAAATATGAGCTTTTACGAATATCAGTGCTTTAATTTTTAATTAACAGTTGTTACAAAATATTTATTACACACATACATGTACACAGACAGATAAGACATTTTCTGAAAGTGGTCAAATCGTAATATGGACCTCTTAAACGTATAAATCCATCGAAAACCAGAACTTTAACAATTTTACGATTCCGATATTTTTTCCGATTGAATATAACAGAATATAAATGTCATGTTATCAGTTTCACATTTATTTTATAAAAAGCTTGTTAATATCTCCGAGATACTTTTGGATAGCCAATTCCTTTTCGAAATTTTTAGTGAGAAACGATAAGTATAAACTGATGATAAGAAAAGTATAAATTGATAAGTATTTATCACAGTTTTTACCGACGTTATTACCACATTTCACTTCTCATAGAAAAGAGAAAAATGAAGAATCTGAATTCTGCTCCGAATTTTTTTTTTCATTGTTTGATATTATTTAATTTTCTATGTTTATTTGTGAGTGCTGAAAAAGGATGCCCTCCCGTTGAAGATATCTACCCATGTTCTTGTTATAACGGTCCGTATACAGTTTTGCAGTGTCACAGCATTCTAAATGAAGAAATCCTAAAAGTTGTCTTTGAGCATTCAAAAGGATACAGATACAAAGAGGTAAGAGTGAATTTAATGCTATAGAACCAGCATAGCAAAAGTAAGCCTTGCGCTGAAAATAATAATAATAATAATAATAATAATAATAATAAAAAAATAAATAAATAAAATAAAAAATAAAATTACAAAAAATTTTATTTTGTTAACATATTTTTAGATTTATTTTGTCGTTTTAACAATACGTACCTGAATGGCCGAGTTTACTCAATCTCATTGTAAAAATTATTCATAGTGTAGGTGCAGTGATCTGTTTTCAGATAATTATATTTCTTACTTGTTTACCCGAGTGGATCGCAGATTACCATTGAGAGCTAATTTACCTGAAGATGAAGGTGAGTCCAATCAGTTTAGTACCCCAAAAAGAACTTAATCCCAAACTTCAATCAAATTTTTTTTTATCCATTTCCGAGTAAATGCAATCTTTTTTATTGTTACTGGAAGTACTTTACTATAATATTTTACCATGTTCAGTAAAGGTGCTCAGGAATTGAAATCAAATCCTCATAGACATATGGTAAATAATGTATTTTTAAACTAAATATTCATCGTTTGGTTTTTTGTATATTTACACGTTTTGAGGCTTCCTGAATACCGAAGTCAAGGTTTTAACACTTGATCTTTGTCTGTGTCTGTTAGAGTCAATTAAAAACAAATAATTTCAGGCAATCCAAATGTTCTATTTTGACGTTAATACGTTTGTTACTAGAGAAGTTTGATCAAGATCTATAGGTTTCAAGGAATGTTGCGTGTGAAAGTTGTCTCAATAATTTTAAATGAACTTTTGAATTTAATAACAGATTTGAATTCTATATAAATGTAGGTAGAATAATGAAATGGGGGTTTGAGGGGAGCGGTAGCCCCCCTCACATAGAAAATGTTGCCAAATAAAACTGTTCCGAAGCCTAATTTGAGTTGTTTTAATATAGGTTTACATAAAAATACTCGTTATCTTACCCCTTAATATCTCTAATCTGTATTTAGAGTATTAAATTTCAGGGTAAGAGAAAGTCGTGTGAGGGACACACCAGATTATTTTACATTCTCTTATGCATATGTATGGTAGAGATATAATTATTTTTGGGTCAAATTTTGAAAATGAGTTTTTGTTATATTTACACGTTTTGAGATCCCCTGAATCCGAAAAACATGTTTTTAGCAGTTGATCAGTGAGTTTGTCTGTGTTTGTGTGTGTGTCTGTCTGTCTGTTATCAACATATCTCAAAAACAGATTTTGGTATTCTAAATGTGTATCATACAGGGATGCTGCACTAAATTTTCCGTTGAGATCAAGCAAATGGTTCCTGTACAGGGATATCCAGAGAATTCAAATACATTTTGTCTATGGGGAAATTTATGTTAAGTACAGTGTAATAGCCATAGGCTGACTTCGAAACAGAATGAACAAATGTATTATATGCATAAAACCATGTTTTGTGTGGATTGTAGTATGGAAATCCTTCATCATTCGTTTACAGAGCTACATTGGAAATCGCTAGGATTGTAATTCCTTTTGTGTTAGATGTTTTTCAAGTAAGACTAAATTTAAGTACACAATATTGTTTATAGTGCATATTGATTTCAGAAATATACAAAGCTACTTAAAATTAAGCTAAGCGTTCATTTTTATTGAATATTATTGATGGAAGTGCTCTGGTACATTTTACTACATATGTCGACGAATACTGCTCAGGAAGCAAAATTAATTCTTCATACTTATACTCTAAACAAAGTGTTTTTTCAAGTTCTATTAGTTCCCCATCATACTATAGGTATGGGGAACTTAGGTAATCATGAAAATTTTTGACCTAGGTTTTTTGACTTTTTTATACGTTTTCAGGTGTGAGGAATCCGAAAATGACAAAATTTGTATGGTGTCTGTCTGTAGGGTGTCTGTTAGTGTGTCAGTCCGTTAGTTTGTTAGTCCGTCAGTGTGTTAGTCCGTCAGTTTGTTAGTCTGTTAACACGATATCTCACGAACAAATGATCGCAGAGAGGTCAGATCAGTTTTAAAATATTACTTTCGATACTGGCAAGAACCCTATTCATTTGCAACATTCGAATTAAAAAACTTCGTAAGTTATTAGAAATTTACGATTTTCTTAACATGGGAGAATAGCACAAAATTTCACTTAAACGTGCATTAAATGGAAACTTTTTACTGTAAAAATGTCGGACCAGTTTTAAAATATCAGTTTTGATGCCGGAATGAACATCAGTAACTATAAATATGCTATTTTGAAAATTTCGCAAGTTATTGGAAATTTACGAATTTCTTAACATGACAGTATAGGGCAAAATTTCACATAAACGTTAAATTTGAGAGATATTTTCATCGTAAAGATGTCAGAATACTTTTGAAATATTATTTGGGACACTGGCAGGAATATTAATGACTATGAATTTCCCAATATAAAAATTTCGTAAGTAATTGGAAATTTACGAATTTCTTAACATGGCAGAATAGAGCAAAATTTCACATAAACGTCAATCTTGAGGGATGTTTTCATCGTAAAGATGTCAAACCACTTTCGAAATATTATTTAGGATACTGGCATGAATATCATAGACTATGATTTTTCCAATTTAAAAATTTCGTAAATTATTTGGAATTTACGATTTACTTAACATGTCAGAATAAGGCAAAATTGAGTATAAGATCATAAATACATTAGACAACTTCAAAATTACATTTATGATATTTGTTTGAACATGATTGATTACAAATATTCTAATAGGAAAATTTCGTAAATTAATCGTAATTTACGATTTTATCAACATAGCGAAATTGTAAATTTTTCATATAAATATGAATTTTGAGGATTATTGCATTGGAAATAGTAGCATGAAAACTAAACAACGGAATCGACCCTGATAAAATAAATTAATAGATTAGAATAAGATAAATATATCGAAGTGGACGGTGGATAGCCTATTAGGCGGGGATTTCATTCTGTCACTGTAACAAGCTTTGGTCAAATTCATTTCTTTTAACATGATTATAATATGTCTCGCACTAGAAATTTATGAGAACATAAATATGATGGGGAACTGAGCAGAGTCCACCTATGCCAACTAGTTTTCCACTCTGATTTTTTTTTTTTTTTAATATTAGGTTTTAAGGTTCCCTGATTACGAAAGTCCAATTTTTAGCAAATGATGTGTATGTATATCTGTTTCCAGCGTAACTTAAAAGTAAAAAACTGGAGGAAAATCAAATGTGGTATTTTGAAGTTCGTTTCAGGTTGCCACTTAAAAATTTAATCATGATTCAAGTTTGAAGGCTAATTAATAACAGCCTTGATTATAATATATATTTTTTAAATAATTGTATGCATTATAATTGTACGGGGGATTGAGGGGGGGGGTAGCCCTCTTCACACAGAGAATGACATGTCAAGTAAATCTGTTCCTAAATCTATTTTAGATTATTTTAAAAGTACATTGAACTTTATTATCTTATACGCTATTCATTTTTAGGCTTAATATGCAATCTGTCTTTGTAGTATTGAAACGCAGGGTAAGAGAAAGTCATGTGAGTGACACACCAGATTATTTAGAAGCATATAAAACATAATGGTATACAATAATGCAGTTATTTAATGTGCGAGAACTCACTAAAAAACTAACTATATATTATATTTTTATTGTATTCATTAAAATTATAACGTGTAAAACTTTCAAAAGTTAGCTATAATATTTTACAAATGATTGTCTTGACAATGGCAAATTTCATAAGCCTAGACAGACGAGACAAGTCACGTATTCATTTTCAATAAATAGTTATTAAAAAAATTCTGCACGTTTGATGTAAATTTTAACTTTTTTTTTTTTTTTTTTTTTTTTTTTTTAATTTGTGTGTTAAAATTCAATTCTAAAATTTATTTCAAATTTCTGTTTGTCACAAGTATTCGATATCAAGTATTTTTCATGATTTTAAAATAATTGTAATATATTTTAATAAGGTTCGGCGGACTCTTATAACATTATTTTGTACATACATAATTAAATTAAATTTTTCGTTTTCAGATGCAACGGGTTGCAACTGTAACTCTATCCCCAAATATGAGAAATTGTGGCACACTAAAATGGTGACAATGCTTTTATCGCAAACTTTTTTGGGCTTAAAAGGATATTATAAGCTTAAAATTGTGTTAAACAGAATTCAGTTTTGGACGAGAAGCCTTTTATTAATGTATATTATAGAATTTTCTGCTTTATTCAATGTAATGGACCGCAAAATGGTAACGACGCTTTTTTGCTGTCTGAAAGAAACGATCTCCTCATCCTAATATATCTTTCCTTATCAGTTTTTAATTTACTGCTAAAAGCCTGCTATATTTATAAAAATGCTTTTCGAAGTTTTTCCTAATGCCATACACGAAAAACTGAAAAGCGTATGTTGTTAGTAAATTAATTCTATATGGCTGCAAAACTGGTGTTTATTCAACTGTTAAAGTTCTCTAACATTATAAAACACAAGTAACCTAATTTTCCTTCATTTGACAGGATTGTTCCATATAATTTTATATTATATTTACATTTGAGTATATATATATATATATATAAAACATATTAAAAAAATCTTATTCTTGAATTTATAAATTAAAGTTGGATTTCTTAGCAACGGTTATTATATTAACTTCTTTAAATTTCTTTCGCACGTTTTTTCTCAGTTTTATTTTACTAACTTTTTTTTTTTTTTTTTTTTTTTTTTTTTACTTAATACCAAAGAAATAAAAAGGGAAAACCGTTTTCATTTGGTCTGTTTTATCTGAGAGAAATGTGCCTTTCATCCTGAAAAATATCACCATGCTATTAATAAAAATTATCTAGGAACACATAGTGATTTTCTTCTTTCTTATTTTCAGTTTCACTTAGAATATTCTACACTAAAATACCTCCCAAAAGAAATCTTTTCAAATACTGAAGTGTTGGAGTTACACCTGACAAACTCCACTCTGAATTTCTTGTTTGATTCACCACCAGAAAATCTACAATCGTTGATTAAACTTCATGTAGAAAATAGTAGAGTTGTTGAGTAAGATATTCTTCATTTATATATCTCTAAAAATACATAGAAAAATAATATTTTTCACAATGCAAGTTTATATATATATATATATATTTATAAAGAAACTGCGTTATGTTGTGATTTATTTAAATTATAAAATTTTATTGTTTTAGCTTGTACATATAATTATGTTTAAATCTGTATATAACTGTAAAAATACACAGAAAATGCATATCGTAAAAATACAAAGAAAATGCATACACAGAAAATGCATTTCATAATGCAAGCATTTGCTGTAAACATTTACATGTTATAAAAATCTATGTACATTGAAGATTTTATTTAAATTATTAAATTTTAATATTTCAATTTGTACATATAATTATGCACTGAGAAAAAAAATATATCGCTTTCATCTAGAACGAATAGGTGGCCCTTTTCTAAATTCATAAACTAGAAATATAGATTTCCAAGCTATGGGTATAAGGCACGCCAATACACTGAGAAAATATTCTATAACTGACATCTAGAATCTAAATTGTGGCTCTAGAAAAAAATACAGCCATGTCATCCTTATAAATTTCTTACAAAAATTTTTCTAGTCCCCTTCGAAAACAAATTCTAGAGACCTCTATTAGAATTCTTGAGCGTTTGCTTGTATTATCGAGGACAAACTTATTTGAAAATATATCCAAATAAATGTGAATACAAGAGGCGGGTTTCAGCAGCTAATCTTGGTTTATGACCTAATTCTAGAAAATCAAGCGAGAATTTCTCGTAATACAAGTTTCAGAATATTCAGAATATTGTTTCGCCATCTAGAAATGTGTAGATTAGAAATTCTGGACCATTTCGTCAAATCATTATTGGCGTGCCTTATTCGCATTGCTCGGAAATCTATATTTCTGTTTAAGGATTTAGAAATTGACCATATATTCATTCTAGATGAAGGCGGTATATATATATATTTTCTCAGTGTGTTTAATATCTTTTTAAAATAAATATTACATAGATTTTATTTATGTATTTATTTTTACATTTTTGTTTTGTTTTATTTTAATTCTTGTAATATTAATATTTTGAGATTAAAGTCACAAAAATTAGCTTTCACAATAAAATAATTTTAGACGTTGCTTCTACCAATTCATATAATCTTACTTGATTAATTTTAAAATGATTATAAAATCATTTATAAGTATATTATGGGTAAAAAAAGCCGAAGGCCCATATTATGTTCATTTTCAATTATTCAATTTGTTATTATCATTTAAAATGTTCTGCACCTTCATAATGATGAGAAACCAGTTACGAGATTCGCAAATACTAGTTAAACACAACAAACATAACACAACATAATAAACATTCAATTTTAGCAATATGATATTTAATAATATGCCATAATATGATATCTTAAATTAATTACTAACCCTAATTACACAAAATTATGCATATTAGAAGGTAGACAGTTATACAACAAATACTAGTTCAAAGGGTAACTGATTACTAAACTCATAAACCTATATTTATATATCAACAAAAAAAGCTCAAAAAATATTTTTATTACCGTAAAAAGAGATATTACATACTTTGAACACTTTGTTCACTGTGTATCTCTTAATCAAAAATAGCCAAATTTCACACCTACTTTATAGAATGAGTTTTATAGTTTCATATCAGTTTACAAAATGACGGAATAAATTTTCTCACTCACCGGACAATAATTTAACAACTTTGTTTGTTTCTATTTTTTACAACCCTTTAGAAATAAATATTCAGCTGGATCATTTCCGGCGAAACGATTTTTATTTTCCCAACCATTTGTTTTTTAGATAAATCAGACTTTGGTTCTACAAAAAAAAATAAAAGATAAAAAATAAAAAATAAAAAATAAAATAAAATAAAATAAAATAAAATAAAATAAATAAATAAAATAAATAAATAAATAAAAATAAATAAATAAATAATTAAAGTAACTATGAAACTGTTAAACACGGACTGCTTCTCAGGCGACTTACCACGAACAAAAGTAAATGTAGCAAAATTTGCCCATCCGGCGATTACCACGAGCAAAGAAAATGTAGCAAAATTTGCTCATTCCGCGATTACCAATAACAAAGTAAACACAGAAAAATTTATTCATCCCGCGATTACCACGGACAAAGAAAATGTAGCAAAATTTGCTCATCCCGCGATTACCACGAATAAAATAAATATAGCAAAATTTGATTACCCACCGATACCCCCCCCCCCGGGCATGCAGTAGCACGATATTTTCTTGAACAATTCATGTATACCTAGATTCAAACGGTGACCTAGTTGCCAATTTTTAGGTTCATTTTTAAAGAATAACCAACACTATTTTCTAATAGTATTTTCCAATGCAATCAACCATAAATTATTACTAGAAATTTGTTACTAAAAATTTCTGTTGAAAATTAGTGGAGACATGTTTTCTGCGTGCAAATTAATTTTTTACCATTTTTATTAAAATCACACAATCAACTGTGGAAGAAAATCATATTTATTCTACCAATTGAACTATCCAGGCCGACACCCCGGTCAGCATTACTCACTCAGACAACCTTTAAACAGAAACATCTCTGGTCTATCATTTAGATAGCTCAACAGAAATAAGCCGCAGGAAATGGAAAACACCATTAGATAATGGGAGAAAGAAATACAATTTTTATTAAAATCACACAATCAAATGTGGAAGAAAATCATATTTATTATTTTTATATTGAGTAATGCTGACCGGGGTGTCTGCCTGGATAGCTCAATTGGTAGAGCCTTGACCTTGTAAGTTAAAGATCCGGGGTTCGACTCCCGGTCCAGGCATTATTTTCACTCAGTCGGAAAAATAAAAAATTTCAATAATTTTTTACCACCAATTGCTGTTGTCAAATTGTTGTTTCATCAATTTGGTACCAGTAATTGTTAAAAATCAGAAATTCCAAGTCTTCCAGGAAAACCAGAAGACTAGGCAATCATCCCGGAAAATGTTATAGTTTATATATTTCTCTCAATTTTTTCATAGAGTTGTAAGCCGTTAAAATACAAGGATGCTAATGTTAAATGAATGTAACAAACATTAATTCATATCTTAACGAACAATTATTATATGAAATTTTCACTTTTTTTATGCGTTAGAATGAAGTGACCAAAACATATTCCATGTATATTTTTGATTAAAAACATTGTTCAAATTATGTAAATTATTAATGAATTCACATTTTAAAAAATCATGAATGACGACCTATATTAATTTTTACATGAATAGAACAGGCATAGTCAAAAATATGAGTTTCCTAATTTACAGTTCACTCATATAATCATTTTTCTTTTTCCTAAAGAAGAAAAAAACATTTTTTCTATTAACTTTTTTTTCAACAAAAAATGACCGAGCAGGTTTCGAACGCAGCACCTACCAGACACGAGGCAAACACTTTGCTTCTGGGTCTCGCTTTTTTGATACATTGTTTTGATAGAAACAGCTAAAACTTCTAAAGTCATTTCTTGACCCATGGGGGGTTTGTTTCACAAAAATTTTGCTCTATCCTATATTTTTGATCGTGTTCTTTAATTTAAGCTTCATTTGGTTTCAATATGAATTTTACTGATTCATACTTTCTTTGTTAATTAAAATTTTCAAGTGGCAACCTAAGAGGATTTTCAAAATACACACAGTCAGAATTTAATGTATCTATCTGTTTTTACGTTATGATGATATATACAGGAATAATCCGTTATAAACTTGATTTTTGTATTCAGAAAACCTTGAAAAGCGTAAATACAGCAAAAAGAGTTGAAATTTGGAATCCAAACTAATACTTTGTTTACCATAGGGTATGAGAAAGCAATTATCATTCCGCAACAGTTTTCCTGGATCATGTCAAATTTAGTTAAGCACTTCTATTTGTACATTTAAGGGAGAATAATGCATTTTCTGAATTTTTCGTAGCCCTGTATATTATCTATAAATTATATATGCATCACACAGCTTACCTAAAATTTTCAGAGCATGAAAAACACATAACAAAATTTGAGATAAAATTTTATTCATTTTAAAGTATGGACCTAATATATGACATTTTTTTAAAAGTTCATTTCATTTTGTTTAGTAAAGTCTAAAGGTGTTAAACTATACTTATCAGAAATTTAGTTTATACACGTTATGTATTTGAATTATCTTGGATGTCCCTGTACATGAATCATTTGCTTGATCTCAACGAAGAGTTTAGCGTAGCGTTCTTATATAATACTGATTTTGATACCGAATTTGGACATACTGCTATTATTTATTCTTGAGATATGCTGATAACACACACACACACACAGGTCAACCGGTAAACACCTGATTTTCGGATTCACGCAGTGTTGCCCGATCGGGAATTTTTTTTATTCAATATCCACCAATAAATTTTAATTGTAACGATTTCCTAATAACTTCGAAGATAAATAGTCTATTACGTACATCAAAATTCACATCTCAAAATTATTGGCGGGAGTTGAATAAAAAAGTCCCCAGTCTGGCAACAATGCATTCAGGCGACCTCAAAACGTGTAAACATAGCATGAAGTCAATTTAGAAAATTTGTTAAAAAATAATACTTTCTCTACAATTATATAGGTAACAGAAAGTAAAAAAAAATGAGCAGACAGACAGTTAAAACTGTAAACATAGTAGATGCTAATAATTAATTTATTCCGGAGTATTTTTAGCCCGCCTTTATTTCATACCACATATTTAAAAAATAAGTGGTATGAAATAAAGGCGGGCTAAAAATACTAGTCGGTAAAAGAAGGGTGAAAAAACCTAGTCGGTGAGTAATTTTTGTTTATTTTATAAAAGTTATGTATTTTGGATACAAATATGTATTTGGATATAAATAAAGTAGTGCGAAATAAAAACGAGACTAAAAATACTCCGGAATAAATTAAAATGTTAGCATCTATGTGTAAACCGAAGGTTTCTTCTCTAAAACTTTTTCATATGTGGGTAGATAGTTTTGAGTCAGGCGAAGCTAGCATGAAAAATCTTTAACTTGGTTAGTTAGGTTAAACTGGATATTATATTTCGTACTAAACTGGGATCCTTGTCTGAAAATGAATTTTCCCCCAATTTCTGTGAATAGAATCACTTAATCACTTAAAGCTGCATCAAGTATGTGGGCGTGTCTTTTACAGACGAGCAATAATTACAAATTAAGATTGCAGACAAAAAACTGAAAGCATTAGATTTTTTCCTGTTAAAATCTGATAATAATGGTCAGTAAAATTTAACTGGTTAAAATAATTTAGACAAAAAAGTTTTAACATTAACTGGTAAGCCACACACCTGATTCATTGACGCGTTATTTGATATGCATACTAACTAACCATCTCATTAATAACCGTACAATTGTTAACGCCCCTTGAAAAAAAAACAAAAAAAAAAAACCTTTTTTCACACCACTTTATTTTTAGAGTAATTCTCTACAAATGTTATTACGATTAAATAAGAATAAAATTAATCTAAAAAAATGTCTGGTGTAAAAAAAAAGCGGATACTAAAAATTGAACGGTGCATAAGGAGATGGTAGGCAAGTATGGATATGTGAACCCTAATTTATTTGGTGAAAGTATGCAAAATCCCAGTCTTGCCAGATTTGGGGATTTTTTCACTCAATATCCACTACTAAATTTTATTTGTAACGGTTGATTTTGATTATTAATCATCTATTATGTTTGTTAAATATCACTACTGAAAATTATTGATGACTTTTGAATAAAAACTTCCCCAAGTCTGGCAACACTGCGAAGTCCCATTTAAATCCAAATATCCTAAGGATAATAAGGAGTATTTTACATATACTCTGACACCCTTTAGGTTGGTGGGCAGGGATAGCATCTCGATGCTATGTTGTAGAAACAAATTGCGTTTTTTCTTTCGCTTACAAATTTAATGATATGAAATTATCATTTTTCTTTAGTTAATCAAGATAAAACTTTTAAGTTAAGATTTTTTTCCTTTTTAATTATGTAGAGTTGCTAAATGTTCAGATTTTTGTATAGATACTTCTTGAAAGCTTTTGTATCATTTTTCTATAATTAAATAAGATGAAAATTTCTGTATGTATACTTTTTGTTAAATAGTAGCCTATTAGGCTTATGTGGGTTGTTATGGCAATTTAAACATCTATTTATTATATATGTGTGTGTGTGTGTGTGTGTGTGCGTGCGTTGTTGTTGTTGTGTTGCGTGGGTGAAGGCCGATTGATTACGCTAAGGTTCTAGGCCTATGGGTGAAATGCTCTCCGGGGTCTTTCTAAGGGGTCCTAGCTCGTATTTACATGAGTTTCGGAGAAAACTTCGGAAAACTCAAAGGCTAGGTCGACGAGCGCGATCTGGGATAGATATATGCTTTTCCCGTCTGTTATCTTTGAGTACAGAACCGCTGGATCGGCCACTGATGAAGTTATATATATATGCAAGTATGCAAAAATCGGAATACTCGGCAGCTACGACTATGGTCTTACGACAAATCATAATTTTAAAAAGGAATATAAATTAATTGTGTTTTCTGATAATATTAAAATACATATCATGTCTCTCTTACTCATAATATTTAATAGTTCTTATTTTTTCAATTTATTGTTTTTCAATATATTTAAATTTATTTTTCAACTTGTTGTTTTAATTATTATTATTATATTATTTTGCATGTATATATGCTTCAAAACTTTAATAAAATATCATGACTTTATTTATTTATTTATCTTTTAATAATCTAATAAGATAATGTCATAAATTTTCATATTGTTTTTGTAACATTTTCTGTTTTTATTGATTTTAATTTTCTTTTAAACTCATTCATCGTAGGATTTCTCACTGGGAGATGCTAGAGCATTTGACGCACTTGAAACATTTGTATATTTATTATAATCTCGTAGAAACAATTGATTCTTCAATTAGTCATTATATTTCAAAAGATATTTCTCAAATTGTATTATTTGGAACGAGAACAAAATACATTATGCCTGGTAAGTTATCTAAAAAAGACACTATTTCTGAACATTATTTGAAATATTGTAATATTATATATTCATGCATTTATTCAAATTGATATTGCTTAAATTTACAGGAAATATATTTGTTTATTTTATTTCTGGTTTTAAAAAATTTAATTTTGTTTTCATTAAAAGCCTTCTCTTTTATTATTGGACTGTTTCATAATTCCGAAGAATTGAGAAAGCTAAATCTATGCTTTATGTCAATATTTTGCAGCTAACTTCGAGATAGAAAACATATGAAACTTATCAAATATTATAATATATTACGTATAAAAATTTCTGTACAATCGGTAACAAAAGTCTCCAAACACTAGCAAAAATTCCTATATAAAAAAAAGTACACTTAATACAGTTTTGTTAAATAAATCCTTGTCGAATCCTGTTCTTAGTCAGTCTAAAAACAGGATTCGACAAGGATTTATTTAACAAAACTGTATTAAGTGTACTTTTTTTAAAAAGGAATTTTTGATAGTGTTCAGAGACTTTTGTTACCGACTGTATATTACCAATTAAAAAAAAAATATATAAGTAAAATTAAATAAGTAAAATATAATTCTAAATTTTTACACAGGGCATGTTTGTGACACTACTAAATCCTTTTTTAGTTCCCTATCATACTATAGATATGGGGAATTTAGGTAATCGTGAAAATGTACGACCTCGATTTTTTTTAATACTTTTTTAGACGTTTTCAGATGTGAGGAATCCAAAAATGACAAAATGGGTATGGGGTCCGTCTGTAGAGTGTCTGTTAGTTATTAATGTGCTAGTCCGTTAGTTAGTTTGTTAGTCTTTGTACATGATATCTTAAGAACAAATAGTCACAGAAGTCAGATAAGTTTTAAAATATTACTTTCGACACTGGCAAGAACCCTATTCATTTACAACATTCGAAATAAAAAACTTCGCAAGTGGTTAGAAATTTAAGATTTTCATAACATGGGAGAATAGGGCAAAATTTCACTTAAACGTGCATTAAATGGAAAATTTTTGCTGTAAAAATGTCAGACCAGTTTTAAAATATCTGTTTTGATGCCGAAATGAACTTCATTAACTATAAACATGTTACTTTGAAAATTTCGCAAGTTATTGGAATTTTACGAATTTTTTAACATAGCCGAATAAATTTCACATAAATGTCAATTTTGAGGGATATTTACCTCGTAAAGGTGTCAGACTACTTTTGAAATATTATTTAGGATACTGGCATGAATATCATTGACTATGAATTTTCCTATATAAAAATTTTGTAAGTTATTGGAAATTTACGAATTTCTTAACATGGAAAAATGGGCAAAATTTCACATGAACGTCAATCTTGAGGGATATTTTCATCGTAAAGATGTCAGACCACTTTTGAATTATTATTTAGGATACTGGCAGGAATATCATAGGCTATGAATTTTCCAATTTAAAAATTTCGTAAGTTATTTGGAATTTACGATGTACTTAACATGGCAGAATAGGGCAGAATTGAGCATAAACGTCCATTTTGAGGATCATAAATATATCAGACAACTTCAAAATAACATTTATGATACTTGTTTGAAAATGATTCACAACAAATATTCTAATAGGAAAATTTCGTAAGTTATTCGAAATTTAATATTTTATCAACATAGCAAAATTGAAAATTTTCCATATACATATGCAATTTGAGGATTGTTGCACTGGAAATAGTAGCATGAAAAGTAAACTACGAAATTGATTCCAATAAAATAAATTAATAGATTAGAATAAGATAAATATATCGAACTGAACGGTGGATATCCTATTGGATTTGATTCTGTCGCTGTGTCAAGCGTTTGGTCAAATTCATTTCTCTTAACATGATTATAATATGTTTCGTACTAGAAATTTACGAGAATATGGATATGATGGGTAACTTAAGCAGAGTCCATCTATGCCAACTAATTAGTTTCTTTCTTTTGTTTTTCTTTTTTTAAATATATTTATTTATATAAATTTTAAAACTAAAAAAAAAAAAGATGAAAGTCCTATTTATATAAATAAAAATATCTGAACTTCACTAAATCTCTGTCTTAATTTAGAGCAATTCAGTGATAAAAAGGAGTCACTGTAAATATGTCTGTTTTTTGTCCTGTCTGTCACATTACATTTTTACCTCATTAAGCGTAAATTATTTTTCTTAAACCAAAAGTTTTGAATAATTTTTAAGCAAGACATATAGATATGCCTGCATACCAAAATTCAGTGGGATAAATTTATATTTCGTATTTAAAATCAGACAAGAAAGCAGTCTGGTGGATAGTCCCTCACAAATGAAATTCACCAAATATGTAAAAATTTAAAGTTGATATTTTTGAGATATGGGTTTTGGGTAAATTAAAAATTGATTAAACACTTCTTAGACTATAACACTAAGTACCAGAAAATCAGAAAAAGCAAAGTTTTCTTTTGCTCTTTTAATGGGACTTGGCACCTTTGACGACACCACTGAAGTAGGTTTAATATAAAATCTTATATTTCCATTTAACATTTATAAATTGAACTAGATTAGATTTGTTCAATAAAATATATATTCAGGCAACTATTATTATGGTTTTTGATAGAAGTTTTACAGATGTGAAATTTTTATATTGCATTTCTCAGTTTGCATTTCTTCAAAATGCTAAAACTTCCACAGATATTTGAAAAAAAAAAAAAAAAAACTCCCCCCCCTTTTTTTGGGGGGGGGGGGGGGAAGAGGATGTTTGTTTAATTCAATCTACTTAAAAGAATTAGGGATGTGTTTTGAAATTTATGAAGCAGTTTTTGAGGGAAAAATAAAAAGTACATGTATAGGCAAAAATTTGAAAATAAAAACATGCTTTTTGTTACATTTTTATTTTTAATATTGTTTCTTTTAAAGATATTGCAAAATCCGTGCCTAATTCTTTTAAGATTGTTCTATTCAACTTCCAGAAAATATATTAAGTCTTTTTTTTTTTTTTTTTTTTTTTATATATATATATTTGTCGAATTTTAGCGTTTTGAAGATCATGATTGCATGAAAAAATGCAAACTGAGAAAAATAAATTTAAAGATTTCGAATCTGTAAAAAATATATCAAAAACCATAAGAATTGTTGCCTGAAAATACATTTCATTGAACAAGCTCAATCTAGTTCAATTTATAAATATTAAATGGAAATATAAGCTTTTATATGAAACCTACTTCAGAACAATAAATCAATAACTTTGTTTTAAATTATCACAGATCCATGGTTCAACCATTCATTTTAAAGCTATTGAACAAGTGTTTTTGAAAGATATCAATATTGAAAATTTGTCCTCCTCAGGGAAACCTCCCTCTAGGAGGATAAGCGATTCTTCTACATATGCACAATTTTTTCTCTAGTTAACTATAACTATTTTAAATTATTCTTTGTTTAATTTCATAGTGATTCGTTAAAAGTAATTTTCCTTGTGCACATTTTTACGAAATTTCGTCCTATAATGCCCCCTTAAAAATTTAGAAAAAAAAAGGGCATGGAAGCGCTACCAGGTGGACGATTTCACCAAGATTTGATATGCACTTTATGTCAAAGTGCAATTACATATCAATTTGTATGAAATTCTGTGTTGTAGTTCTGGAGATACAGCTGCCATAAAATTTTGTGACACATACACACACTGTTGCCAGATTGTGGATTTCGTCCCCATTTTAGGGATTTTTTGGAACTCTGGGAACAATTTTGATGACCAAATGTTTGTTGGGAATTTCGAGGGGATTTTTGAAATTTGTGGGGAGAAATCTGGTGAATTTTTCAAATTTTTTGACTTAAGTTGGTCTACCTGTTAAGTTTACAGCATTGCCAACTGTAGGGATTTGTCCCTACGTGTAGGGACTTTTAACAGTTTTCTTTAGCATGTAGGGACTTATGCAGGTGCTCCTTTTCCCCAGGATATCCTGAGAATGAAAGTTCATACTGCGTACATTCTCAGTACTAAAGTACTTTACGCATATTTAAAATTTTCCGATAACTAGTATGTATATAAAAGTTATTTTTGTACATGAGGATTTTTTTTTCAAAAATGAGCATCATTTGGGGAACAATTTGATCTTAAATCTGTTAAATATTTTAGATTTAAATATATATCGCCCCCTGATGAGTATCTTACTTCTAATTTTAAGCATTTTTATCCAATTATTTCTGTGGTTAATTATTTGTTTTCTGTCATTAAGTTTAATGGTCCTTTTTTATTATCATTCATGTCGGCGTAAGTATTTTAAGTTATTATTGTATCTTATTGGTTCTTAATCTAAATCGCAACATTTTGTGTCAGTCTTTCCTCATAGTTAAATTCAGTTCTATATTTTTGTGTGTTGTTATTGTTTTAGTTCTATTAATTGCTAAATTTTAAGCTTAAATTTTATTACGTTATCTATCATTTATATATCTTTATATATATATTTCTTTTGTGCGTGTGTATGTCACTGAACTCCTCCTAAACGGCTGGACCGAGTTTAATGAAATTTTTTGTGTGTCTTCAGGTGGATTCGAGAATGGTTTAGATTTACAATTCAGTCCAATTTAAATTGTTTATTTAATTAATTTATCACTTATAAATTGTTGTTGATTTTGGAATGTTTCACATTGGATCCGGCAGACTGCGCTACGATCGTAGTATCGAATATTCAATAATACGCAAGCGAAGTAATGACGTCACTCGCCGTCCGTGGATACAAGAAAAATATTTCCTATGTTAATCGCCCATTGGATTTTTTGTCAAAAATTACTAAAAATCGAGGAAAATTATTTCCTGATTTTAATCCCCATATTTGGGTATAGATATGTATTAGTTATCACGTGCATACGTTAGATTGAGTTGTTTTTGCTGTAAAATCGATACAATTTGAACTTTTAATCTCAAAACTCTGTCATGCTTGGCGGAAAAAAAAATATCGCCATATCATCTGGCGAACATATTTAATTTCTTTCAAAAATAATGGTTATTTCAACAACTTATATTAAGAGTAATGAATAATATGAAACAATTTCGTACAATACATATTACGAAAATATATATCTGGCATGTATATTTTCGTATTATGTTTTTGATCGCTAACTACAAAAAACGCCAAGGACAGAGTTTTGAAATTTAAAATTAAAATTTTGTCAATTTGAGAGCAAAATTACTCAATCTAACACATGCATACGATAACTAATACATATCTATATCTAAATACGGGGATTAAAATCGAGAAATAATTTTCCTCGATTTTTAATAATTTTTTATAAAAAATCCAATGGGAGATAAACATAGGAAATCGTTTTCTTGCATCTACTGACGGTCAGTGACGTCACACTTCGCTTGCGTATATTCTATTGTAATTCCAGTTTGTCCCGACAGTTGGTGCTGCGATCAAATTCAGGAAAATATTTTGTAGCTTTGTGTTATTATTGTTATACAAAAAATTGTGTCCTAATTGAAATATTACATTAAGATGTAATTAGTGTTTGAAGAGTTTTGAAGTGTGCATAAAAAACTACACATTTTGCAAATTTAGTGCGGAATTGGAGTGAGTATTTAAAAAAATTTTCTATCAAATTTACACGCACGTTGATTAACAACCACCCTAACCTACAAATTTATTTGTGTAGCTAATTTATTATATTTTATTTATTTATTTTTTGAATGGAACACCTTTAGTATCGGATCCCTTTGGCAAAATTTGAAATTTGGCACCGGCTTCTCGCCAAGATCTTTAGTTCCACAATTGAGATAGCCATTTCAATTCATCGCAAAAATGGCTTAAAATATTTAAAGTCACCAAAGGGGTCCCATACTTTTGTGCGTGTTTATGTCACTGATATTTTATTTATTTATTTTTTGTATGGAAAATTTGGCACCGAGGTAGCTCGGACGCTTCTCGCCAAGATCTTTAGTTCCACAATTAAGATAGCCATTTAAATTCATCGCAAAAATGGCTTAAAATATTTAAAGTCACCAAAGGGGTCCCATACTTTTGTGCGTGTGTATGTCATTGAACTCCTCGTAAACGGCTGGACCGATTTTAATGAAATTTTTTGTGTGTCTTCAGGTGGATTCGAGAATGGTTTAGATTTACAATTCAGTCCAATTTAAATTGTTTATTTAATTGTTTATTTAATTGTTAATTATGTCTTTTACGTTATAATCGGAATTCACAGTCACCGTTCACAGCGCTCCATACCTGTTTCACTTATATACCACATCCTTACACACTTACAATAAGTTAGTTATTTTTTTTCTAGCAAAATATTCTCTAGAAATAATTTATATGACAAAACAACGTTTGTCGGGTCAGCTAGTATATATATATATTTCTAGTAGAAATCAAAATAAACCTCCTAATTTGGGGAAATTTGAAAGCCTGTTTGGGAAATTGACTGTCGACCATCTGACAACACTTCACACGCACACACCTTAACAGACATTTTCTAAAAATGGTCAAACCGTGTTGTAGATACTTCTCAAAAAAGCGCAAATCCTTTGGAAAACGAAGCCGAAATTTTTTACAAAATCCCTACTTTTTCTATTCAATACAGAAGAAAGTAATAAGTCATTCCATTTCATTATAAATATATGTACCACTCTTTTTTTTTTTTTTTTAAACACACCATTATTTTGTTAATTAACTGCGGTTTTACTTACTTAAAATCTCATTTCTGATCTTATCGTCTATTTTACTTATTTTGAAAGTTTTGGAAGTGGATATTATGTGCAGATTACTTATTTTTGAGATAAATATATCTAAGTAAAATCCATGAATTTCTTAAACAAAGGCGTTGTACTTAACAATCCTATGTTGAAAGTAAAGAAAGATTAAATGCTAGTAAAAGAAGAAAGCAAAACTGCAGCTTATTCAGATAAATATAATGAAAGATGTTTTTAATGCCAAATATCTGTGTAAATTGGGATTTCCATCACCAAAATTAAGTTTAAAAAGAAAGGAATTTTTCAATATATTTATATACAGAGAAAAAATATTCAATTTAATTATTATAAAATAGCTAAAAAATTTGTATATAGTATGTTACACCTAAGTGCAGGATTTAAAATGCGCCCTAGCTTGAAAAAGTTTGAAAATCACTGATGTAGTCAAACAAACGAATAAAATTTACTAGGAAGCTGTTTCAAGTATTAATTTCCGATTGGCACAACACAATTACAGAAATGAATTTACTAGGTGTAGGAGAGAACCGTTTATTACGAATCCCCTAAGCAAGAATGCTCATAAAATTTAAATTATTAAAATAAAAAGACTTAATTTGGTGGCTGCTCATTACAATTGCATAGTTACATAGTTTAAAGTTGGTACAATACTCTGGGAACTGTTAATAATTGCAGAAAATAATTATTTTATTTTCGTATCGGTGGTCCATATTACACGAACGTATATGTGTAATATGGATTAAATGGTCCATAGTGGTCCTTCCCGTTCCCCAACAGTTGACACACTTAGAATTGTGAAACAAACTGTCCAGCATGTTCCCTCACACACTTGTACATCTCTTGCGAATAATAGAAATGGACGAAAAAATAAATAGTTAATGGACGAAAAAAAATGGGGAGGTCTAAAGGTCATATCCAATGGGTAGTGTGCGAAAGATGTGATAATTTGATTACCTCTGCTTTCCTGGCCTATTCTATATCGCCTCAAGATTTTGAGTATGCGACACTTGCGACATATGCACGCAGAGCATTAACAAAATCTCTCTGTTTTTATTATGGACGACTGGTCCATATTACACAACACAGCATGGTTCATATTACACGCGTAAACAGAGCAACGTGGTTTCCAATCAAAAATCGCTATGCAAATTGATGCCTATGAAACGCATGTCTAAATTGTTCATAAAATAAATACATTTGCTACTATTAACGCGAAAATTATATTACAATTACCTAACAGTAGAAAGTAAAACTTTCATTCTGTGATCATATAAACCAAAAACTCAATTTCATAATCGTCCAAATACAGGTAAGCACGTACGAGTCACTTCCTGCTTTAGATGACGATAATATTCACTAAACGCAGTGAGATGGTTTCACCATCTAGTGTTGAACATACAAACTTCCTCATGGCCCGTATTACACGATGGTCCATAATACACGGCTCGACTTTGTAAGCAAAGAGAACAAGATAATTTTAACACGTAGAATTGAAAACGTAATTATATTTTCAGGAATATGCCCCGATGGTCGGAGGGGGCACGGATTCACCGTCACAGCCTCCCAGCCCCCTAGCGAGCTGGCGCCACACCTGAAAAAGCGTACGACAAATTCCATGTTTGCGTATTAATGTATAGATTTGAATTGAAAGTTATGTTTTTAATATCCCCTTTTAGGTGCTTTAGTTGATTTACCGAAACTGGATAGATTATCAGTGGACAACAGTAAGTTGAAAGAAATTTCGAGAGATATATTACCCAAACCATCTTATATCAGAGATATATATTTCAAGTAAGTATTCTCGAAGATTACATAATTTAGACTCGGTGTTATATAAATTTTATGCATTTCATTTTACAGTGTTACCTGAATTTGTAATTTAAAAAATATATCTTATTAAAGCAACTTTGTATAAATTATATGTGGGTTTGCCATAGGCAATCTTGTATCTCTGACTGACAATTAAACATTCAAAAGTCTTCAAAAAATATTGAAAAAAATGTATGTGATTCTACTCTTCATAAAACATCAGAAAGTGAGAAAATTATCGGCTGAAATGAATTACAGCGACCACAAAAAATTATCAAAATTAAGCGTATTTGGCGATTTAGCGCTGTTAGGCGATAAGTTCGCTAGCACAGAGATTGCCGTGTACGAACAAAGCCGTGTTTGCTTCTCCGCCAAGTACTCAAAATCAATCGCCTAACAGTATAAAATCGCCAAATATGCTTAATTTTGATAATTTTTTGTGGTCGCTGTAATTCATTTCAGTCGATAACTTTTTCACTTTCTTGTGTTTTATGAAGAGTAGAATAACGTATATTTTTTTCAATATTTTTTGAGGATGACACCTTTTGAATGTTTCCTTGTGAGACACTTTTATGCACCAATCTGGGGGAAAAAATAGAAGAAGAAGAAGAAGAAGAAGAGAGAAAGAAAGAGAAAGCATGCGTCTGTATAGATTAAAAACCTTTTCCAACTGTATTTACCCTTGCACTGCTTAACCTTCAATATATTTTGCCTCCGTGATGAGACCTTAAAATATATTTTGTTTTTAATTAGAAAAGGGAAAACTAAAAAAAAAAAACGTTTTTTATATCTTTTTCTTTAATTTAAGGTTGGTTGCTTGGGTTTTACTTCGCACTAGTGCTGCGCAATGGGCAATCGGCGACGGTCTGGGGCTCACCCTAGAGGTGGTCCGGAGACATATGCCATCACAATTTTGATCCTACACCTTTAATTTAAGGAAACCATACAATTTATTGGTTTAGTGTAGCATTGTTTGTTTTAAAACATCTTAGCTACAAAAATATACTTAATTTTAGCTATGAAGTAAGGAGTCACACAAAAATATCTTTCTAGCTTTATTTATAAAGCGACAGCATTATGAAGATTACTTCTCTTTATTACTGCATATCGTTTAAACTTTGCATACGCACCACATAAAATGTACTAAAAAAAAGAGACCTATCTACCAAACATTATATAATACCAAAAATTTACATCGACCAATTCCATCTTATATCGCCTAATGTATCAGAACAACTTTATGGAGGATGTAATGTCGTTCTGACTTTGCATGTGGTGCATACAATGTATTAAAAAAAAATTCTCGTAATAACTGTAAGTTTACATTTTCCAATTTCCCCTCATAACCCATAGATATATCAAAAAAAAAAAAAAAAAAAAACTTTGTGGGGTCCTTTAAATCAAGCATTTACGCTAATCATACCTTATTCTACAAGAAAAAAAGTTTTGTTTGTCTGAATATTACATATTAAATACGTTGTGTTGTGTGCATAGATAGCTATATTTACTTTTTAAAATAACTCTCATAGACCGTAACGTATCAGAAATTTTTATGAGTTCCTGTATACAAACTATTTGCATTATCCATTTTATTTTCGATACAAAACATGTCATAGGTACTTGAATAACATATATAAAGCCCAAGAGGTTCAATAAATATTAACAGAAATTAATGGCCTGGACAGACCGACAAATAAACAGATTAATTGAAATTATGATAACCCTTAAACGTGGTAGGGAACTGTTAACACCGCCTAACAAACTTGAAAATTTAATTCAAGTAATTTTTAACTATAGCCCGTAAAGTATCTGTAAATTTTAATGCCAATCGTACCCGTAGCAAATTCTACAGAAAACATGTTTTATGTCCAGATAAAGGATAAATGTCAATCCAATTATGTTTTCTGCGATACAAAAACCATTAAAATATGCTTTATAGAAACGAATGTCATAGAAAGCAAAGCATTGGAATACTGCTTTCTGTACACAAGCCAATCGTGATAACAAAACCATTTTCAATAAGGAAATCCCATAGTTAACTCGAATAATACAAATCAGTTTGAAGACATTGTAAAGATAAATATTTACGGTAGTTAGAGCGCAGAGAGAGACAGACATGCAGACAGAGAAACCGAAGCCATAAAACCTTTTTCAACTTTGTTGGAAAGTATTAACTGAAAAAAAAAAAAAAAAAAAAAAACTCGCAATGCAACTAAAAATGCCCTTTAATCCATTTTCAATTCTATTTGATAATGTATCTGTATAATTTGTGTGACTTTATAAAACAGTCATTAATGCTTATCATACTCAGTTCTATAGGAAACCTGCTCAGCTACATCTATATAATGTAAGTTAAGGGCCCGCTTCACTCACCGCCGCCGGAAGCCGACGGTAATGTTATTCTATGGGAAATTTTTCATTACAAATAACTTATTAACTAATACATATTTTTAAATTCTGTTTTCACATTCTGAAAATTCCCAGCTGTTAAATTGACGGACCTTTTTTAAAAAAAATATTTTTTTAATTTTTTATATTTTATTGAAGCTGCAAAATACGAATTTTCAATATGTGAATTTTTTCCATTTTGCAATTTCAAAATGAAATATTAGAAAAAAAAAAAAAAAAAAAAAAAAAAAAATACATTTTCAAAAAAGGTCCGTCAATTTGACAGTTGGGAATTTTCTGAATGTGAAAACAGAATTTAAAAATATGTATTAATAAATAAATTATTTGTAAAGAAAATTTCCCCATAGAATAACATTGGCTCTGATTTCCGGCGACGGTAAGTGAAGAGGGCCGTTAAGTTCGATATGATTCGTACAATATAAAGGTATTAAAGCAGGCTTCAAAGGGAAATCTCTCATACAGACCATAATAATTTGATATACTTTTTTGAGCCGTCTTGACGCAAACTAATCGTGGTATTTTTACCATTTTCAACAGGGAACATGCTACAGTAAACTTATATAACAAATTTCAGTTTCAAGGCGCTCAGGAATAACAGCGAAAATTAGGAATCAACGCGGCAGACAGACGGACTGACAAACATAAGTCATATACTCTTTTTAACCTTGTTCGAAAGTGTTAAGAAAGTTAATGAATTTTCAGTCTTAAAATTTGGAGATACATTCGCGATACTTTTGTTGGTTTTGCGGATTTCTCGAATTTCTTTAAAATACATACTGCGATTTCTCAAGGACTAAATTCATTTGACTATCAGTCTGTTAACAATAATTTTTTTTTATTTATATTTTTAACCTTCTTGCTCTTCTTTTTAAATGATTGGGCATTTTTCGTAATAAAGTTTTTAACTTTAAAAGTACAATACTGGCAAAAATTACTGAAATTTGCCTGCATTTTATGTCTTTGATAAAGTATGAAGAAATGTGATTTTAAAGTATAATTTTTATAATTTTGCTATGTTAACTTCGATTTTTGTTTGTTTGTTTATTTATTTGTTTGTCCGGTACAAATCTTGCAATCGATTTTTAACTAACTTCCCTACTAGCTAGACATTTGAAACTTTCAGAATAGCTAAGAACCCGATGACAACACAATACTTCGAATCCTTATTTTCGAATTTTGATTAGTTTTCTTTTAATTAATTAAAATATGAAAATAATAACCTCTTAATAGCTTTTAAAATAGCCATTAAAATATTAGCTATTATTTAATTGTTGCCAAAAAAAAAAAAAAAAAAAAAACCGAGTTAATTTTCTTTCGACATAAAAATAAATACATTTAATTAAACGTGAACGTTAAAAAATTGTAAAAAGTTAAATTATGCATCTCAGAAAAATTGACGTCATTATCACTTAAAAAAATTTATACGCATTGATAAAGTGCTAATGTAGTTCTATAGCTATGATTCAACAGAAAATTTAAAAGCATGGTATATAAAAAGTTTTTTATCTTATAATTATTTTAACATTACATTGTTTGCTTTTCACTGTGCTTTTTATTAGTTGTCGTTACATTTATTTTTGATTTCTTGATAAGTCTTGCTAAGCTTTTACCGATAGCAGAAAGTTAGAGGGTAACACAAAAATATTAGAGGGGGCACTAAAAATATTTTAGTGACAATAATTGTCATAAGGACACAACTGCATGAATTGCACAAACTGGCGATCGTCAGCAATAAAATAATCTGCTTAAAAGTAAAACTAGGAGAGATAAAAGTAATATTTATTATTTATCTTTAAATGTTTATCTATGTATGGTGATTATTTATGTGCTAATACTTTGGCAGATACATAGTGTGCTTTTATAAATTATATTATATCTATTAAATATTTAATATAAAAAGAAGATGCTTAGATAAACAAAATATCATATATACGACTAGTGAGTTTTGTCTGCTAGCGGGTCACTGGTTTACATGAATCCCTAAAAATAAAAATTTTTGGGAAAAAAAAAATCCTTTAAAAAACGATAAAATCCTCGGTTCCTCACTGTTTGCAGCAGCGTATACCCGCGCGTGCTGCATACGCTCTCCTCTAACTCTTCCAGTTAAATTTAAACCTCCGATACCATGCACAATCGATTCCTCAACATTCTACACCCAAAAATTTTAAAACATCATTTTTCAAGGCACTAGCTATCTTGAATTTTTTCTAAATATTTCGACCTCTCATTTGCCCACCCCTTTATTAATTTTACACACTTGAAAGCAGATGCAATTGATTCCTCATCTAAAAAAACCCCTTAGAATACGAATTTCCAATGCACTAGGTCTATTTAAAATTTTTTTAATATTTTGCTCCATCTACCTCTTATTAATTTTACACCAAAAGTGGTCGCAAACTATTCTAGCTCCCCCCCCCCCCGAAACGTTTCAACACAATTTTCTAGGCCTTAGCCTCATTTTAAAAAATTTAAAAATCTTGTTCCCCAACCCCCCCCCCCTTCCCCACCACCACACACTCCCCAACATTTATTAGTTTACATCTTCGAACGTATCGGCTAGAACCGTCTTCTATTCTAGGCACGTGACATGTGGTCGCACTATAATTCTGTGTTCTTTGGGCATTTTGGGCGGTCTTGCTGGGATACTCTGTAATAATCAAAATTGCACTCATTGATGATGACAGCATTTATTAATGGTTTTTGTCACTATATCATTCTTGCCAACATTCTAATTAATATTTCGTAAAAGTTTTAGTCCCGCCTTTTTTTTCACACCAGTCATTTTTTTAGAGTAATTTTCTTCTTATTCAATCGCAATTGCGTTTGGAGAAAATTACTTTAAATATTAAACATCTGACCGCCTTTGACAAAGGCAAAGTTGTAATATTGTTTTCACTGCACAGTTCTTTCAATGTACTAAAATAATGCTTATTTTAACTTGAGGTTAAGAATGCAGCTGGGCACAAGATTATAATCTTATGGCTATTATTTAAGATCTCAAAATTTGAAAGAGGGATTAAAAATTCATAATTTTAAAATTTTGAATTATAAGTGTATTGTGGAAAAAAGAACAGCTTAGTAAAAAGGATATATCCGTCAGTGGCAGTCAGATGGTTGAGTGGTGTTAAAAAAGGGGCGGTATTAACAATTTTACGGAATATTAATTAGAATGTTGGCAATTATGCTATATATTTATCTAGTCAAATTAATTTGTGGCTTTGACGAAATCTACTGGGAACATAAAAGAAGTGTTTAGATTCGATATTTTCCAAAATTTTAAAGGTGTTCACGAATATCCAGTCTAAAAAATCTTATATTTAAATGAAGATTGAAACCCATTGTCGATTTCAGTTGGTAGTAAAATCTATAGGAAAAATATTTTTAAAATTATCACAGATTTGTATGGGTAGGAATATAAATTCATGTTACGTATAATGGTGTACTAATAGTCCAAGCGGCGGCTGCAAAAAATTGACTTGAGAAGGTACGAAGCTGATTTTTTTCCTATAGATAGAATTCATTGTTACAATGAAAATCTGATAGGGTTGCCTGGTCAAAGCCGTCAAGTTTAAGAGAAACAACCTCACTTCCGGTCACAATTTAAACGATTTTCGAACCCCAAAAGGTATGAAGATGAAACCGGTGCTAAAATGTAGAGATTAATATGCTCTTTAAAATGGCATAGGGTTGCCTGGTCAAAACCGTCAAGTTTCAGAGGTTGCCTCGATAATAGGGGTCAAATTTAAACGATTTTCGAACCCCAAAAGGTATGAAGATGAAACCGGTGCTAAAATGTAGAGATTAATATGCTCTTTAAAATGGCATAGGGTTGCCTGGACAAAGCCGTCAAGAAACAGAGGTTGCCACGAAAATAGGGGACGTATTTTACGATTTATTTATCCAAGTAAAAAGTGATTTACCCAAGTGTAAAGATGAAACCGGTGCTAAAATATAGAGATTAATATGCTCTTTAAAATGGCATAAGGTTGCCTGGTCAAAACCGTCAAGACCCGGAGGTTGCCTCGAAAATAGGGGTCAAATTTAAACGATTTTCGAACCCCAAAAGGTATGAAGATGAAACCGGTGCTAAAATGTAGAGATTAATATGCTCTTTAAAATGGCATAGGGTTGCCTGGTCAAAGCCGTCAAGAAACGGAGGTTGCCACGAAAATAGGGGACGTATTTTACGATTTATTTATCCAAGTAAAAAGTGATTTACCCAAGTGTAAAGATGAAACCGGTGCTAAAATATAGAGATTAATATGCTCTTTAAAATGGCATAAGGTTGCCTGGTCAAAACCGTCAAGACCCGGAGGTTGCCTCGAAAATAGGGGTCAAAATTAAACGCTTTTCGAACCCCACAAGTGTAAAGAAGAAACCGGTGCTAAAATGTTGAGAATAATATACTTTTTAAAATGGCATAGGGTTGCCTGGTCAAAGCCGTCAAGAAAGAGCGGTTGCCACGAAAAAGGGGGGCGTATTTAACGATCTATTTACCCAAGTAAAAAATGATTTACCCAAGTGTAAAGATGAAACCGATGCTAAAATGTAGAGAATAATATGGTCTTTAAAATGGCATAGGGTTGTCTGGTCAAAACCATCAAGTTTCAGAGGTTGCCTAGATAATAGGGGCAAATTTAAACGATTTTCGAACTCCACCAGTGTAAAAATGAAATCGGTGCTAAAATGTAGGTATTAATATGCTCTTTAAAATGGCATAGGGTTGAATGGTCAAAGCCGTCAAGAAACAGAGGTTGCCACGTAAATAATGGAAGTATTTTACGATTTATTTACCCAAGTAAAAAGTGAGTTATCCAACTGTAAAGATGAAACCGGTGCTAAAATATAGATACTCGTATTAATATGCTCTTTAAAATGGCATAAGGTTGCCTGGTCAAAACCGTCAAGACTCGGAGGTTGCCTCGCAAATAGGTCAAATCTGTCAAGTAAAGCAGTCAACCACAAAAAAATAGGCGAGTTTTGAAGATTTCTTAACGAAGTGTAAAAAAATACGAATAGCATTAACAAAGAAAATGAATAAGGATGAAATTATATATGAATATTTGAAAGGTGTAGCTGGTTCCAGAATGTACAGCGTAGCAGTTATTTTAAAATGGCATATGTTTGCCTGGTAAAATTCGTAAAGAAATAGCGGTCAGTCTCCAAAAAGCTAACAAATATTAAAGGTGTTTAACACAAAGTGAAACACACATGAAGACTAATTTAAAAAGGTTAAACACGAAATGATTAATATTTAAAAGATGAAATTGCTAGCTAAATGTAGAACAAACAACACTTTTCAATTTCCTTACGATTGTGCTTCAAACCTGTCAATGTATAGCGGTCAGCTTAGAAAAGGAAGCGAATTTCAATATTCGTTTATTTTATTTGTTTAATGATACAAGAGATTTTAAAGCATAAAGAAAATTAAATTATTATGCGTGACCATTCTTTTTCTAATCTGTATAAAACTAATTTCAGCTCACGAGCTCGTTTTTTCCCCATTTTTCAATACTTAAAATATTCAAATTGTGTCAAAGTATTGAGAAGATAATTCCCTGAAGCGACTGCTTTGTATGCGACTGCTTTGTAGAATTTTATACGAAAATATTGGGTTGTGACGATTTTGTTATATTAAGAATTTGTCAATTTTAGAAAATTTTCCCAATTAATTTTTTTTTATATCTAATTAAAATAATCAATAATACCTTCTGCAAATTAATTATGGGTACAAATAAAGCTAAAAATATTTTTAAAAAATTGATAAATTTTTCGCGTTTCTTAATAACAATGAATTAATTTATGAAATTGAAATTTGTAAATCTTGCTGCAAATCTGAAATAAGAGTTTTTTTTTTTTTTTTTTTTCATTTTATTTAATTATTTATTTTGTATACTAACAGAATTTTTTATTATGAGTTTCTTGGGCATTATTATCTTCATTTCTGTTAACTTTTGCGGTCGTATTTTCTTATCCGTATCCGCATGCTACATTTTTAATTTTTACTATTAATTCGTTGTTTTTATGGGAAATTTTAGAACAGTTTCATTACAGTTTATTTATTTTTTATTTTTTAAATACTTTTTATATTTTTTCTCCACATTGTATAAAAAACCCTTCAAAATTAGCTTTTTTTTTTCTTTCGAGGCAACCCCTATTTTTCGAGATTTTCACCTGGCAACCCTATGATACTCAAAAGAGAATATTATTCTCTATATTTTATAACCGGTTTCATTTTTAAATATGTTAGGGTAAGAAAACCGCGAAAATTCGCCCCCCCCCCCCCACACGCACACATTTTTCGTGGCAACCTCTTTTCTCGGCGGTTTTGACCAGGCAACCCTATGCCATTTTAAAGACCATATTATTTTCTACATTTTAGCATCGGTTTCATCTTTACACTTGGGTAAATCATTTTTTACTTGGGTAAATAAATCGTAAAATACGCCCCCCTTTTTCGTGGCAACAGCTGTTTCTTGACGGCTTTGACCAGGCAACCCTATGCCATTTAAAAAAGTATATTATTCTCAACATTTTATCACCGGTTTCTTCTTTACACTTGTGGGGTTCGAAAAGCGTTTAATTTTGACCCCTATTTTCGAGGCAACCTCCGGGTCTTGACGGTTTTGACCAGGCAACCTTATGCCATTTTAAAGAGCATATTAATCTCTACATTTTAGCACCGGTTTCATCTTTACACTTGGGTAAATCACTTTTTACTTGGATAAATAAATCGTAAAATACGTCCCCTATTTTCGTGGCAACCTCTGTTTCTTGACGGATTTGACCAGGCAACCCTATGCCACTTTAAAGAGCATATTAATCTCTACATTTTAGCACCGCTTTCATCTTCATACCTTTTGGGGTTCGAAAATCGTTTAAATTTGACCCCTATTATCGAGGCAACCTCTGAAACTTGACGGTTTTGACCAGGCAACCCTATGCCATTTTAAAGAGCATATTAATCTCTACATTTTAGCACCGGTTTTATCTTCATACCTTTTGGGGTTCGAAAATCGTTTAAATTGTGACCGGAAGTGAGGTTGTTTCTCTTAAACTTGACGGCTTTGACCAGGCAACCCTATCAGATTTTCATTGTAACAATGAATTCTATCTATAGGAAAAAAATCAGCTTCGTACCTTCTCAAGTCAATTTTTTGCAGCCGCCGCTTGGACTATAATGATTGTATTACACAAGAGACTTTCTATGACCATTTAACGCAAAACTAGGTGAACGAATTTCTACCGAACGTGCTCAGTTTTATTGAAAATCAGTGCCATTTTTGCTGATCAACTTTTTCAGCAGCCACTTAAAAAACTTCGCAATAGTGTTGTGTTGCATGAATTGTTGAGTGAAAATTTTCCGTGTAATGGAGTCTTAACCCTTAAATGCATG
The DNA here is from genome assembly GCA_963930645.1 of Salticus scenicus. Classification (NCBI taxonomy): domain Eukaryota; kingdom Metazoa; phylum Arthropoda; class Arachnida; order Araneae; family Salticidae; genus Salticus; species Salticus scenicus. Next base: position 75,196,923 of record OZ005661.1, read on the forward strand.
ATTTTTTTTTTTTTTTTAATAAATAAAATTTGAAATCAATCTGAAAATAGGTGTAATTAATGGGAAACAATACCAAAAAAAAAAAAAAAAAAAAGGTTTCACTTTAGGATTAGTGAACTTATGTACAGTCGGCAGCAAAATTATTCGAGCGATAGCAATAATTCCTGTGTAAAGAAAGTACAGTTAATGCTGCTTTGTTAAATAAAGCCTTGTCGAGTCATGTTCTTAGTCAGTCTATAAGAACATGACTTATTGACTGACTTTAGTAGAACCGATTTTGCATATTGGTGTATCTTTGCATCACAAAAGAAAAAAAAAATCTACATTTTTCTTGTATAAATTTATCAGTATATGCAGAAACATATTTATTATTCGTTACTCTTACCTTGTTACTCTTTAAATCAGAAAACAATTTTTCCTGTATGTTTTTATTACTTTTTATATAAATAATCGTAATTCATAACACCCGCCAAAATGAAACTGTACTCAGATAGCACGCCAACGATGAAAATTGTCACAGATAAAGAAATAAACTGCCAAAGATTCTAGTTGCGTTCGGAAATGATACAATAGTTTTGGTAAAATTAAAAAAATAAAATAAAATAAAATAAAAACACTATGCAAAGGTTGCTACATAAAGAGATATGAGGTTTTAGACATACGAGGCAGATCTAGTACATCGCTATGCATTTAAGGGTTAAGAATATCAGCCACGTAAAAGATATACGAATATTATGTAAAATAAAATGTCTTGTACTTTTATTGCTAACTTTGGTATATTAAATATTTTATTTTTCGTTTTATTACACAGTAAATGTTTTTAATTAATTGTAGATTTGCTTTTGTAGCAATAATGAACTAAAGCATATCCCGGAAGACATGTTTACTGATATGCCAAACTTAAAAACAGTCGGATTAAAAGACAACATACTAGCTTCGATTCCAGAGTCTGCTTTTGGAGGTAATGCCGGAAAACTTAACTGGCTTTTCTTAGAAGGTAAATATGTTTGCTTTTAAGTGGTTTAGATATGTGGCTATTACAATATACCCAAGTAACACGGAATGGTTGGGAAACGGTTGGCCCTACAGTTCCTTCTTCGTTGGGCAACGGTTGTTTTTGACCGTCGGCCCTCGGTTGAGCCAACCGTTGGGTGACGGATGGCCCAGCGATAGAACGGTTGGGTCATGGTTGGAAAACAGTTGGGCCATTGTTGGGGAACACATTGTAGGTCAACTGCTATATTTTGCAGTTGGGAAACATCATTTTAGGACTGTTGTACCAACAATACCATTTACTGTTGGCCCACTGTTATTTTGAGCCCTTTCCCCAACGATAACAATTCCCCAACGAACTAACAATAAATCACAGTTGGGCCAACAGTCTGTGTTACTTGGGTATATATTATATATACATACAAGCGCCACCTACTAGTTAACATGAATGAAATTCAATAAACCTAACCTCTGACAATAAACATTTTACATATATACAGAGACAATAAACATTTAAATAATAAACAATATGCATATATATGTTATGTATTCATATTATAACGTACGTACTCAAATTATAAAACACGTACTCGATTATATTACGTACTCAAATTATAAAACACTTCCATATTACGGGATACTTAAAAAATGAGCGTAAGTCAGATTCATGCCCACTTTAACGTGTTTTATGGTGAAAAGGAACTACTTGTTTACGTGCTAAGTTTTTCAAAATAATTTAAATAATTAAAAAAGAAAAAAACTATATTCCAAAAAAATTTTAAGCTCTTTTTTGTTTAATCTCTTTTCTCCGTATAAATAACGAAATTAACATGCATCTTCAATTGCAATAATTTTTTCCTGTAGAAAATGATTGCTCCCGTGAAAATGATGGGGTGAGTTTTCGCTCTCTATTTTTCGAGCTCGTGATATTTCCGGGTTGCAGTGTTAAAAAATAATGCACTAAAAAGATTTAAAAACAAACCCTTTCCGATATTGGAAATTTTTTTTCATTTCTTATTTTACACTCTAGATCGAAGTAGCAGACTTTAAAATGTATTTGGAGATATTGGGTTTATTTTAAAATGTCAGCACTATCTAGTTTTAAATATTTGTAATACTTATTTTTTAATCTTAGCTCAGTTAGGATTTTAAATGCAGGTGATTTTGTTCTCTGATTTTTTTTTTTTTTTTTTTTTTTTTTTTTGAAGTGAAAACTTCTTTAGGCGCGTTGAGCACTTTTGGGTGAACAAAAATCATGAAACTCGCGTCATCGTCAGCTAACGCTCTGAATGATATTCTGCAGGCGTTCGTTACCATAACAACCCAGTCGCAGAGAATCTGATCGGGAAGAAACATATTTTTTGCCAATTGACATCACGTGGTTTTCTACTAGGAATAAAAGTTGCAAATTTCAAAATGCTTCAATTTTCTTCTAAATTCTTTGAAACTTACTGTACGCGATTAACAGCACACGGGATAGTTGCAGTTCAAATTTCATCGATTTTGGAAAAAATTACATTTTAATTGCCAATTAAATTTTATTCTAATACGCGTATTTCAATTTCTAATTATGATTAAATTATTTTTAATACATCATTCGAAAGATATTTTAAAGTTCTTTTATATTATCGAAAGAGGAATTCGAGATTTCACCTGATTTACACGTTTTAAGGTTTCCTGAATGGGTTTTCTTTTGTATCTCAGCTACTAATTAAAATAATTTCATAAGTAATACATCATTAGAAAGCTTTGTTGATTTGGAATCGAACAGTAGATTACATAAATTTCTACCGCCAGATGGCGCTGTAATATTTTAGAATTTCAATATTTCAAATTCTAATTACGATTAAATTACCTTTAATACATTATTCGAAAGATATTTTAAAGTTCTTTTATATTATCGAAAGTGGAATTCGAGATTTCACCTGATTTACACGTTTTGAGGTGTCCTGAATCGGTTTTCTTTTGTATCTCAGCTACTAATTAAAATAATTTCTTAAGTAATCAATATTTTTACCTAATATAAGGCTTAGTTCATTTAATTTGGGTAGCTACAAATATTGTGCCGAACCATATAATACAGATCATAAACAATTCTTTACAAAACCAAAAATAATTCGAAAATAATAATCTAATAGCTCGACGATACAATTCGCAAGTTACTTAGTTTTCACTTCTATCGGCAGTCCCCGAAGACTGCTTTGATTATTATTATTATTATTATTTTTAATATATTGTGTACATTATGTTGTTTTAATATGAATGCATCTGTATTAAATGATTCGGAAATAAATGATATTTATGAAAGTTCAGATAGCAAATCTGAGAATAGTGTATTATATGTATAGTGTCGCATTATACGTAAAATTCTTTTCATGAGATTCTGTTTTAATGTTTAAAACACATATCTTTAATTTTTTCTACTTACTGAAAAACCAACATTCAGTCATAGTAACCCTGATTGTTTCTTTGCAAAATTAAATTTTCTTGACTTCAAGCTAAAAAAAAAATTTGAAAAAATTAAATATGAATACATATACTGTTCATACACTTTATTTTATACAAATTTTCTTGAATATAATAAAAACTTTTTAAACAGTTTTTTTTTTTTTTTTTTTTTTTTTAAATTACGAGATTGTTAAGGGATAATTATACAAAAATATTGAGAATGATTAGGGACAATTTTTAGAAATTCATTTTGAGTTACGTTATTCATTTTTTTAAATATATATTTTTCAATGATGTTTAAAAGTATTTATGATGTATTATCTATTCTGTAATTTAAAATAATAATAATAATAATACACCAGAAAGTACATTATAATCTATGATAACAGCCTTACTTTTCTTTCTTGTTCCTTCATTTATTTATTTTTTAACAAAATTCAAATGATGTAAATTTTTCTTCCTTCACTTAGGTAATCCTCTGAAATGCAACTGTGATTTAAGGTGGTTGATCAACAATAAACCAGTATGGATTAGTGGTTCTTGCGCTACACCTCTTCGACTTTCTGATAAATTGTTGAAAGATTTAGATGAAAAAGATTTTAAGTGTTAAAAACACTGTAGTTTGCTATCATTTCTAAAGAAAGTTATTTTGAAATAAAGAATTATTTTAATATGTATTGCACATACATTTCCAATGATACATTTTTAAATTTACTGCTTTTTTTTTTTTTTTAAATGATTATTTACTTTTCTGCTACTGTATTACAGATATCTATTCACACTATATTAAAAGGATTATGATAACTTTTTACAAATAAATCTCTCTCTCTCTCTTTTTTTTTTTTCTTTTATTCAATAATTTATTTCAATTTAATAACCTTAGTTCATAGCTCTACCACAAATATTACACGAAAATAGACTTTTCTGAATACCATCATGGAACTGTCATCCCATTCTTGAGTTATTTTCCAAATAGTGTAGCTATATAAAAAAAAACCCGGATCTTAAATGTCTATATAATATTTCTCTAACGTGGACCAATTTTGATTATATTTTGTAGAAACGATACGACAGAGATAATAAAATACGCGAGGATTAAATAAAATAAAATAAAATCTATATAATATTCCTCTAACGTGGACCAACTCCGATTATATTTTGTAGAAACGATACGATAGTGACAATAAAATTTGCGAGGATTAAATGAAATAAAAATACATAAGCAATATTTAACCAAGCGGACTCAGTTCAGTGATCTAATTAAAAAAAAAAAAAGACATTTGTCAGATGCGATAATTTTATATATATATATATATATAATATTTTTAAAATTTGTTCTTTACAATCTTTGCAAGCGTCGTTTTAAATCTAGCAATGCTTTAAAGATATAAACAAAATATGAGCTTTGTGTCATAAATTGACTAAAAAACGCAACAATAAGAAGCATAATCAAAACAGATACTAAGTTTTTTTTTTTTTTTTTTTTTTTTTTTTTTTTTTTAACAAAAAATGCCAGAATGAATAAATTAAAAGCATCGCCAACATGGCAGTAAAAATTAAAAAGTTGTCTCAGGGGTCCTATACTAAAGCTGTCTTTCCTGGGGAAGTATGAAAACTGGATCGTCAAACATGAATTTTATTTCGAAATTTTTCTTCGAATAATTTTGGGTCAACTATCGCTAGCGTTTTATCCCCCTCCCCCCCAAAAAAAACCTAATAATAATTTGGCTTTTGATGATCAAATTTTATATTGGTGACTTATGTAATGACTTATGTAATATGACTTATGTAATGACTTATGTAATATGACTTATGTAATGATTTAAAAAATTGATTATCTCAATTGAATGTTTAAGAGCTCACAAATTTTTAAATATCGATGCAAAGTAAATAATAACATTTTTAATTAAATTTTATAAAATTTTTAATTTTCAAACGAATTTAAGAGATTTTTGGACTGAATTTATAATCAATAAGTTAGGTAATGGATTTGGCACCAAATTTGGCGACTTTTCCCCCATGGCGACTTTTTGGCAACTTTTGGCGTGGAAATACTTATCGATATACCAAAGACGGACGCAATAACGTGATTGGTTCACGAGATACGTGGAATTTCTAGATTTTGTTGTTCGAATGATAAATCTATTTTTCAACTTTGATTTGAATTGATTAAGTATTTCAAAAGTTACTGGGATAACAAATTTTCAAGCGGTCGCCACTTGGAAACAATACAGGGGAACAAGTTGCCCAGCAAACACATCCAAGATATTTGAAGCATAGTTTCACTATTCAACTGTGGTTCAAATCAGTGCCCTGTTTCAAAAGTTATCATTATGGCAAATTTTCAAGTGGCAGTCTAAGTGGCTGCGACTTTGAAACAAAATGGCGAAACAACTTGCCCAGCGAAATCATCCAATATATTTGTATGATAAGTTCATTGTCCAGTTCTAGTTTAAATTAAATCCGTATTTTAAAAATTATCGTCTTAAGAAATTTTCAGGTGTCACCACTTGGGGAAAAAAAGGAAAAAAAAAGCATAGTGAGATGCCCAGCGAACTTATCTGAGATATTTGAATGATAAATCCATTACCCAAATTTGATGCGAATTGATTCAGTATTATTAAAGTTACCACAATGACAAATTTTCAAGTGGCCGCCACTTGGAAATAAAATTGCGGATCAAGTCACCAAGTGAACTTATCCTAGATATTTGAACCATAAGTTTACTATCCAACTTTTATTTGAATCAGTTTAGTACTTTAAAAGTTATCGTGATGGCATATTTTCTAGTGGCAGTGTGATTTCAAGTGGCTGCAGCATAAAAACAAGATGTCGGAACAAGTTGCCCAGTAAACACATGCAAGATAATTATATGAAAATATCACTCTCCAAATTTGGTTTGATTTGGAGTATTATTTCAGAAGTTATCGTGATTTTTAATTTTCAATTGGGAGCCTGATTTCAAGTGAAGTGGCCCGCTTAGTATAAAGTATCCGATACTTTCCAAAAAATGGCGGTTAAAGTTCATTAATAAACTTGGTTGAGACCCTGATATGGTCTATATATGCATAAAAATTCAAACAAATTCGGTATATGCTTTTTACAATGTGAATTTGAAATTTTCAAGTGGTCTCCACTTGAAAACAAAATGGCGGAGCAACGTGATGGGCAAACTCATCCAAAATATTTATAAGTTCACTGTCCAAATTTGGTTCGATTTGGAGTATTATTTCGGAAGTTATAGTGATTTTAAATTTTCAAGTGGTAGTCTGATTTCAAGTGGCCATGCTTAACTTAAGATATACACCACTTTGTTAAACATGGCGGATAAAGTTCATTAATAAACTTGATTGAGACACTTATATGGTCTATGTATACATCAAAATTCAAAGAAATTTGGAATACGCTGCAATGTAAATTTTAAATTTTCAAGTGGTCTCCACTTGAAAACAAAATGGCGGAGCGACTTCGTTAACAAATTGATTCAAGATATTTATAAGTTCACTGCACAAGGTTCGATTTTGAGTATTATTTTGGAAGTTATTGCGATTTTAAGTTTTCAAGTGGTAACTTGATTTCAAGTGGCCCCGCTTAACTTAAAATTACCGCCACTTTGTTAAAAATGGCAGATAAAATTCATTAATAAATTTCAGTTTCAGTGAGACCCTTATGTGGTCTAAATTTACATCAAAATTCAAGCAAATCCAGTCTTAAATACGCTTTTTTACAATGTGGATTTGAAATTTTCATGTGGTACTCACTGGAAAACAAAAAGTCGGAGCAACTTGGTTAACGAACTCATCCAAGATATTTATAAGATAAACTCGCTGTTCAAATTTGGTTCGATTTGGAGTATTATTTCGGGAGTTATCGTGATGACAAAAGTTTCATTATAGATAGATAAACGAAGTGATTGCAATAGGTCGATTTCTAAAGAAATCAACCTAAAAGGGAGAGCAAATTGAAATTGATTCATTGGCGTAGAAGCTACAATGCCACAGGCATGTTTTATACTTAAAGCAAACTTCTTTTGGTCGTAAATAATAATAATAATAATAATAATAATAATAATAATAATAAACACTCAATATTTTTACTTTCTCTTTTTTACTTTTCTGTGGGTAGAGAAAGGTTTTTTGGTCAAATTTTCGAATTTGAAATTTTGTTATATTTACACGTTTTCAGGTCCCCTGAATCCAAAAATTATGTTTTTAGCGGTTGGTCTGTGTGTGTGTGTTATCAGCTTATCTCAGGAACAAACAATAGCAGAAAGTCCAAATTTGGTATTCTAAATGTGTATCATATAGGTATGCTACACTAAACTTTTTGTTGAGATGAAGCAAATGATACGTGTACAGGGACATCCAAGAGAATCCAAATACTATGTCTATGGGGAAATGGCTGGTAAGTACAGTGTAACATCTATAGGCTGACAAAGAAAACTGAAACAAACAAAAAAAAATTATATGCATAAAAGCATGTTTTGTGTTGATTGTTGTATGGAAATCATTCATCGTTCATTTACAGGGCTACCCAAAATATTTGGATATATTGTAGCTATACTTAATAATTGCTGGAATTGTAATTCCTTTTGTGTTAGACGTTTTACAAGTAAGACTAAATTTAAGTACACGATATTGTTTATAGTGCATATTGGTTATAGACAATATATAGGGGTACCCAAAATTAATTTTTTTTTTTCTTCTGAAACTTGACTTGATGACAGTGCTTTGCGACATTTTATTATGTCGACGAATACTGTTTTAGGAAATAAAATTAATTTTTCATATGCATACTCTAAACTTTTTTTATTGTATAAAATCACGCTTTAAAGTGCCCTGATTACGAAAGTCCAATTTTCAGTGGTCGATCTGTATGTATATTTTATCAATATAACTTAAAAACAAATAGCTGTAGGACATTCAAATTTGGTATTTTGAAGTCCGTATTAGGTATCCATTTAAGCTTGAAGCCAAATTAATAGCAGCTGTAATTTTTTTTTTAAATAACTGAATGCATTATAATTGAACGGGGGGTTGAGGCATTGAGGGTGGTAGCCTCCCTTACACAGATTTGCATGTCACATAAAACTTACCTAAATAAATTTTAGATTATTGTAAAAGTAAATTGTAATTTATTATCTTACGCTGCTGTTCTTAAGACTTACAGTCGGCTGCAAAATTATTCGAGCACTAGCCAATAATTCCTATATTTAAAAAGTACACTTAAGACTGTTTTGCTAAATAAATCCTTGTCGAATCATGTTCCTAGACTGATTAAGAACATGACTCGACAAGGATTTATTTAACAAAGCTGTATTAAGTGTACTTTTTTTGGGCAAGGATTATTGCTAGTGCTCGAATAATTTTGCAGCCGACTGTAATATGCAGTCTAGCTTTAAAGTATTGAAATGCAGGGTAAGAGAAAGTCATGCGAGTGACATCAGATTATTATTTTTTTTTCCCCTTGAGGCTCCTAATAGATAAAATGATAGTTCATAAAGAAAAAGGATGATTTTACAGGCAATTAAATAGAGCACTTTTAATTCCTGTTTTATTACTTTCTCTTCTAAATAAGGAGCAGTTGACATAACATGTGATTAGTGAATTTGTCCATTTGAAGCTTAAGATTATTAGTGTTCTTTCCAAAAAAAAAGTCGAAAATTTATTAAAAAATTAAATTTCAAAATTTTCTAATAGTTGAATAAATTTTACTTTTACTTGAAAACTTCTTTAATTTTTAATTTACCACTGTAACAAAATTCTTTAACTAGCCAAGTACAGGGTGGGGCATAAAGATCTCCCCATTTTAAGAGGTCAATAAAAATATATAGGACATTGAAAACAAATATTTTATGTTTACATTCGGAAAGAATGTTTGCCATTAATTAATTTTTACAATCTGTAACAATTTTTGCTATTTACGAAAAAGGATATCGTCTAAACGTTTTGCGTTACAGCATCTCTTACTGCTGCCACGTTCTCCGGAGTTCGGACATGACGTGGTCTACCGGGCGACTTTCGTTTTAAACACGAACCTGTTTCTCTAAAATTATCAACCCATAAGATTATTGTCTTTCTGTCGGGTATTTTTCCATGCCTGCTTACTCCAAAGTGCCTACGAAATAATCGTTGCGTTAGAATGATGGAATCCGCATTTTAAAAATAAGTTTCAACAACGAACGCACGATATTCACTAGTCCAAGACATACTGTCCACTGAAATAGCGTAACCAGGGAAATATAACAGCGCTACTTCGGATACGCCGGGGCCAGCGCGAGGATGCTAAGAGCTGTTTTAAAGGGCCTGCTCCAAGGTCTGAGTGACGTCACACAAGTGATCTGACCACCTGCCCGGAGAGAGCAAATTTCATCGGGCATCTTACTTTTTCAGAGTTTCTAACTCGTTAGAACTTAAATTCATTCAGTATAAAAGATGATTTAAAATGCCCATTCATTTATTATAATAAAATATAACTATAGCTTTCATTTTTACTTTTGGTGAAAAGTTTAACGTACTTAAATGCTGATTAAATAAAGTAAAAATGATATAACATCAGAGTAACGGTTTTTAACTGTCATTTCTTTATTATTATTAACATACATTTTAAGTCAATACTATTGTTATTACTCTAAATACTAACAAATTATTTTAGAACATAACACTTTATCATGCTTTTAATTTTTGTTAAAGATATTTAGAATCTAAGTTAAACAGCTGTCTCAGCATCATGCATTTTCTTTCTTTCTTTTTTATTTTTGAAATTGCATCGCTTTGGAAATTTTCTAAAAAATTAATTAACAAATTCAGAAAGCTGTCCTCTGTCCTTGCAAATCTGAAGTTCAAAGTAGAAGTTTGTGAAAAAAAAAAAAAAAAAAAAAACCATATATTAATAATAATAAATAAAAAACATAAAAAATGCTATTGCAATACTATTACTACTACTACTAATAAAACTTTACATACGAAATTATAAGTCAGACAGTGTGTGACCTTTTCTAGTGCAGACGACAAGTTTCTACACTATTAATGATAATTGTTTACGTGGAAGGAGGATCTCTAGGGGGTCCTTGCCTGAAATCATGCGTGTTTCGGAGAAAACCAGGGAAAATTCTGAATTGCTAGGTCGAATAGCATGATTAGGGTTCTAACACGGCATTTTTAGTCAAACAAAATAATAATAATGAGAATGAGAAAAAAAGAAAAGAAAAACTTTACAATTCTAAAATTTTCTTTTATTTATTTCATGGTTGAGCGCCAAAGGACCTGCCCCATTAGCCCTGCCCATGCCCTCTTTTTGTCCCATAGGACTAGGCGAGGAGTTAGTTCCTAGTTACAATACTTCTATGCATATAAATAAATAGAAAACATATAATGCAACAAACAGTACAATATATAATACAATCGAAAAATAAATAATACTTAAAAATAATATTAAATAATTGATGAATAGAATCAATGTTCTGCATAAGAATCCATGTATTAGTTAATACTGACAATTCCTTTTTGTACCACTAAAATTTTTACTGTCATTTTTAATTTTGGTATAGTTATTCGGCCAAATATTTGCTATTTCAGGTAAGCATTGCTTAATAATATAGTACAAATCATTTCCACAAATGCATCTATTCTAAAAATCTATTCCTAATATTTCTGCTCTTTCAATGGTTAATTGCATAATTAGTTTTTTGGGCTCGGAAAACATTAAAAAATCATTTTCATGTTTACTGCTTATTAACTTATTAAAAATTTGAAATCAATTTACAATCAAGAAAATTTGTTATGTCTTGTGGCCATTTAAGCCTACCTCTATCACATAAAAATAAATATTCATAAACATCAGAAGAACAATCTACGTCTAAAATTTTATCTTTCACTATTGTTGAAATACATTCTTTGCAATTCAATTTGTTTGATACTTTAAAGGCAATATACCCTGCAATAAATATTAAAGCTGACATAACTTTATCTGTGATTTCAATATCATCAATTCTGTTGAAAACATCATAAAAATTTTCTGGAACTTCTACATCATCTTTAACTTCATTAGACAGATTATATCTAAAATCTTTTAACAATAAATCACTGCGTTTTTTTAAGTGCAAACTTATTACACTTAAAAATTTTAGTTTTTTTTTTCAGCTTCCATTTAAAAACAGTAATATACTCTTTTTCAGTATCATAATTTGATCTACACGGAGGAGCACAACACTTCTTTCCCATAATTCTCTCCCAATGAAAACTGTGTTAAAAATTCACAAAACACTTTTATCAAAATAAGTATTAACGAAAAAGTATACATAACATAATCAAAAACATCATAAGACAAGCAGACTCAAAGGCAAAAGGAAGCTTCCTTCTTCTTTCAAGTCAGATCACATTGTTGACGTCATCGGCAGTTAAAACCGGTCAGGAGCAGGCCCTTTAAAACTGCTCTGAGCATCCTCGCGATGGCCCCGCCTCTACACCGTAGACCTTACATATATAGACCACGCATCCCCCCTCGTTATCTGTCTGCATCATGAAGGTGTTTCCCCAGCAAAATTGTCACGTGATGTTGGCCTGGAGGAAGAGTGAAGAATGATCAGTTATTTTTCTGTAGGAACGAATTTTGTGTGTTTTAATATTTTTATTGTACACGCACTTTTTATTTTAGCATTTAGATTTACGCATGGATGGAAAGCTAAACTTTCATAGATTAATTTCATAGAAAAAAAAAATATATGATAAATCAGTTTCCAAGCGAAAAAATTGCGTTTGAATTGACATAACCATCTTAAATCGTTCATGCATACAAATGAAAGAGGAAAAAAAGAGAGCTTTTTACAGATTTCAGAGGAATCACCCCTAAGTCCAGTTCACGTGACTTCGGAGACTCAGAACAAAGGATGGAGGTATCAGATTACACCCTCATGTTGAAGACATTCGCTATAATGGTCAGTCCTATTTGTGGCTTGGTCTAGAATATAAGGTCTATGCTCTACACTAGCGGCGCCGCAGCGACAGCGGCAAATTAGGGAGATCTTTATGCCCCACCCTGTATTTTAAAGTACTTTTTTGTATATTGACGGAGTCCACACGGTCAGTTCAGTCAGTTTAGCAATTAGGTTATTTTTCTTTTTTTAATTACATTTTCTTAAATGCATCCACACTATCGATTGCCACTAAAAATTTCATTCATCCGAAACTAAATATTTTACGCATAATTTTCTAGAATTTTTCTTTTCTTTATTAAAATGTTTAGATAATTTTTAAGAATAAATTTTAAATTATCTTCCCAACTTTATGTATAATTTTGCTTAAGTATTGGATATTTTCTTCTGATTGTAAATTGAATAATGTTAATTTAAATTTTTTTTCTCTTGAATGTAATTATTCAATTACTTTTATTTAGTAATTATCTAAAAATCTAAATGTATTGAAATTGGGCATTTTTTTTTTTTTTAAAGGGTAAATTTAATAAATTTTTTATTTTCAATACTTACATTATTTTCATTTCTATTTTTGAACTAAATATTACAATTTCTTTCTTTTCCCTTTTTAAATTTTTTCTACATAAAATATAAGTATCCTTGATGTCTGTTTTTTGATCAAATGAACCAAAGCACAGAAATAGGATGAAGCATTATAAAATTTTAAAAATGCACGACTGAATTTACCCAACACGCACAAAACTGTCGTAGCCGTACGGTTCAGCGTTGGCAATTCTAGATTGCCGATCTATTAAAAAAAAAAAAAAAAAAAAAAAAAAATACTCAGTCCGGAATCTTAACACTCTCAGCTAATCGATCAATTTTGTAATCGGAAATACGCCTGTTGTGCCCAAGGCCATCAAAAACTCTTTAATTTCAATATTTATAACAACGCCATGTTAATCATCCAGAAATGTTTAATCAACATAACTTTTCTTAGTAAAAACATTACAGTTTGAACTGCATAATTTAAAATTTTAATTTTAAATTACGCAGTTTGGCGTAATTTTAAGCCTATATGCTGAGTTATAGCAATATGGGAAATTGCAGAAAATGAGTAATAGCAGCTTTGTTTTTCGGTCATTATGCTATTGATTAAAAGACTTATATTTAGGAGGGGTAGGGAGGAGGTATTTTCTAAATCAGTGTTAAATCGATTTATCTCTATATCGCGATATTAAACGGAAGATAAATCGATTTATAGAATCGCTACATCGCCCAGTCCTAGTCATGAGTGATTCTGTTTTCTTTCACTATTCAGATAATATGTGTGGTAGTTCTATAGATGCAATATCATGTAGATTCACTAGTTTAGGCCAAGCCATAACACAGTTTTCAAGGAAATATATTTAGATGAAAAAATATTCCCCTTTCCACCAGAAATTTTAATATACCTATTTAATATTGTTATATTTCAATGCAATTGAACTAAGATTTTATAACACTTAAAGGCAATTTATAAAGTCCATGATCTCATTACGGAACTTCCATGCATTTAACAGAAAACTTCATAATTTTTATATATAATTTCAACAAATTAGTGAGGTATTTCTGCAAGAATTTCGGATAATCTGTCGTCTGACCGCCTGCGGACCAATTAAATATCGACATCGGTATTACGTATACACCGTACGAAATATACAAGGTAGAATATCGTTATGTCGATAAACATTTAGCCAAAACTGATGCAAATCCAAATTTGTGCCGGTGCTATTTGGCGGGAGAGGACAAAACTTTATGGAACCGGTACAGTAGGTGGTATATGGCCCACAAGCACTGTAATCGGCAGGCTGTGCGTCTTCCGTAGTAATAGGTCCGATTGTCATGCGTTTGTTGGGAAAATCGAAGTTTTACTTGTCACATTTTAATTTGTCGACCAAAAGCAGCTGATTATCGACTTTGTATACATAAAAAAAAAAAAAAAAAAGGTGTGATGTCTCATTCCTTTCCATGAATATTAATTTATAAATTAAAGATTTGATCGTTGCTCGCAAAATTGCTTTTGCAGGTAATGATATCGCCCTCACCCCTCCTATACAAAAACTGCTCATGTAAAAAAAAAAAACAATCTAAGCACAACAGTAGACAAATTATTTTCTTAAATATTATTTATACAATATTATTAGCTTTTGAAAACGACCAAGAAGAGTTATTTTATTTCTAAACTTTATCTTTAAATTGTTTAACTCCTTAATGCACTTGCCCGTGTCTGACACGGGCGATCTTGTATTTCGTGTTATTTCTAATGCTCGTCTGAGATCCGTTCTAGTAAAAATAGATAGACTAGATTGTAATTAAACTCGTTTATTACCTTAAAAATGCTCGTGCTTAACGCTTAATTTAAATATACCATTCAAAAGTGTCACCCAAAAGAGCAGGTCGGCCTGGTTACCAACTTGGGCCTTTGAGACTAACCGAAAGGCTCTTTCCCGAATTTGTACCACCGACAGAAAAGAAAGCTACCCCTTGTAGAAACTGTGCCGTTTGTTGAAGTAAAAGAGATGAGAGGGGTAAAAAGATAAGGAAACAAGATAGTATTGCAGGAACTGTAATGTTTGACTTCGTGCCTTCATGATATATCATACCAGACTAAATTTTTAGCCATTCTTATATTTATCTTCCGGCCTTTTGTATGTTTGTCTTGTTTGAACTTAATTCTACAATAATTAAAAATTTTATGAAATAAGATATGTTACATTGCTCACTTTTTTAATATGAATCTGTCTTTATTAATATGCATCTTTTAATATCCAATAAAATTATTTGTATTCTACAGCTTAACCACTTCACCGGCCATCGTAGTGTGTGGAAGGCTACATTTATCCCAAGTTAGCTCGGTCGATGAAGTGGTTAAATTTTTTTTAATAGTGTTTTATCGTGTCAGTGTTATCGTGTAAAACAGTTAAAAAAAAAAAAAAAAAAGCTTTTAAAGGTTTTCAATAATTAAAAATATAAATACAAGCACTATGATGCTAAAATCTTTATTTAAAATTAAAAATTGTACAAAGAATATTAAAAAGTTCTTTAAAATTATTTCTCATTTCGTTTTTCTCTCAAATGGGTACGCCAAAAGACAAGTTGATGACGCTTAAATTCTTCTTCAAGAACATTCAATGCTATAAAAGAAACACCCAAAGCGAAAACACTCAAGCTTAATATGACCGAAGCTGGAACGTATTCTGCCCATATCTTCTTATATTCACAATACAAGGAAACAATGTTATAATTAATTGCCAAAACACACAAGAAAATTCCAAACATCAGACAAGGTGGTCTTTTAAAATCATAACTAAGAATAGTTGAACCCGAGAAGCAATAACAAGCTACAGACGATAACATGAAACTATGAGGCATGCTAATGTAGAAAGATTCTATGCTTTTCATTGTGCACCATAATCCAGCAGTGAGAAATAGCTGTCCGAAGAATACTATCCAGTTGCTAGTTGTTTTATACTGCTGCATTTTCCAACTAGCAAAAGCTCTCAATGATAAGCTTGTGAAGATGAATGTCAGAAACAGCATAAAAAATATATGAGATAGTTCACCCGACTTCTCGGATAAGAAGTGTTTTGTAAATTCTCTTGCTGTATCATATTCAGTCATCATAACTTCGTAAAAGAGAGTTGTATTCATCTTCCTGTAAAAATAGAGAAAAGATGATATATATATATATATATATATATATATATATATATATATATATATTACATTTAGATATTTGAGGATATACAGACAGTAATAAAAAAAGCAATAATTATGTAGCCATTCTATGTCAAATCAGCACACACACACAAAAAAAAGCATTTTTAACCTGAAAGTATCTCTGACGTTTCCTCACGAAGGTCTTTACTTCAGCAATTGCAACAGCCAATATTACACACACACACAAAAAAAAGCTATTTCTATAACTCAATATAGTTGATTAAATGCACGTTTAATGCATGATAAAATTTTAAATTTAATTGATTATAATTACATAATTTATCTATTTTAGATGTGTTAATGTAAAACTTCAATTATTCATAGTTTAATATAGCCTTAATTTAATATATTCGTTTATTTAAATGACGAAAATTCATTTTGACCCCCCCCTCTCTCTCTCTATTATATATATATATATATACATATACTAGCTATATATATATATATATATATATATATATATATATATATATATATATATATATATATATATATATACTAGCAGACCCAGCCACGCGTTGCTGTGACTAAGTTATACGTTGAATTATACGGCTGTAAACTATTTAGTACAGTCAAATTATTATTTACGAACAAAGACGAAAACGTTGCAGCCGATGTAAAAACCCACAGGGTTGAGATTTGAAACTTAGGTCAAAATTTGGAAGCGATTGATAAAAATTTTCGTAGTGTTGATATTAAGCACAAATTAATTTTATTGTAGGGTCCTATAAATTTTAATGGAGAAGTGATATATATTATTTCCAATGCTACTTTGGATAAAATTGCTAAAATGACTAATATATAAATTAAATTCTATTAAAATTCTATTAAAATAAAAGTATAAAAGAAACAGACGATTTTAAAATCAATTTTTATGGAGGAGTGAAATATAATATATGCTATAATGGATAATTTTACTATAAAATGACCTCATCATTTTAAATATTTTAAAGAGGGCAACAGCTGTAGTTATAAAAAGGAAAACAATAAGGCTAAACCAGAAAAATAAGTAAATTTGATAAATATTTTAAAACTTTAAAATTGGAAATCTTATGAAATATTGGACATTTAAAGTAAACACATGTATCATTTTAAATAGAAAAAGATTTTGGAAAAGTTTAGTGTATTTTAACGAAGTGATGAGAAGTTTTTGAGTATGTTAAAATTTTAATAGTAAATTCAAGTTAATAAAGATGGGAAACATTGAGGATTAAGATAAGAATAATTATAAGAAAAAAAAAAAAAAAACTTTTTATATACCATGCTTTTCAATTTTAATATACTAATAATATACTAATTAAAAAGAAAATGATAAATATTCTATCATAGTTTGAAGTCAAATTTGTTTTCAAATGTCTAAATAAAATATCTGATGTAAGATACTAATATTTTGCAGCGGAATAGATTTCATTTCTGTCATCCTTGGCGAAAACAAAAGAATATCGCCAAATTATCTGGCGAAAATATTTAATTCCTTTCAAAAATCATGGTTATTTTAACAACTTATATTAAAAGAGTAATGAATAATATGAAACAGTATTTCGTACAATACATATTACATGTCATACATACGTACAATGAATAATACATATTACATTTCGTACAATGCATACATCTGGCATGTATATTTTCGTGTTACGCTTTTGATCGCCAAATAATAATAATAATAAAAAAAGCCAAGGCCGACAGAGTTTTGAAATTTAAAATTAAAATTTTGTCAATTTGACAGCAAAATAATTCAATCTAACACCCGCGATAACTAATACATATCTATACCCAAATATAAGGATTAAAATCGGGAAATAAATTTCCTCGATTTTTAATAATTTCTTACAAAAAATCCAGTGGGCAATTAACATAGGAAATCTTTTTCTTGGCTGCACAGACGGTCAGTGAGTCACACTTCGCTTGCGTATAGAACTCATAGATATAGTATAGCATATATAGAATAGAGTGATCATTGGGGAGAAAAAAGTTATTCCTTTTCATTTGGGAAAAGACGACGTTTTTACCAAAATATGGCAGTCTTTCCCCGAGTGAATACACACGGGAATACATACTAATATTTTAGCAAATAAAATTTATGAATAATTTATTTGCTAAAGGGGAATGGAAGACTCCAGATACAGTTTCAAATTCATATTTCTTTCTTTCTTTCTTTTTTTTTTTTTTTTCAATACCACTTAATGGCTGTTTCCAAAGCTTTTTTTTTTTTTTTTTTTTTTTTCGGCATCAAAAATCTTTGTACGATAACATGGGGATGAGAGATCTATATATATTACTACCCAAGTAACACAGACTGTTGGCCCAACTGCGATTTATTGTTAGTTCGTTGGGGAATGGTTATCGTTGGGGAAAGGGCTCAAAACAACAGTGGGCCAACAGAAAATAGTACTGTTGGCCCAACAGTCCTAAAATGCTCTTTTTTCAACTGCAAAATATAACAGTTAGCCTACAATGTGTTCACCAACAATGGCCCAACAGTTTGCCAACCAGGAACCAACTGTTCCATAGTTGGGCCAACTGTCACCCAACGGTTGGCTCAACCGAGGGCCGACGGCCAAAAACAACCGTTGGCCAACGAAGAAGGAATCGTAGGGCCAACCGTTTCCCAACCATTCCGTGTTACTTGGGTATATCTATGATAGAACTACATTAGCACTTTATCAATGTGTATAAAATCTTTAAATTGATTATGACGTCAATTTTCGTGAGATGCATAATTTAACTTTTTATAATTTCTTAACGTTCACGTTTGATTAAATGTATTTATTTTTATGTCGAAAGAAAATGAACTCTCATTTTTTTTTTTTTTTTTTTTTGGCAACAATTAAATTAATGGAACTCACAGATATTTTGGAGCAACTTCAATAAAGGTCTATAATTAACAAATAATTGCAATAAAACAATATTGTGACAATAAATTGAGATAAAAACTATCCTATCTCTCAAGTTGGACCAAACTGCACACAGTGTGCAAAATTTCATTAAAATCGGTTCCTTAGTTTAGGAGTTTACCCCGGACAAACATCGTGACACGTAGTTTATATATATATACAGATGAAGCACAAATAAGTAAAAAACAGGATTAATTTCACTGTATTATCTTCATTATAATATGAATTCAATTTACACTTCAGTCTAAGTAACACGTGGCCGGCTATGCTAACACCAAAAATTTAAAAAGTGGAAATAATTGAATTATACGAAATTTATTAATAGGTTAAAAAGTTGAAGATTCTTTGTGTAGATGGCAGCACCAAATATATTTCAGCTTTCATTTTCATATGAAACAGAGTAATTGCTCCACGCTCTACTTTCCCCGTTTCATTTTTGAAAGGAAATATGAAAGTTGAAAGTAATCTGTTACAAATAAAGACTGTAAATATTTTGAGGAGAATTTTATAGCGTCAACAACACGTGGTAATTATGCTGTTAAAATGTAGCTTATATGACACGTTCGTAGATTTACCATAGCAGCGCCATCTGTTAGAATCATTTGGAGTTAACAGATAATTGTGACTGTCAAATAATAACAGACAAATAATTAGCAATAAATTAAAATTGCGACTATAATTTGAGATTTAAACTATCCTATCTCTCAAGTTGGATCGAACTGCACATAGTGTGCGAATTTTATTATAATCGGTTAAGTGGTTTAGGAGTCCATTGAGGACAAACATTGTGACACGAGATTTATATATATTAAGAAAGATAAGATATATATATATATATATATATATATATATATATATATAGAGAGAGAGAGAGAGAGAGAGTGAAGGGGGGGGGGGAACTTTAAGACCATCATCGCATTTTTTTTGTTTGTTTGCATTCGAAAATGAAATTTTCTTTGTAAGTTACAATTTCGTTTAATATATAAAATTTGTAAGAAATAAAAAAATAATATATAAATTTAGAATTTA
Source organism: Salticus scenicus (assembly GCA_963930645.1). Taxonomy (NCBI): domain Eukaryota; kingdom Metazoa; phylum Arthropoda; class Arachnida; order Araneae; family Salticidae; genus Salticus; species Salticus scenicus. The sequence continues at coordinate 75,216,963 of OZ005661.1, forward strand.
AAATAAAATACGTTTGTTTTTGATGTAATCAAATGGAAAAATCTTTAAGACCAGTTTAAAAAGTGATTGTTTGCGTAATGAGATGACATATTTGCACAGTTTTGAGCGGGACATTAGTTTGAATGAAAAGAAACATTTTTAGTTCCCCATCATACTATAGGTGTGGGGAACTTAGGTAATCGTGAAAAATTTCGTTTTTTTTTTTTTTTTTTTTTTTTTTACTTTTTTACACGTTTTCAGGTGTGAGGAATCCGAAAATGACAAAATTTGTATGGTGTCTGTTAGTTTGTTAGTCTTTACACGATATCTCACGAACAAATGATCGCAGAGAGGTCAGACCAGTTTTAAAATATTACTTTCGATACTGACAAGAACCTTATTCATTTACAACATTCGAATTAAAAACTTCGTAAGATATTAGAAATTTTCGATTTTCTTAACATGGGAGAATAAGACAAAATTTCACTTAAACGAGCATTAAATGAAAAAAAAATTACTGTAAAAATGTCAGACCAGTTTAAAAATATTTTTGATGCCGGAATGAACATCAGTAACTATAAATATGCTACTTTGAAAATTTCGCAAGTTATTGGAAATTTACGAATTTCATAACATGGCAGTATGGGGCACAATTTCACATAAACGTCAATTTTGAGAAATATTTTCATCGTAAAGATGTTAGACTACTTTTGAAATATTATTTAAAATACTGGCATGAATATCACTATGAATTTTTCAATATAAAAATTTCGTAAGTTATTAGAAATTTACGAATTTCTTAACATGGAAGAATAGGGCAAAATTTCACACAAGCGTCAATCTTGAGGAATATTTTCATCGTAAAGGTGTCAGACCACTTTTGAAATATTATTTAGGATACCGACATGAATACCATAGAGTATGAATTTTCTAATTTAAGAAATTCGTAAATTATTTGGAATTTACGATCCTCTTAAAATGGCAGAAGAATACAAAATTGAGCATAAACGGCCATTTTAAGGATCATAAATATATCGGACAACTTCAAAATAACATTATAATATATATAATGACCCACATCTGTCATGAACGAATCCGGTTAGTACCGCTTCAAAAGAGAAACTTTTGGCAGCCATTTTTTTTCCGTTTGTTTAATTCAACTTAGGAAACATACATATCATTTTCATACATGTTTTGTATCGCACATATTCTTATTTATTTCCTATAAAACCTTGAAAAACTATTCATTTGTAATGTTTAAATGTATAAATTAAATAAAACGGATCACTGGCTATAATAAACATGAACCTATAAATAGAATTATGTAACTTCATGATTATAAACAATGCAATACCAAATAAAAACAAACCAAAACTGTTGCCATTCAGAAAATACAAATTCCAAATGGACAACTTTTTAATTCCGAATGAACGACTCTTTGACTGTTTCATTAAAAAAACGCTTAAAATATTTCTAAAACATATTAAAGCCTTAAAAATCTTAAAATATTTGTAAAAACGCATTAAAGCCTTTAAATATTTTTATCAAACTTCATTGTTTGTTTACATTGTAAGGTATGATTGGCGTCGAGTTTAGTACGTAAATGCCGCCAGTTGATTTTAGTTTTGAAATTAGTGTAAAATGATAGTTGGGACAGAATGTTTGGTTGGGCAAGTAAAACTCACCAGTTGAAATGAGTATTGAAAGTAGAGTAGTCTAAGGTGATAATGTCGAATCAAGGTAAAATGTTCGGTTGAGAATGAGAAAGTCCCTAGCTGGATCCTGGATATTTTGGCGATGTTGTGGGTGAGATAGCTGGTTGGAGGTATCGAGTAGAGGTGAATTTGGGTTAGCATGGAGTGTCTGTAGTTATTGGATAGTTAGTTAGAAAATTTGAAAACAGGATCTACGATAGTCTTAAAAAAGAGTATTTTGGTAAAATGAAGTGAATCGTTTTTTCTTATTATGAGGACTTTAAATGCGCAAGCGAAGTGATGACGTCACTTGCCGTTCGTGGATACAAGAAAAATATTTCCTATGTTAAACGCCCAATGGATTTTTCGTAAAAATTTATTAAAAATCGAGGGAAATTATTTCCCGATTTCAATCCCCATATTTAGGTTTAGATATGTATTAGTTGTCATGTGCATGCGTTAGATTAAGTTGTTTTTGTTCTAAAATTGATAAAATTTGAATTTTAAATTTCAAAACTCTAGATATAAAAAAAAAAAAAAAAAAAAAAAAACTTCCATATTCCATTGAAAACAAACATTTCATTTCAAAGGATGATATTTACACAATAAATATCCAACTAATATACTAATTAAAAGGAAAATGATAAATATTCTATCATAATTTGAAGTGAAATTTGTTTTCAAATGTCTAAATAAAGTATCTGATGTAAGATACTAATATGTTGCAGCGGAATAGATTTGATATCGGTCATCCTTGGCAGAAAAAAAATATATATATATATATATCGCCAAATTATCTGGCGAATATAATTTAATTCCTTTCAAAAATCATGGTTATTTAAAAAATTTATATTAAGAGAGTAATGAATAATATGAAACAATATTTCGCACAATACATATTACGAAAATATACATCTGGCATGTATATTTTCGTAGTACGTTTTTGATCGCCAAATACAAAAACGCCAAGGACAACAGAGTTTTGAAATTTAAAATTAAAATTTTGTCAATTTGACAGCAAAATAACTCAATCTAACACATGCACATGATAACTAATACATATATATATACCCAAATATGGGGATTAAAATCGGGAAATAATTTTACTCGATTTTTAATAATTTTTTACAAAAAATCCAATGGCCGATTAACATCGGAAATCATTTTCTTGCATTCACGGACGGTCAGTGACGTCACACTTCGCTTGCGTATAGAGCACTTAATGGAACACCGGGATGTGTTGTTGCTGTTGTGTTGTCGGGCCTATATTTTTTGTCAACCAGCAGTTTTTTTATTGTCATTCATATTTATTGATCGGGTAGAATTTTTTAAATTTCAGAACGAAAATTATAAAATATCGAAACACGTTTGATTTATAAACAAAAATTGAAAATACATTTAAATGATCACGTGGTAACCATTATGATCTAAACATTGTTTTCAAGATTTATCGTTCACATTCCGTCATTTTGACGGGGTTATATACTAGTTCATGATACTTGTATGAACATGACTGATTACAGATATTCTAATAGGAAAATTTCGTAAGCTATTCGTTATTTAAGATTTTATCAACATAGCAAAATTGCAAATTTTCCATATAAATATGCATTTTGAAGATTGTTGCACTGGAAATAGTAGCATGAAAACTAAACTACGAAATTTACCCTTATAAAATAAATTAATAGATTAGAATAAGATAAATATATCGAAGTGAACGGTGGATAGCCTATTAGGCGGGGATTTCATTCTGTCACTGTGTCAAGCGTTTTTTCAAATTCATTTCTCTTAACATGATAACCATGTTAAGAGAATGTCTTGTTCCAGAAATTTATGAATATAACTGAGCAGAGTCCACCTATGCCAACTAGTTTAATTATTTAGCTGAGTGTTGAAGCAACAGTATGGATAGAGGGAAAATTACTGAGTAATTGAAAAAGGGAAAATCTTGGTATTTTAAGAAAGTGGAATGAGTGAAAAGCAAATCGCTTACAAAATGGAGAGGTCTAAAACTATTGTTCATCAATTTCTCCCAGACCCGTGCAGATATGGTATAAAAAAATAGAAGGAGTGCCTTAAAAACTACCAGCCAGACTGAAAAGAAGTGTTATAGGAATGTCTGTGAAAGACTATGCATATTCTACAACAATAAAATCGTCTCTAAATCTTCAAGTAACAGCTAAAACTATTAGAAATATCCTGAATCGTGCGGAAAACATCAAATATTCAAAATTAAAAAGCAAACCTAAGCTTGAAAAACGGCATGTTGAAGCAAGAGTGAAATTCGCAACATCTAATGTTTTAAAACCCAACTTTTGGCGAAAAATAGTGTCTGATGGTTTACGAAACTATTGGCATGATTTAAGACAAGATCCTGCGTATTTCTCAAAGCGAGTGCAAGGATCTGTCCTAATTTGGGCAGGTTTCTGTGCTCGGGCGAGTCTAATATTGTATTCACTAAAAGTAATATGAACTTTAACTATCAAGATATACTGGCTAACAATTTTGTTCCATTAAAAGATAAGCTCATGGATCAAAATTGGATTTTATTGCGAGAAAATGAGTCTGTGCACATGTCTTCTTGAACAATTTCTTGGCTAACTGAAAATACTGTAAGTTTTATGGAATTTGCGGTAAAAAATCCAGACTCCCCACAAGGAACATGTGGGTATCGTTGCACGCAAGGTATACGAAAATGGTAAACAATGCCATTCTGTTTCTCAGATCAAGTCTGCTATTTCAAAAGCATGGGATAAAATATCGATTCTAACATGTAAAAATCTAGTAAAAATCTTGTAAAATCGTCTTTTAGAAGTAATTCGTGTGAAAGGAATTCACATGAAGTTCTAAAAATTAGAATGTAATACTTTTAATTAATGTTTAACTTTGTGGTCTTAGTTTTTTCCACCCTTTTATGTTGCGAAAAAAAAAAAAAAACTTTCATATAATATATTAGTTACAACCATTCTTTTAATAAAACTATGTGAAGATTTAATATTTCTTATTATGTTATTTTATGTTTCTTTTATTTAGTAAAATTAAAATTTTTGTAATTTCCCAGGGGGGTCTTAAAGTTTTTTTCATCACAGTAATTCTGCCTGCAATCAAAAGCTTTTCGTTTAAGAATTGATAAAAAGGTTAAGATGACATTAGAAATGTGTGAAATACAACATAAGGAAAAATCTGTGTTAACAGATTATGAAAGAGGTTAAATAGTTAAAAAGAAAGAAAAATCTTTTATCAAATATCTTAAGCATATAATGTTTTTAAATTTTCGTAATTTTCTGAGTTTAAAGCAGAATCGATTAAATTTTTAGCTAGTTTTATTTATGTTAAATTTACAAAAGGTGTAAATATCTATTTCAGTTTGATAAAAAAAGAAAAGAAAAATGTAATTATATCAAAGCTGCTCAAACTTAAAGTCAAGAAATATTATGACAAAAAAATTTTTTCGCTTGTGTCTGGACTAAGAAGTCCATATAGATCGAAGATTATACTTGTGATGAATAGGAAATCCACTTGGCAAATTTAAATACAGGAAAATTATACTGGTATTATGCATAGAAAGGTTTTAATAATGCGAAGAAATGAAAATTTTTGTAGAATATTAATCCAAGCAGGCAGACAGAGACATACAGACGAATAGATAAATCTACAAAAACTAAATTTCGAAAGTAAAGATCAAAGCATCATTTCGTTTAAGGTATATTATTAAAATACAGAATTATAGAATTGCAGAAATGAATATAAATGTCACATTCATTTTATGGCTTCATAAAAATTAGAAGATATATTTACATAATGAAAATTTCGTTATTGAAAATTATTAATAAATCTTAGATGTGACTACATCTCAAACATAAGAGCAACTAACTCCCTTTTAAATTTCCGAACATACATATGTAAAGAAAGTATTTTAATCTTGTCAGAAATACGAATTTGATATTTTGCTGTTTCTATACGTTTTGAGAACTTTCGAATTCATTTTTGTTATTTTTAAGGTGATGTATACGAGTGAACACGATAGCGTCTAAACGATTTGTTCGAATGAGCTGAAAGTTGGTACGTAGTTATAGGTCATTGTAGCATGAACCCTATTGACTTTGGAGAACTTAGCACTTAGTTACACAAAGAAAAATTTCTTATCATTATGGCCTATGGGCTCAAATTGTTTAAAGTGTGATAGCGTCTAAACCACTCATTCGACTGAGCTGAAAATTTATACATATCTTATAAGCCACCGTATCACGAACCCTATTGATTTTGGGGAATTTAGCTCTTAGTGTTTTACAGGGAGATAAAGAAAATTTATACATATGTTATATTCCACCATATCATGAACCCTATTGATTTTTTTAAATTTAGCACTTAGTTTTTTACAGGGACACAAAGAAAATTTATACATATGTTATATTCCACCGTATCACGAACCCTATTGATTTTTTTTAATTTAGCACTTAGTTTTTTACAGGGACACAAAGAAAATTTTCTTATGGTCTATGGGCCCAAATTTTGTGAAGTGTGATATATAGCGTCTAAATGCTTTATTCGCTTGAGCTGAAAATTTATACGCATTATATAAATTACCGTCACGCAAACTGTATAGATTTTGATTAATATAGCACATATAGGTTTCAGGGACGCAAATAAAACTATCATTGTGAACTCAAATGTTTTAAAGTGCGATAGCGTCTAAACGTCTTGTTCGATTGAGCTGAAAATGTGTACATATATTATAGGTCACCGTTGCACGACATTAATAGTTTTTGGTGAATCTAGCACATAGATTATTTTTTTTTACAGGGACAACGAAAAATTATCCACTATGGGCTCAAATTATTTAAAGTGCGATAGCATGTAAATGCTTTACCCGATTGAGCTGAAAACTTATATACATGTTATAAGTAAACGTCGCACAATCCGTGTAGATTTTGGCGAGTCAAGCTCAGATTTTTTACAGGGACACTACAAAAATTTATTATGATCTATCAGTTCAAATTATTTGAATGGCGCTAGCGTTAAATTAAACTACATACATATTAGAAAAATATACTGAAAAATCCAATTATAATTTTCTCTTTTATTTAACGACTTGACTTACTTCAAATGATTTATACAAACATTAATTACTTAATGTTCGGAAAGTCGAGTGGAGCTACTCCAGATTTTTTACAGAAGCATTAGAAAACCAATAAATTCGTTGGGATGTTTTTCGGGCAAAATAGTCTAGATTAAAATATATTTGCCTGATTGGCTGTACTAAAATAGTGTTATAATTGAAATTTTCTACGTTGTTCATATTGAAGGGTTGATGAAATAACTTTATTGGCAAATAGATTTTCACAAATATTTTATAAAGGCCATGCAGGGTTCTTTTAGGAAATAATTCCGTTGGAATGTTACGTTGTGAAGTCCGTTAAATGAATTCATCATCCAAGTACTTTGATAGTAAAAAAGAATTATTATATTACTGAGTATTTGAGCCTAGAAAAGATTAAATTACTTTTTGATGACAAAAATGGATTTGTTTTAGTGCAAGGAACTAGAATTAAATAGCTAAATTTTTTAAACAAAAAGTGATAATTTAATATCAATAGTTGTTATGGTATGGAGTATGTAACATAATTACATATGTTAATTCTGCATGACAAGTATTTAGTTATTTTTTCTGCCTAGTAGCCGCTCCCCCCCCTCCCCTTTAAAAAAACTCCTATAATTGATGGTTTTGTTCTACAATTCATGGAAATACTAAAAAGCAAATTTAGAACATTTTCATTTTAAGATTTATTGTGAGAGTGGACACTGTTTTTAGTTTTTATACAAAGAATCTTCTAAAGTGATTAAAAAAGAAAATTTTCGCTATCAAATAAATTCAAAAATATTCAAAATCAGTTTACTGATGCAATATTTAGATTAAAAACATCGAATGCTCCCCAGTGAAAGTATAACGAACATTATTATATAACAGTTTCTCACTTTTCAATGCTTCGTGATTAGTCAAAGCAGTAATCTAATAATTTTGAATTTGTCAGCCGATCATAAGTCAATATTTTTTTGTGTGTCGGGTATTTATTTGAACTTTCATGTGATACATCGCACCCGAGCTAGAAAAGTGATACCATGGTGATACAAGTCAAAAATGCAGTATTTGAGAAAAATCAACTTAAAAGGCAAGGCATTGAGTAACATTATAAAACAATTGACAATATTTCAGGTGGATAAATTTTAGAGAAAAAAAGTTGTGACGCTTTTTTGCAAGTTGTGTCACTTCACATACATTTTTCTATGACATTCTCAAATTGACATGTTTGACTTGTGTCACTTCTCTCGCCGGAGTGCGACATACATATTAAGTAAAAATATGGTTTTTTTTTTAATGACATTTTATGTGTAAAATCGTTAAGAATATTTTGCGTAAAGCCTTATTTTGTTATCGTTGTTGTTGTGTGCCACTCGGAAATTCGGAGCACCGGAAGTGGAACTATCCGGATATATTTTAAGTCATGAGGGGCGAGTCTTCCGTTATTAGGAGCGCCTCATAGGGAGGAAGTACGACTTTAGCTCCAGAAGCTGGTAGCACTAGCCAGACAACAGGAACTCTAATTTTGTTCCGGATCAGAGCGAGTTAAACCCATGTTCCAGTACCCCCAGAGGTATAATTTTTGATGGGAACTTGGAGGACTTTGCGACCACGACGGAATTTAACGTGCACCAGTCGCCATTAGCGTACAGGACGGTCTTCGGCCGGCTCGAGGACCGAAACCGCAATCTTTCGATCACGAACTCGCTGCTCTTACCGACCAGGCTACTGCGGCCCTAAAGCCTTATTTTATCATATTCATTTATCGAATATACAAAAATTTTCTTGGGGGGGGGGGGGGGGAAAGGGCTATTTATCACAAAACTGGGTGTTTTTTTAATAAGCTTAGTTTTCATTTCTAAATGCATACTTCAAGCTTTCTATTGCATATACTAAAATACATCATCGATCGATTTGTACAATTTCAGATTTACGAGAAGTCATATTAGACACTCAAGTCTACTGTAACGACAGAAAAGAAGTTGTATTAAGATTTAAAAGACATCATAAAAACTCCAAGCTAACAGATTAAGTCCAGTTAAAGTTAAATATTAACTGGAAGTAAAAAACACTATGTTTCAGATAAATTTATAACTATTTATCTTTATACGTTAAGTTACTATATGTAATAGAACTTTTATAATTGCAAGAACAAAACTTATAAGCTTATCAATGAATTTTATCAAGTAAAACAACTAAAGACTGCTTTAGGGTACGGAACAACTTTATCAGCAAACATTTTACTTACAACATTTAAAAGTCGGCAATTCCTCATAACTTTTTTCAATATCTAAATTACCAAACAATACATTTTGCTACCATAAAATCTAAATTAAAAATGAAACATAAAAGTTTTAAAAATATTATCTAAAATATATATATACATACCCCTTTTATTATCAGTTGGCGGCAAGTACAGTTTCAGAGTTACACTCTTGAAAGAAATTTGTCTAATTTCTCAATAAAAGCAACGTTCCTTTTTGACAGACGTAAGGTCAGCTTGATTGGTTTACCATATAAAGAATTAAATACTTAACAAGCACTTTGCAAACTAATATAATCAAAGTGTGTATGAAATTATATTTTTGAAAATATTATTTGCAAAAAGTACTGTCAAACAGCTTATGTTTGACGCGAAGAAAATTGTCCAATTAAGCGAATGCATTTGACATAAAGTTACATTCAAACGGAACACTTCCGGTTTCAAAGCCATTTGCAAGCGTTCCAAATGTATGGCTACAGTCGGCAGCAAAAGTATCCGTTCACTAGCAAAAATTCCTATGTATAAAAAAAAAAAAGAACACATAATACTGTTTTGTTAAATAAATCCTTGTCGAATCATGGTCTTAGACTCATTAAGAACATGATTCGTCAAGGATTTATTTAAAAAAACTACATTAAGTTTACCTTTTTTACATAGGAATTTTTACTAGTGTTCGGATACTTTTGCTGCGAACTGTATTTGCAAAAAACTTGCAAAATTTACGTCATTGAAATTGCAAGCGTTCCGTTTCCATGTACAGTCGGTAACAAAAGTGTCCGAACACTAGCAAAAATTCCTATGTAAAAAAAGCACACTTCATACGATTTTGTTATATAAATCCTTGTCGAATCCTGTTCTTAGTCAGTATAAGAACATGATTCGATAAGGATTTATTTAAAAAAACCGTATGAAGTGTACTTTTTATATATAGGAATTTTTGCTATTGTTCGGACACTTTTGTTACCGACTGTAACCCTAAATTGTAATGATATATTTTGAAAATTATTTCAAGGCGTGATTGTGAGTGGAGTGTTGTTTTACATTGCACTAGAGCTACTCAATGAACTATTGGTGAAGGTCTGGGATTCACTCCTATGATTGGTTTCGAGACATGCAATCACGATGTACAGTCAGCAGAAAAATTATCCGAGCGCTAGCAAAAATTCCTATATAAAAAATGTACACTTACGGCCTTATTCACCATTAACTTCAACTCCCGGTTCAACACCAAAACTTGAAAAGCGTCTAAAGGCAGATTATAGCTTTCAAAGAAAATTTGGCATGCTTCTTCTGCCATCTAGTGTCAAAGTTTTCATATAATTTTTGATTGGTCATTTTCAGTTAAAAAATCTGAAAATAACAATACTGCTAGATGGCAGATGCAATGCGTCAAACTTTTCTAAAATGTTGAACCCTGACTTTATACGCTATTCAAGTTTTTGGCTGTTATTCACCAATAACCTCAACTCCCGGTTGAAGATGAAAATTTGAAAAGTGTATAAAGGCAGGTGCAAATTTTCAGCAAATTTTGCCGTGTTGTTTCTGCCATCTAGCGGCACAGTTATTTTAAGATTTTTTAGGTGAAAATAACCAATCAAAGGTTATATGAAATTCTCGACGCTAGATGGCAGAAACGGATTGTCAAATTTTGCTGGAATGCTGTACCCTGCCTTTAGACGCTTTTCAAGTTTTTGCGTTGAACCGGGAGTTGAAGTTAATGGTGAATACGGCCATTAGTGTTCAACAGGGAGTTGAGGTTATTAGTGAATACGGCCGTTTACATACTGTTTTGTTAAATAAATCCGTGTCGAATCTTGTTCTTAGTCAGTCTAAGAACATGATTCGATAAGGATTTATTTAACAAAAGAACAAAAGAGTATTAAGTGTACTTTTTTTTTTCATAGGAATTTTCACTAGTGCTCGGATACTTTTGCTGCCGACTGCATTTATAAGTCTATATTTTAATCTGAATAATATACATTTGACGAAAAATTTACAAATTATAAGCTTTACTATAGAAAATATCATTCACTAATACGAGTTACTAGTTTGCTGCTACTCTTAAAAACTGTAGTGGCTGCTATATATTCTATCCTCTACAGTCGGGGGGTCCATGGAGGATCAAGATTGTGATGGCATGTCTCCGGATCACCTCTAGGGGGGTGTCCCAGACCGTCGCTAATTGCCCATCTGCGCAGCACTAGTGAGACGTAAAACCCAACCATCCATCCATCCTCTACAGTCGGCAGCAAAATTATTCGAGCGCTAGCAAAGATTCCTGTATAAAAAAGTACACTTAATAGTGTTTTGTTAAATAAATCCTTGTCGAATCATGGTCTTAGACTGACTAAGAACAGGATTCGACAAGAATTTATTTAACAAAACAGTATTAAGTGTACTTTTTTATATAGGAATTTTCGCTAGCGCTCGAATAATTTTGCTGCCGACTGTATAGTCCGGAAACATGGATCCTCCGGAAACATTCCGCGGAGGATCAAAATTGTGATGACATGTCTCCGGACCACCTCTAGGGGTGTATCCCAGACCGTCGCCAATTGCCCATCTGTGCAGCACTAGTGCGATGTAAAACCCAACCATCCATCCATCCTTCCTCTACAGTCGGCAGCAAAATTATTCGAGCGCTAGCAAAAATTCCTGTGTAAAAAAGTACACTTAATACGGTTTTGTTAAATAAATCCTTGTCGAATCTTGGTGTTAGACTGACTAAGAACAGGATTCGACAAGGATTTATTTAACAAGACAGTATTAAGTGCACTTTTTTACAAAGGAATTTTTGCTAGCGCTCTGATAATTTTGCGTCCGACTGTATGTATCGTAAAAATAATACCTCTGGTGGTTCCGAAACGAAGAATCTATCGCGGAGATATGTTCCGGACTACCCCTAGGCGTGAATTCAAGACAATCACTAATTGTCCGTTGCTATAGTGCGACGTTGAACCTAGTAAATTATCGTGGAGAATCAAATTTGTGATCGCATGTTTCCGGACTATACAGTGGGCAGCAAAATTATTCGAGCGCTAGCGAAAATTCCTCGTAAAAAGGTACACTTAATACAGTTATGTTAAGTAAATCCTTGTCGAATCCTGTTCTTACTCAGTCTAAGACCATGATTCAACAAAGATTTATTTAACAAAATAGTATTAAGTGTACTTTTTTATACAGGAATTTTTGCTAGCGCTCGAATAATTTTGATACCAACTGTATGGGCTTTGAAGTTATGGGTATTTTCGCCCATAGGTGTAGTGACCAGATCAGATTACTTTTGTAACAGACAATCGTTGAAAATTGAAACAATTATCCAATTATCTTTTCATTCTTAATAAATAACGACTAAAATAATACATCACTGATAAATAATTTACTTCCTACAATTTTTGAAAACTTAGAAAAATGCCTTTAAAATAAAAGCTATCCCCAGAAAATTGAGACATCTGATCAGTTTACCCATAGGCGATCTACCGGAGGCATCATATGGGTACAGCGCCTATAATAGTACATAGGCCGCATTCGTAAACGCCCCAGTAAGTGCAGTAGTTTTCGTGGCAAAACTGAAATCAGTGTGGTTAGTTACGGCTCAGTGTAATCAGTTTTCTATGAGTTTACGAACACTTTTTAGTGCATCCAATGTTGCTCTAAACTTTTTTTAAAACAATTAATCTCTTTAGCGTGTTTTGTTATTTAGAAATTGTTTATATCGCTTATATAAAATTTATTTATTTCTTTGTTACTTTCATATGAAATTTGGTTAAAAAAAAAAAAAAAAAAAAAAAAAATTGCTTGTTTAGCAGATTTTAAAAGCAATAAGTATTCGAGAGCATGTATTAAAATCTATATTCAAAATTCTGTAGTGAAATAATCTTTCGATGATTTTAGAAAACAATTTTGTCTTTAGATGACTATTCTATGACTCTTATAAAACCAAAAAGCATTCTTTTCTTTTAAACCTATATACAATATGCGTCATTACAAAAAAAAAAAAAAATCTGGAGTGACTCCACTCGACTTTCCGAACATTGAGTAACTAACAGTTTTGTAGATAAAATAAAGAAAGAGGAATTGCTAAACAAACAAAAGAGAGAAAACCATAATAGAGTGTTTTTTTCTCCATATATCACACGAGGTTTTATTTAACGCTACTGAACTTTGAGCCCTTAGATCATAATGATAAAGAATTTTTCGTTTTGTCCCTGTAAAAATCTATAGATGCTAGATTCACCAAAATGCTTATAGTTAGTGCAACAGTGATTTATAATATTCATACAAATTTTCAGCTCAATTGAATAAGGCGTTTAGATGCTATCGCACTTTTAAAAATTTGGTCTCATAGGCCATAATGATAAAGAATTTTTCTTTGTGTCCCTGTAAAAAAACTGTAGTGCTAGATTCACCAAAATCTATACAGTTGGTGCAAATGCGACCTATAACATGTGTACAATTTTTTTGCTCAGATTAATAAGGCGTTTAGACGCTATCACACTTTTAAAAATTTGGCCCCATTGGCCTTAATGATAAAGAATTTTTCTTTGTGTCCCTGTAAAAAAACTATAAGTGCTAGATTCTCCAAAATCTATACAGATTGAGTATCTGTGACCTATAATATGGGTATAAAATTTTTGCTCAATTGAATAAGGCGTTTAGATGCTATCGCACTTTTAAGATTTTGGTCCCATAGGCCATAATGATAAAGAATTTTTCTTTGTGTCCCTGTAAAAAAACTATAAGTGCTAGATTCACCAAAATCTATAGGGTTCGTACTATGGTGACTTACAATATACGTACCAACTTTCAGGTTAATCGAACAAAGCCTTTAGACGCTAGCGTGTTCACAAACATACACACATACACACACACATACATACATCATCGTAAAAATAGTGAAAACGGACTCAGGGGACCTCAAAACGTATAGAAACATCAAAATCTCGAATTCGGATTTTTGACATGATTACAATACTTTCCTCACTATAGTGTTCGGAAAGTAAAAAAAAAAAAAGGAAGAAAGAAAGACCGACTTATTACTCATTAACGTAAAATAAACTTTTGATATTGAGTAATTTAGAAAATCACTTTCATGTCCTTCATCTAATGTATGAAAATTTTCAATATTTATGAATTTAATATACAGTCTGCAGCAAAAGTATCCGAGCACTAGCAAAAATTCCTATATCAAAAAAGTACACTTAATACAGTTTTGCTAAATAAATTCTTGTCGAATCCTATTCTTACATTAGTCAGTCTGAGAACACGATTCGACGAGGATTTATTTAATAAAACAGTGTAAAGTGTACTTTTTTTACACAGTAATTTTTTGCTAGTGCTAGGATACTTTTGCTGCCGACTGTATATAGTAAATAATTTTAAAACCACCAATAACCAGAGTAACAAAAGATTCAATGCACCGAATACTACATAAACCTTAAAAAAAGATATAAATATATATATATATATTTATCTATATCATTATATAAAGCGCAAAAAATTGTTTGTTTGTGGAGGGTAATCTCTGAAACTACTGAACCGATTTAAAAACTTCTTTCACTGACCGAAAGCTACAGTATGCCATATTGTTATAGGCTATATTTAATTTTGATAAAATAAATTTTAGTTTAAAATCTGAGCATTTTAATTAAAATCCCCATAGAAGCCGTAATAGAAATGGAAATAATGAAATATTAAAAAAATTAGCTGCTGCCAACACAAAAGAAACATTTACATATTCATTTCGTTTTTAAAATATCTAAGACGTGAAAAGAAAAGAAATATATTTGCACGTGCATTAAATTGAAATTCATATAAAGCTTTTTTAACTGTTAAACTTACACGTTAAATCTGACGTCAATATAGAATTAAAAGTGTTTGTTTTTCTAATAATTTAATTTGATATGATATGATATAATATCTAAGCATCAATGTTTAAACCACGGAGTCTTTATTACTCCGTGGTTTAAACTGATGTGTGTAAACGAAATTGGAATTTAAAAATAAATAAATAAATAAAATAAAATAAAATAAGAAATTCTATTTTATAATATTATTTATTTTAATTTATAATTGTTGCCAAAAAGATTTACGAATTAATTTATTTTTAGACATATAATAAAATATATTTTCACGCGAACAATAATATAAAAAGTGAACTGGATTTTTTGTAAAAAAATAATAAAGATCGAGGAAAATTATTTCCCCATTTTAGTCCCCATATTTGGATATAGATATGTATTAGTTATCATGTGCATCCGTTAGATTAAATTGTTTTGTTGTAAAATTGATAAAATTGGAATTTTAAATTTCAAAACTCTAGAAAAAAAAAATGGCAAATTTCCATATTCGATTGAAAACATAAACATTTCATTTCAAAGGATGATATTTACACAATAAACATCCAACTAATAAACTAATTAAAAGGGAAAGGATAAATATTTTATCATAATTTGAAGTCAAATTTGTTTTCAAATGTCTAAATAAAGTATCTGATATAATATACTAATATGTTGCAGCGGAATAGATTTGATATCCGTCATCCTTGGCAGAAAAAAAAAATATTGCCAAATTCTCTGGCGAATATAATTTAATTCCTTTCAAAAATCATGGTTATTTTAAAAACTTACATTAAGAGTGTAACGAATAATATGAAACAATATTTCGTACAATACATATTACGAAAATATACATCTGGCATGTATATTTTCGTATTACGTTTTTGATCGCCAAATACAAAAAACGCCAAGGGTGACAGTTTTGAAATTTAAAATTAAAATTTTGTCAATTTGACAGCAAAATAACTCAATCTAACGCATGCATACAATAACTAATACATATCTATACCCAAATATGAGGATTAAAATCGGAAAATAATTCTTCTAGAATTTTAATAAAAAAAAAGAAAAAAAAATCCAATGAGCGATTAACATGGAAAATCTTTTTCTTGCATCCACGGGCGGTCAGTGATGTCATACTTCGCTTGCGTATTGAGATGTTTAAATTTATTTGGCGACAGCCATTACTGAAATGTAAATAGCATTTAATTATTTGAGTTACATTATGTTGACTGGAAACCTATTTAATATACCTATGCTCTATAGCTATACTAATATAAAAAAAAAGAAAGGTTTATATGCATATGTAGAGAACGATCGCTAGAACTAAAAAGCCGATTGCTTTTTTTTTTTTTTTCTTTCAATAATCAAAAGTTACACTGTCTCTCTCTAAGTGCTAGAAGCTATAAAAAATATTGGTAAAATAAATTTTTAATAAAAATTTTCAATATTTTAATTGAAAACAAAGCATAGATTTGATATCTATCGTCATTGGCGATTTTTGTATTTGGCGATCGAAAACGTAATACGAAAATCTGTATATTATCGTAGTAAATACGAGATGTATGTGTTTACTTCAATTACCCTACTACCGTTAGGTAGTGGAAGTATTGTATAGGTTTTGGCAATTGGTCAGTGTGTGTGTATATGTGCACGTGTGTGTAATCTTCTGGCTGTCATATCTCCAAAACTAATAAAATTAGAACTACTAAACTTCACAAGTGATTCAGGTCTGGTGTACAGATAAATTTTCCAAATTTTCGTGAAAATTAAAAAAACCGGAATTGGGTCATCGAAAACCAGAAATGGGACCCTAAGCCCATATTCAAAAACACCTCTAATGATTTTCTTCAAAGTTGCTATAAAAATAATATATTAGATGCCCTTTCGATTGAAAAGTTGCTTAGTTCAGGAAAATTGATAGGCGTCCTCTATAAACAGCTCAATTTCAGACTTCGCAAGTGCGTTCCTTTAAAAACGCCTGTACGGATTTTTTTTCAAACTCGCCATGTTAACTTCCTATTAAATATCCTTTTGTATGTAATTATTGTTTTTAGGTCAATAATTGAGTATGTTAAGTTTTGGTAAAAGTTGGTATCTCAAAAACGGCTCTAACGTATTCTTGAAAATTTTTTCTTTAATCCAATTTAGATAACCTTTCTCAAGTATTACGTGCTTATTACAGGAATATTAACGGTCATCCTGATTAGGTAGTTCAGTTTTAGATCTCGGAAATTCGTGTTTAAAAAAATAACTATCTATTTTTTTCCCCTTATTTTTTAACTCGCTATGCAAACTCTGTTGTATGTGTCTTTATACGTGTATCAAGTTTCTCTTACTCGAAAATCTCAAAAAATGCAAGTAATATCTCCAAAAAATTGTATATATTACGTGTAATAGTGGGTAATGGAAGTCGTGTGGTTGTTTCACACCAGATTCTGTAATAGTATATATTGTACGAATATTGTTTCATATTATTGATTTCTCCTTTAATATACATTATTAAAATAATAATCAATTATGGAAAAAATTAAATATATTTGCGAAATGAAAAAATAAATAATAATTAAAGCTATTATGACGTCAATTTTATCAAAAACATTTTCATGTCATAGGTTTATTTTTCAATATTTTTTATTCATGAGTTAAGAAATGTTTCCTTTTATGAAATAAATAAATAAATAAATAAATAGCATTAAGTAAAAATTGCCAACATTTAACAACTAATTAAAAAAAATAATTGTAAAATTATATTTTGACTTTCCAGTTAATAATATTGCCTGACTATAACATATAAACTGATATATTTCTTGATTTTTTACATATCAATCCATCTTTAACTAAAATTTGTTCATCAGTGCGAAGCCGGACGGGTCAGCTAGTATATATATATATTTAACTCGTTAGCGCCCTCATTTGAGGAGAGCTAATAAAATGGCACGTATATATTTTGTGGTTTCTTGGAATGATTTCTGCTTTTTAATGACAGTTTATTGCGTCACTCTAAATGATTCCTGAAAGTTTTATGTGCTTACTATTAATAATTGCCTCATAATTTGGATAGTCATTTTATGATTTTTCATTCGTCGCACATATATTTGCTTTTTGCGCAGGTATACTGACTTAAATCAAGTTGAATAATAATATATATTATAATACTTTGCTTTCAGAATTCTTTGTCAACATATAATAGGAAATTAATCGGTTATCTTAAAGTTTTTCTATCTAGAAGTTTTCTCGCTAGAACACTTAACTTCAATAAATGAGGATAGGCTTTAAATTTAAAATTATCAGAAGAATTGTTTAAGTTAATTTATTTCACTGTCAGTTGTCTATATTTATTTAAAAGTTAATTGGTTTAGTTTTGTGCTGAAGAAGAAAATGAGGATCAATAAAAATTAAAAAACAAAATGTTTTAGATCATTCTGTAAAAAGTAATGGTTGAAATGCATTTTTGCAATGTAGCATTTGATTAAGAGAAATTCTCATTATCAGTATAATTTTTTAGTGCTAGAGGCCTACTTCAGTCGGTACAGTTGTCGAATTTTTATAGGTCACTCTTAATTAGTGCTAGAGGCCTATTTCAGTCGGTTTATTGAATGGGGATTTATTGAATGAAGTCCCCCCCAAGGCCCAACTTTGACATGAGTCCCCCCCCAGGCCCAACTTTGACATGAGTCCCCCCCCAAGGTACCCCTATTTCAGTCGGTACAGCGTTGTCGAATTTTTATAATACACTCTTAATAGTGCTAAGGGCCTATTTCAGTCGGTTCATTGAATGGGGATTTATTGAATGAAGTCCCCCCAAGGCACAACTTTGACATGAGTCCCCCCCCAGGCCCAACTTTGACATGAGTCCCCCCCCCCCCCAAGGCCCAACTTTGACATTAGTCCCCCCCCCAGGCCCAACTTTGACATGAGTCCCCCCCCAAGGCACACCTCCCCCTCATTGGGAAAAAGAGAAAAAACGTTTTGCGGCTATAAGACAGTTTGGACTTCCAGCGTTATTTGTTACAATATCTGCAGCTGAAACACATTGGTTTGATTTAATGAAAACTTTATCATGGAATTTAGATCGTCAGGAATTAACTAAAGAAGAATTTGTCGATATTAACAAGTTTAGCAGTACGCCTCTGGCACTAAATTAAAATCTGTCAATGTCAGATTTTCATGTTTTAAATAATGAAATAATGTCGTGTCTGTATATTTTTTATTTTATTTATTTATTTATTTTTATTTTTTTTTTTTTTATGAGGCTACCACATATATTCATAGAGATAGAACGGTTTCTTTAAAAATTTGCAAAAATAAAAACCACTTTAATTATAACACGTAGGGTATTTAGACCTAGTGCAAAGTCAGTTTTAGGAAAGTTGGCGTGCTGCATTAGTCACAGCATATTACAATCAGAATGCAGAAACGTTAAATATTTTACGAAATATGAACATTTTTACTAAATAAATTTTAATAACACATGCGGAAGCTTTCTAAAAAATTTCATTTGCATAATTTAATAGCAAAAAGTACGGAGCTACTTACATGGAAACCTCAAACAAATATCGTGTAAATTCAAAAAGTGAGTGATAGAATGGGCAAAATCTCAATCAATGAATCACAATCTCTCTCTCTGTGTACGTATATATATATATATATATGTATATATATAAATATAAATAAAAGGAGGGGGGGGGTGAGATTTTAGGGGGTTTTATTAACATTTATTTTACAATCAGCCCGCCCGTTCCCGCTCTTCGACGTCTTTTTCTAAGTCAATATTGTCCTTTTATTACTTCCGGTGCAAGCCTTTTTTTTTTAAACACACTTGACATTGTGAGTTTTTTTTGGTTATCGTCCCATGCTATTTCTATGGAGTTTCTAACTTTTTTCCCCCTCTTTTTCTACATTCTAAAGTGCGGTGCATTTGGCATTGATTGAATCAATATAAACATGTGAGTAAAACCCCTTATAAATTAGCTTTTATTTTAAGGGGAACTGAAATTCTGTTCATTCAATCGCACATAACTTTTTTCAGTTTACACGATATTTGTTTGGGACTTCCATTTAAGTATCTCGATACTTTTGGTTGTTGAATTATGCAAATGAAATTATTTAAAATCTTGCGCATACGTACTTAAAAATTTAATAAAAATGCTCATATTTCGTAAGATATTTAACATTTTTGCTTTCTGATTGCAGTATGTTGTGTCTAATGCAGTATGCCAACTTTACTAAAACTAGCTTTGTACTAGGTCTAATAGCTACGTGTTATAACAATAATAAAAAAAAAAAATTGATTTAAGAAACCGTTATATCTCCATGAATATATGTGGTAGCCTCAAAAAATTTAAACAGATAATTAGATCCTCATAATCACATTCTTCAGCCAAAACGCATTTCAAGCATTACTCTTTACAGGGTGATCCAAAACACTGATTTTTGTTTAATTTTTTCTGGTTTTTTTTTTTCTTCTAGATAAAAGTTTTGTTGAAATGTATGGAGGTTTAACATGCTCTTTACACTCCCAAAGTTTCAATATAATTCCTACAAAATTTTTCTAGGTATTTGACAAAACTTTTAAATTCAAAAATGTCGAAATACTGATTGGTAGAAAGTGTATTTAGAGATTCAAATTTTGAATTATCCATATATTTTGAATTTAAAACGCGTCCAATTTACAAAGTTTAAATATTGAAGATGTTTTCTTGTTTACTTCGTCTTTTATTTATTTATTTATTTTTTTGTTTGATACTCTTACTTAACGAATCTATATACTATCTCTTTTCTAATTTCTGGAAGTGAAAAAATATTCAAGGTACGAGATGGAATAACAGAGTTTTAATGCTTTTATTCAAAATAAATTTAAAATCAGACATTTTTCTTTTAAAGCATCACAATGACAAAAACTCATTAAATGGAGTTCGATAAGGAGCACATAAAGAAATTCACTACATTAAAATTTGCATTGTTTAGGGATAATTCCTGCACTGGAACGATGCCAATTTGGAGAGCTTCTGTAAGTTCGTTTTTAATTGAATAGCAAATCAATCCTAAACCTGACATCAAGAAAGCAAAGCCCGTAAAGACACAAAATGGAGTCGTGACATCTTGGAGAACAGCAGGCATGCAGAAGAATAACATCCCAATGACAGAAAGGAAAAATGCAATGATAATGGTCATAGGATCTATCAACATCGTCCCTGTAATAAAAAAAATAATCGTTACAAAAGTATGAAATTGCATCAGAAATGTCGGTTTCCCCCCCCCCCCGCTCTGCTTTTTTTTTTTTTTTTTTTTTTTTTTTTTTTGTGTGTGTGTGGGGGGGGGGGGGATGTTGAAACCAAAAATATTATATTCATTTAATTAATTAAAAAAGTTTTAAACAACTGGTTTTGAAACATTAATTTGAATAGTAATAGTAGAATACTAATTTGAATAGTTATAGTAGAATACAAGTTAAAACACATAAAACAAACGTTTTGTGCTATTTTCTTAGCACCTCATTATAGTATGTATATAACATCTACCAAGCAACAACTGCATGAACAAGGAGTTCAAGATGAGAATGTATATTAGGATGGTACAGCGAATGGCGCATGCGCGTCAGTGTGTTCTATGAGTGGCATTTTTATAGACCACACTTTAACACCTTTAATTTTGCACAAATTCACATTACCAAAATTGGCAATTATTCATATGCACAAAAACATGCTTTCTATAGAAATACAGTATGTTTAGTGTTAAGATTTACAGGGACCTACATTATACAGGCGATGCATTAACGGCCCTCTTCACTTACCGTCTCCGGAAACCCGAGCGAATGTTATTCTACAGGGAAATTTTCTTTACAAATAACTTTTTAACTAATACATATTTTTAAATTCTGTTTTCACATTCAGAAAATTCCAAACTGTTAAATTGACGGATCTTTTTTTAAAAAACTATTTTTTTAATTTTTAATATTTTATTTTGAAATTGCAAAATGAAAAAAAATCCACGTATTGAAAATTCGTATTTTGCAGCTTCAACATAAAATATAAAAAATTAAAAAAATAATTTTTAAGAAAGGTCCGTCAATTTTATAGCTGGGAATTTTCAGAATGTGAAAACAGAATTTTATTGTAAAATATGTGTTAGTTAATAAGTTATTCGTAAAGAAAAATTTCCCATAGAATAGCATTAACTTCGGCTTCCGGCGGTGGTAAGTGAAGAGGGCCCTTAAGAGCTAAACCGGAAACTGCTTTAAGCGTTTTTAACACTTTCTAACAATGTTTAAGAGTGATTATGATTTCAATTAGCCTATCTGCCCGCGTCCTACCTTCCGTAAATATTCAGGGAATTCTTTTCTTTGAAACTGATAATATTATTCAGGTTTATTATTATGGGATGTTCCGTATTGAAAATGTAGTAAATACTAGTGGTTTGTGTACAGGGACATTCAAAATAATTCTAAAGCATTGAGGTTCCATGAGATGCATTTATATAAACCACATATAAATCTTATTTTGCACAAATCATAATGAAATTAACATTAATTGTTAATATGAACAAAATATTGCTTTCTGTAGAATACTGTATGATTAGCATTACGATATACTGAGGCACACAAAAATATTCACATAGATCAAGGGCTATAACCGGAAATTGATGGAATTCCATTTCCGATTTTATCGATTTTTTTTTAACACTTTAAACAATGTTTAAGAGCGAGTATGAATTCAATTAGTCTACCTATACGCAAGCGAAGTGTGACGTCACTGACCGTCTGTGGATGCAAGAAAATGATTTCCTATGTTAATCACCCATTGGATTTTTTGTAAAAAATTATAAAAAACAGAGGAAAATTATTTCCCGATTTTAATTCCCATATTTGGGTATATATATGTATTAGTTATCATGTGTATGTGTTAGATTGAGTTATTTTGCTGTCAAACTGACAAAATTTTAATTTTTAATTTCAAAACTCTGTTGTCCTTGGCGTTTTTGTATTTGGCGATCAAAAACGTAATACGAAAATATACATGCCAGATGTATATTTTCGTAATATGTAATTGTACGAAATATTTTTTCATATTATTCATTATTCTTTTAATATAAGTTGTTAAATAAGTTGTTTTTGAAAGAAAATAAATTATGTTCGCCAGATAATTTGGCGATATTTTGTTTTCTGCCAAGGATGACATATCAAATCTATTCCGCTGCGACATATTAGTATCTTATATCAGAGTATCTAGACGTTTGAAAACAAATTTGACTTCAAATCATGAAAGAATATTTATCATTTTCCTTTTAATTAGTATATTAGTTGGATATTTATTGTGCAAATATCATCCTTTGAAATGAAATGTTTATAATCCATTTTTTTTTTTCTAGAGTTTTGAAATTTAAAATTCAAATTTTGTCAAATGGACACTAAAAGCAACTTAATCTAACTCATTCAGATGATAACTAATACATATCTGTACCTAAGTATGGGGATTAAAATCGGGAAATAATTTTCCTCGATATTTAATAATTTTTTACAAAAAATCCAATGGCATTTAACATAGGAAATCTTTTTCTTGCATCCACAAACGGCCAGTGACGTCAACACTTCGCTTGCGTATATGTCCGCTGTGTGATTACATAGGCAAAGTACGTTGAAAGAAACAAAGCAACGAGTATACGTACAGTTTGAAAGGGTTTATGTATGAAATTTTCCTTTCTTGTTTTAGTTCTGCTACGATTTAATTAAGTTATTTTAACACAGGATTGCTCATCTTGTAGGATTTTTAAGTTTAACTTACTAATTTGTTTTTTTTTTTTAATTAATTTTTTCAGCCTTTTATATAATAACGAGAATGATTTACAGTCTCGGATTTTTATGTCTATTTTTAAAAGCATATTGCTTGAAAGAAATTCTTATCAAAATTTATACAGTTTACAAATTACGTATGTTACATAAGATTTTAGTCATCATATAAGAATTTTTAATACAAGTTTAAAGAAATTGATCATTTAAAAATGAAGTTTGCGTCATCAGTCAGATTTTTAGTTCCCCAACATACTATAGGTATGGAGAACTTAGGTAATCGTGAAAATTTTCGATCTCTTTTTTTATACTTTTTTACACATTTCCAGGTGTGAGGAATCCGAAAATGACAAAGTTTGTATGGTGTTCGTCTGTAGGGTGTCTGTTAGTTTTTTAGTCTATGTAGACGATATCTCACGAACAAATAGTCGAAGAGAAGTCAGATCAGTTTTAAAGTATTACTTTCGACACTGGCAAGAACCAGGGTTGCCAAATTTTACATTATCAATCTTCGAAGTGATTAGTCAAACGTTACAATTAAAAATTATTGGTGACTATTTATAAAAAAAAAAAAAAAAAAAAAAAGGCTAAATTTGGCAACATTGGTAAGAACCCTATTCATTTGCAACATTCTAATTAAAAAACTTCGCGAATTATTATAAATTTACGATTTTCTTAACATGGGAGAACAGGGAAAATTTTTCACTTAAACATCCATTAAGTAGAACATTTTTAGTGTAAAGATGTCAGGACAGTTTTAAAATATCAGTTTTGAATTCAGAATGAAAACCATTAACTATAAACATGCTACTTTGAAAGTTTCACAAGTTATTTGGAATTTACGAATTTCTTAACATGGCAGAATAGGGCAAAATTTCACATAAACGTCAATCTTGAGAGATATTTTCATCGTAAAGATGTCAAACTACTTTTGAAATATTGTTTAGGATACTGGTATGAATATCATAGACTATGATTTTTCCAATTTAAAAAATTCGTAAGTTATTTGGAATTTACGATTTACTTAACAGGGCAAAATTGAGCATAAACGTCCATTTTTAGGATCATAAATATATCAAACAACTTTAAAATACCATTTATTTTGAACATGATTGACTACAAATATTCCAATAGAAAAATTTCGTAAGTATTCGTAATTTAAGATTTTATCAACATAGTGAAATTGAAATTTTTCATATAAATAGGAATTTTGAGGATTATTGCATTGGAAATAGTAGCATGAAAACTAAACAACGGAATTGACCCTGATAAAATAAGTTAATGGATTAGAATAAGAAATATACCGAAGTGAACGGTGGATAGCCTATTAGGTGGGGATTTCATTCTGTCACTGTATCAAGCTTTGGTCAAATTCATTTCTCTTATTATGATTATAATACGTTCCGCACTAGAAATTTATGAGAACATAAATATGACGGGGAACTGCGCAGAGTTCACCTATGCCAACTAGTTTAAATTTGTTAATTTCTTAACTTCCGGCTCCTTTATTAGATATGCTATGCGACTAATTTATTAGTGTATTAAATCTGATGAATTTTTTTCTGATTCTGAAATTCAAAAAGGCCCTTATTTATTTAAAATTTTTTTAAAAGTATTTATTTGAAGCATTTTGTGTAATACTTAAGTGAATTAAAAAAAAAAAAAAAAAAAAAAGTACTATGAAATAAAATAGGCATTAGGTAAGAGAATTAAAATCGTAAAAATAATTTAGACAAGCCTCCTTTATGGAAATTCCATTTTTCTCGAATTAGCAACGTAGATTACTGATTTGTAATTTCCCTATTAACTGGCAGATTGGTTAAAGTAATTAAATATGATTTCCCCCTGTGTCGTTCCTACATCGTTAGTCTTTTCCGAGTCAAGAGTGATTCTCTCAACGGAAGTAGTTAATAGAGGACAAATGTCATGAAATTTTAATATTACATTTTTATGTCAAAAAATATTTCCTGGGAGTTTAAATGCATTTAATGTATATTTGGAAAAATGTCTGGATACACGGCTATTGTTTATTCCACTAATCCGCTTAAGGTTCCAGCTTTTTTTTTTTTCTGTTACAAAATCTTTCAGCTTTTTTATTATGTCTTTAATTTTTGTTAGTAATAGAATAAAATAACATAAATAAGTAAAAAAAAAAAAATATTTTAAGCCTTTAAATTATACTTATTTTTTACCACATGTTTCAACACGAGTAAACTCGTGTATAAAAGGAAAATCAGGAAAAAGTAGATTATTTGATATGCACAAATTATTTTAAATACAGGAGTTAACTCTTTGTAGTGGGGAGAAAATGGATGCCCGAATATACTCGGGTTAAAACTTTAAGTAGTTAAGTGACTATAGATTCTATACTACTTCAAGAACATAATTCTTTTTTTAAACTTTCATATTCTCTATAGTCTATATAAAATACAAAAACAGTACTCGTATCCCGGAAAGATTTCTACCCCATAATAAGCCATATGTACTCATAAAACACTTTAAAGACATAAAATTTCGCATTTGAAAAAGACTCAAGTTTTAGGAAAATATGGATGCTTGCGTTAAGGGGTATACAACACACTTATATACAATACATCTTTAAGATGATTCAGATTTTAACAAATGAAATTCAAGTTTTACATTTCCTTTTGCAGCAATTTTGCGCAGTTTTAGTTTGTAAATCTCCTGTTGGTTTTTCTAATCTTTAAACTTATTTTAATTTCATATAAATAATTGTTTTAAAAGTTTATTTAATAAAAACATTGTTTAGCTAAGCAGCTTTTAGCGCTAGCTTTCTCTGTTTTACGTTTTATTATAATTATCTTTAATTATATATCAATTTATATCATACGCATTCATTTGAGAAAATTCGTTTATATATATATATATATATATATATATATATATATATATATATATATATATATATATATATATATATATATATATATATATATATATATATATATATATATATATATATATATATATATATATATATATATATATATATATATATATACAGTCGGCAACAAAAGTATCAGAACACTAGCAAAAATTCCTTTATAAAAAAAAGTAGAGTTAATACTGTTTTGTTAAATAAATCCTTGTCGAATCATGTTCTTAGACTGACTAAGAATATGATTCGATAAGGATTTATTTAACAAAACAGTATTAACTCTACTTTTTTTTATATAGGATTTTTTGCTAGTGTTCGGATACTTTTGTTACCGACTGTATATTATATATATATAAATAAATAGAGAATATGCATTCGAAACCCATATAACCAAATAACAAGAGTTGTAGCGCGAATTCTTTGGTAAAATAATTTTAAAATAAGCAGTTATTTCAATTTGATAGAGTTTAAGGATCATTAGAAAAAGAAAGAAAGAAAAAAAAAAGGAAATTAAAACTAGATTACCCGTATTTAAAAATTGTGCATAAACACATACAGTATAAATATGGACATACAGAGTTCTAATTGAAAATAATCTTGATTGTTTTTTCATATATTATTTACAAAAAATCTTCATAAAGGGATTGAATTCTTTATTTTTTTTCATTTCTATGAAATTTTCATTTACTTTACACTTTAAAAGGAAAAAGTATTTATATCGAACCAAATTTTCTTTTCAATAGATTAATTCTTACACCACAATATCACAATTTTTATTATCTTACCTTCGTATTTCTGCATTATAAATTTAAAGCATCAACTACTTTGAAAAGCTTAATTAAGATACAAAAAATTTTGAATTATTAAATCAGTTTTATAAAATTTAAATTACCAAGCAGAAGACACGTTTATTAATTTTGACTACACTTCGAAGATACAGACTCTACAATGACATTGACATGATGGTTGAGTATCGATTCTGCTTTAAGATATAGTGACCAAACGTCCCCATTTTCTGGGGACAAATAGGGACATCCTTTTTTTTTAAAGGCATTTTACTAAGTTTTAAAAAATTGTAGAAAGTAAATTATTAATCAATAATGCTTTATTTTTAGTCCTTATTTATTAGGAATGAAAAAATACATCCATAATTGGATAATTGTAGCAATTTTTAGCGCTTCTCTATTATAAAGGTACTTTGATCGGGTCAGCCTACTTTAAAATCGATAAGTTTTGGGGTTGCATACAAACCGAACGCTTGCAACTTCGATGACGTAAAATCTGCAAGTTTTTTGCAAATACAGTCGGCAGCAAAAGTATCCGAGCACCAGCAAAAATCCCTATATAAAAAAAGTACACTGAATGCAGTTTTGTTAAATAAATCCTTGTCGAATACTGTTTTTAGTCAGTCTAACCCCATGATTCAACGAGGATTTATTTAACAAAACAGTGTTATGTATGCTTTTCTTATATAAGAATTTTTGCTAGTGCTCGGATACTTTTGCTGCCGACTGTAGTCATACATTTGGAACGCTTGTAAACGGCTGCAAACGGCTTTGCAAAAGGAAGTGTTTCATTTGAATGCACCCCTTGATGATGATGAAAATAATAGCAATGAGTGTTGAGTGAATTTTATGTCGCACCAGTGCTGCGCTATGACAATAAAGTTGGCAGAAAAATTATTCGAGCTCTAGGAATAATTCCTATGTAAAATAAAAGTACACTTAATACTGTTTTGTTACATAAATCGGTGTCGAATCATGTTTTTAGACTGACTAAGAACACGACTCGCTGAGGATTTATTAAACAAAGCAGTATTAAGTGTACTTTTTTCACATAGAAATTATTGCTAGCACTCGAATAAGTTTACCGCCGACTGCACTGTTAAAAATTTCAACAGAAAACTCTGTGTAATCAATTATCTTAAGGCCCTCCGAGGCCGAGTGGACATGTCACCACACTGCTAATCGCCTTCGAGCGTAGGAGAGCGTGTTCGATTCCCGCGCTGGCCCTGGGTGTTTTCTCCAATTCTTCGTATTGTAATTCTGTCATGTGCTATCTGTCGTTATCTGACGAAGATTTACAAGCGGACTACAAGTCGAGCATACAAATCTGATGTATATGTTATCAATAAATTATCTTAACCGTTTGGCCGGAACATGTTTTCATCATGCTTACCAGGAACATCGGTATCACAGACCGCTTTTTGAAAAAAAGGGTACTGAATGTGTTTGTCGAAATTTTGTGGTGATAAATAATGAATTCTTGCAGCAATAAATTTACTTTCTCAATCATGACGTACAGTGGTAACAAAAGTGTCCGAACGCTAGCAAAAATTCATATGTACAAAAAGTACATTTCATACGGTTTTGTTAAATAAATCCTTATCGAATCATGTTTTTACACTGATTAAGAAAAGGATTCGACAAGGATTTATTTAACAAAACCGTATGAAGTGTACTTTTTTTACATAGGTATTTCTGCTAGTGTTCGGACACTTTTGTTACCGACTGTATCATAGGAGCGACAGGGTACATTATATGGTTGATTGGATTTAATGTCGCATTAGTACTGCGCAATGGGTAAAAATGATAGCTACTGATAAAAATACCTTTCAAAGGGCATATAACTCCTCAAGGAAACTCCATGTAATGACTCGCTTGTGAATGATTTGGATATGGAAGACTTCCTACAAATAACTCTTCTTTGCTTTGAATGACTTACTACTTAAATATATCTGACGATTGGAAAAAAAAACTTTGAATAAATCATCGCAACAAAACTTTACCTAAAATACTTTGCAATCCAACTCGAACACCAAAAACTCGCCGAAAACCACAATTCCGTTAGGAACTCACAACTTCCATCCGTAACTTTCTTCATAGCACTCTAATTCTACCTAATACCAACAAAACCAATCGAACTTAAACTTTCAGAAAAAATTCTCAGTTACTGACATTTCTACGTAATGTGTCTGTTAGTGCTAAAAAATTGAGATTCCTAATATTCTAATAACACTTTACAGGTTTCTTTTCAACAGTAAGTGCTCCGCCCCTTGCTCACTGCCAACCCTCAAGGGTAGCTTCCCTTGTTTGAGCGGGTTTTACGTTGTTCTAGTTCTACCCTGTGAACAATTGGCGACGGTTCGGGACTCAACCCTAAGGGTTGTTCTGAGACACACCATCCTCTACAGGTTGAGTTCATTTTACGTCGCACTAGTGCTTCAGTTAGACACCCTTGGTGTCTTGGACATTTATAGCCAAACGTGCCGGTACCCTGTTCTAGGAATATGCATCCGTAAGTCTTTACATTAAGCCTAACCTTTAGCGGTCTCTGAGACCGGTGTTCCGGTATAAGGGTTAAGTCTTACGTAAAATTGCAGAGAAAAATAAACGAAGATGTTAAAAAACTTATTTTATACATTCATTTTAATAACTAATATTAATTTAATTAATTGTTGAAAATATATTTCGGACTCAGAATGCTTTTTCTAAAGTAGAAACAGTTATTTTTAATTTTAATTAAAAAATTAAATAATAAAATTACGTAAAAATACAGAATAAAGATAGAGAATCGCGATTATTCACTTTTAAATCAGAGTTATTAAATATTTTCATTAAATTTACAGAAATTTTTAACAGTGTGTAGCAAAACAGCATTAAGAACACTTCATTTAAAAACGAATTATTACTAGAGCTTCAATAATGTTGCTGCCGACTGTACAATTTCCTCCCCCTCTCCGGTCTTCAAATTACATGTTATTTTATGGCGAAATTTGTGTATAGAATTATTTATTACCTAATGTATTCTTTTAAATTCCATTTTTACGTTCCAAAAATTCACAACCGTTGAATTTGTACTCGTTTTTCAAAATTGACTTTTTAAAATTTTAATATTTCTTTTAGAAGCTAAAAATTGAGAAAAATGCACTTAGTTAATTTTTCGCAGTTTAATGATTGGTTGGTTAGTTGGGTTTTACGTCGCACTAGTGCTACGCAATGGTAATTGGCAATAGTCTGGGACTCATCCCTAGAGGCGTTCCGGAGGCCATCACAATTTTGATCCTCCACTTTTGCATTTTTAACTCAATATTAAAAAAAAAAAAAAAAAAAAAAAAAATCAATTTTTGGGAAACGAGCACGAATTTAATGGCTGATAGTTTTCAGAATGGGAAAACGGAATTTATATCGACGAGATATTAGTACAGCGTCTAGAATTAACAGTGCGGAAATCGCCTATAACCGTGATGTTAAAAATAATGCTACAAAAATTAAGCTTCCCCAGATGTCGCTGTGACCGGAGCTTTTGTTCAAATCGAAGACTTGATTGGCTTTTCCCAGTTTCGCCAGCCCAATCACGTGATCTAAGCACATAATTAACCAATAGGGAGTCTCGGTTTTGATGTTGTGACACTAGCTTCGATTACAAGGACATCTGGTGACAGGCTTAATTTTTTTAGTACAATTTTATTTGCCACTTTCCACACTGTTTATTCTAGACGCTGTAATATTAGAGTAGACCCCGGACTAGTTATCTTTTTTCTTCTGAAAGATCACATTCCCACCATTCCACCATTTCATTCGCCAAACCGACATTCCACTTCCACCAAAGCAAATTTCCTCCATCGCTGTTTTATATTTCGACTGCGGATAAATTAAACACAAACCAAAACCTACATTAGCTGAAATGAAAAGAAAGTAATCTAATCCTTGTTATTGATATAAAGCTGTTCTGTTTGACTTTTCTTTGGAGCTTTGGCGCTAAGAGGAACAAACCATTTAAAATATGCAAAATCCCAAGAACCAGTTGCCAAGAGAGCGATTATCGCCAAAAGAAGGCTTAAAAACCGCAGTGATGTTCCGGGAATTTTTCTCCTTAGCCAGTATAGGGAATCAGTATTCTACTGGTATATCTGCTCGATGGGAATTTAAAAAAATACCTGAGGTATCTATAAGCAAATTTTCCCATATAATAGGCTGGCCAGATCAAAGTACCTTTATAATAGAGAAGCATAAAAAATTGCTACAATTATCAAATTATTGGTGCATTTTTTCATTCCTAATAAATAAGGACTAAAAATAAAGTGTTACTAATTAATAATTTAGTTTCTACAATTTTTTAAAACTTAGAAAAATGCCTTCAAAAAAAAAAAAAAGGGGCGTCCCCATTTGTCCTCAGAAAATGGGGACGTTTGGTCAGTATACATATAATAACATGGACATTAGCTGACTTTGACGATCTGTGATGTATCCTCTTAATGAGGAAAAGAAAAGCTGTAGAAAGGCATCCCAAATCCTACAAAACTGTATAAAAAAAAAAAAGAAAAGAAAAGAAAAGAAATGCAGTTTCGGTTGAGATTGAGTTTAAACTCGCATTAGAGCTATGCTGTCGGCAATTGACGGAGATCTTGGATTCAGAAACGGACCGGAGAAATACACTCTAGAACAAAAAAAAAAAAAAAAAAAAAAAAAAAGACACTCTAAGAAGGAATAATGCAAATTGGACAGAAATTGACATGCATACAAGTTCCGATGGAAAATGAAAAATTTTAAAGTTTGGCTGCAATCGAATGAACATGTGACGCTGCAGCGCATCTTAACTTGGCAGAATATTAAAGAAGAGACATTTTTATTTCAGGTAATAAATTCTTTGAGAATTTTATTCCGTCCATTCAAATAGACAATAACGATGCTGCGCATACAGGTGCGCAAACAATATGCGCAAATGTCAGCATTTGAGAGAGGTGTGTAACTGAATGGAGTAAAATGGCTTTCAGTGACGAGTCTCACTCCGATTTAAGCCTCGATGACCAACGAAGACGTGTCTGCAGACGCTCCAAAAAGGGGGATTTCAATCTCACTGTTGCCAGCCATACTGCCCGACAACCAGGAATGATGGTCTGTGGTGTCATTTCATTTAATAGCAGGACCTCTTTGGCTGTCATCTATGGCATCTTTACAGCACAGCGGTCCGTCGACGACATTCTACGTCCGGTTATGTTTCCCTTCATATCATGCAATCCTGATCGTATATTTAAGCATGTTAATGCCTGTCCGCGCACAGAGGTAGTTTCTACTGCTTGTTATTTTGCTTGTCCAATATTACTTTAGCCAGCAATGTCGCCAGATCTCTTTCCCACTGAGGACATTTACAGCATCATGAAAGGGTTCTACAACCAGCTCGGGCTTTTGCCAATCTAACGTACCAGTTGGAGATAATTTGGCACGGTATCTCACCGCTTACATAAGAGCCAGAAGTGTATCAAAGCCTTATTGACTTGTTTACTTTTGTGAGGTTTCCTCTTGATTAAATCATCCAAATTTTCTAAAACTACAATTATTTATTTTTCTCTACATCTACCAATTTTCGTCCCTTTCAGATGATTCCTTCTTAATGCGTTTTTTTTTTTTTTTTTTTTTTTTTTTAAGTTTTAGAGAGTATATGAACTTTTTATTGCTTGAGGTCGAGAATGTGTGGTTTTAATGTCATATTAGAGGGGCAATATTTTTATTGGTAACACATACAGTCGGCTGCAAAATTATTCGAGCACTAGCCAATAATTCCTATATTTAAAAAGTACACTTAAGACTGTTTTGCTAAGTAAATCCTTGTCGAATCATGTTCTTAGACTGATTGTGATTAAGAACATGACTCGACAAGGATTTATTTAACAAAACTGTATTAAGTGTACTTTTTTTTGGCAAGGATTATTGCTAGTGCTCGAATAATTTTGCAGCCGACTGTATGCATCATATTTGTGTACTTGACTCGGTGTCTGCTTGTAAATATTTGTCAGGTAAAGACAGATAGCACAAGACAGAATTACAATACGAAGAGTTGGGAAATGACTCAGGACCAGTGCGGGAATCGAACCCGCTCTCCTACGCTTGAAGGCGATTAGCAGCGTGGTGACATAACCACTCGGCCACGGAGGCTCAGAGAGGCACTATGGGCTATTCTTGAGAATTGTGAGTTACTTATAATGATGGTCTGGAGACATACCAACATTATTTTGATTCTCCTCGGAGAGTATTATTCCCTTGCTTTAATACAGTCGGCAGCAAAATTATTCGAGCGCAAATAATAACCCCTATATATATATAAATAAAAAGGCACACTTAATACTGCTTTGTTGAATAATTCCTTGTCGAGTCGTGTTCTTAGTCAGTCAAAGAACATGATTCAAGAAGGATTTATTTAACAAAAACCGCATTAAATGAAAATTTTTTACATAGGAATTATTGCTAGCGCTCGAATATTTTTGCTGCTGACTGTAGCTTGTCGAATCTCGTGAAACATTGAGCACGTTAGGATGCAGAACAGATTAATGGGGCACCACACCAGACATAATCACTGCTTGTGTTTGTTCTTTCCCCAATTAAGAGAGAGAGCCACAACCCTTCCAAAATCCTCACTGCAATAAATAATTTTTGTTTGGTTAATTGAGTTTTCGGTAATTGCAAAAATTTAGTTGAATCCAATATTAGTGTTGAGATCAGTTAAAATGGAGTGAATTTAACGTCGCACTTGATATACATAGGGGGCCATAAGGCGACGGCCTGAGGGTGGTCCCTAGAAAGTGGCCTGGGGAGATGAATACCAGCTTGGAGGAATGATATAAGAGTATACTGACCAAACGTCCCCATTTTCTGGGGACAAATGGGGACTTTTTTTTTTTTTTTTTCTTAAGGCATTTTACTAAGTTTAAAAAAATTGTAGAAAATAAATTATTAATCAATAA
Source organism: Salticus scenicus (assembly GCA_963930645.1). Lineage (NCBI taxonomy): Eukaryota > Metazoa > Arthropoda > Arachnida > Araneae > Salticidae > Salticus > Salticus scenicus. The sequence goes on from OZ005661.1 coordinate 75,251,244, forward strand.
TATTTTATTTTTACTATTTATTTATTAGAAAAGAAAAAATACATCCGTAATTGGATAATTGTAGCAATTGTTAACGCTTCTCTATTATAAAGGTACTCTGATCTGGTCATCCTAGAAATCCTTTAATAAACCAGAGATAAGACAAGAGCTTAGTGCGCTTGCGCAGTGGACGGAAAAAAATGGCGGGCTGATTAAATTTCGTCCAAACTATGGCAACCTGGATTCCTAACCTTGGCGCATAAGCGCAGTATGGGCTATTTATTTGTATGTTTCATAAGTGGTTTTGTTTAAAGGTGTTCTAGTGCAGTGGTCGCCAAGTCTATGTTGGCGCTGCAACCTACCCTCAGGCGGTCGAAAGTAGCTTTGGACGAATCAGGATTCATTGCCAGCATTGTCGCATCTCTAGTTTACTGAAGGATTTCTAGGTCATCCTGTACTACAGTGCCTAGAACAAACAGTGTGGCAAGCGCTAATAATCGAATGCTTAAAATACTGAAAAAAAAATAGCTTCCCAGATGACGCTACGATCGAATATTTTGCTCAAATCGGAGAGCTGATTGACTTTTCGCAGTTTCATCTGCTCATTCAAGTAATCTAAGTACATAATTAACCAATAGGAAGCTTTCCAAGCAATAAACTCGATCACATTGACCAGTGGAGAGAGGCTTAGTTTTTAAGGCACTAATTTTCTGGTCGCTTTCTACATTATGTATTCTTGATTCTGTATTAATCACTGACTTGAAAAACAACTGGAGAAAATGCTAGATCGGTTTTTGCGTGCCGTTTTTGGAAGGTTTGTCTTCAGAGCGTTGTACGGCAGAAAGCATTATGATACTTTTATATTTCAAAATAAAATTGTGTAAAAGTTGGCTGTTCGAACAACTATTTGCTGAACATGATATTGCAATTTTAATTTTTTTTTTCTTTAAAGAGTATAATAGTAATAGACGACCCGACAATTTTGCCTGCCGTACAAGGATTGACTTTGTACGGCAAACTATTGCAGAAAAACTGGCACGCACGAACACTGTGTAAAGGTATTGGAACCATTTGCTCCAATTGTTCTTCCGCTCAGTGGTATTAGTACTGCTTTGTTAAGTAGCGTTGGGTTTTATGTCGCACTAGTACTGCGCAATGTGCAATTGACGACGGTCTGGGACTCATAACTGGAGGTGGTCCGGAGACATATGCCATCACAATTTTGATCCTCCACGGAAGGGATGGTTCTTCCGCTTCCGTGATCCCCAGAGGTATATTTTTTTATGGAAACATGGAAGACGTTGCGGCCACGACAGATTTTACGTGCACCAGCCACCTTCAGTGTACACGACGGTCGGTCTTGGCCGGCTCGAGTACCGAGCCCGTAATCTTCCAATTACGAGCCCGCCAGGCGCTCTATCGACTGGGCTACCGCGGCCCTTTGTTAAGTAAATCCTTGTTGAATCATGTTAGTCAGTCTAAGGACAGGATTCGTCAAGCATTTTTTTTAACAAAACAGTATTAAGTATACAGTCGGCTGCAAAATTATTCGAGCACTAGCAATAATCCTTGCCAAAAAAAAGTACACTTAATACAGCTTTGTTAAATAAATCCTTGTCGAGTCATGTTCTTAATCAGTCTAAGAACATGATTCGTCAAGGATTTACTTAGCAAAACAGTCTTAAGTGTACTTTTTAAATATAGGAATTATTGGCTAGTGCTCGAATAATTTTGCAGCCGACTGTACTTTTTTTACATGGGAATTATTTCTAGCGCTCGAATATTTTTGCCCCCGACAGTAGAATATCAATAACCTTCACGTTGTCACAGAATGTGCCAGGATTTTGGGGAGAAATACGCATTAAACAAGTACAGTTAGGTCAAAATAAATAAAATATATTCATTTATTTTTATAATCCATAAAAAAAATTCAGCTTCAGAAAAAGGTAAATTTCATTTTATTAATGTATATTACAATTTGTAACGCAAACTCATTTATATGTTTAATTATTTTTCCCTTAATTTAAGAATCGTAATTCACTTCAAAATTTCTATTGTTCTATTGATGATTAGTTTACATGATTTTGCATACAATTAAAAAATAGGCATAAAATCATTCCTTATAAACACCATTAGATCTGTTACTAATTAATTTGTACAATAGTGATAATCTCCTCTAAATTCCCCTCTAAAAGATGATAATCCCCTCCAAATTCCTCGGAAAATCATCGTAGAAAAAATTTTAAGTATCAATCGGAAATGACAGCTACATACTACTTTATGGTAAGCAATCTGAATATTATAAAACAATAATATTCTTACCATACCTAAAACATTAAAAATTAATAAATGCTGCCATACTTTTATTAAAAAGGGGAAAAAAAATTATATCGATATTTATGTAATATAAAAACAAAAATTTTTTATGAAGCAGTGACTATTTCAAAAAAGAAATTTCAAATGTTTATTTTAAACCCTTTATCTACTGACGGTACTTTAAAGTACCATTACTTTTAAAAGAGTTTAAAATCAAATTTATAGACGAAATGTCAAAGATATTTATAAGAAAGGAACATGTGTACCTCACTTTAGTTTCACTACAAAGCATTAGACGATACATATAGCCATTTTTAATCCATAAAGGATTTTATGGAGTGCACTTGCTGTTTTTGCTTCATATTTTTCATGATCTTCATGTGTGTAATAATTAATTTCTATATTATTTCAAGAATATCCCACTAATCTTAGAAAAAATATGAGGAACATAAAAAGCAAATATTTCTTTACACTTTTTTCATGTCGAAATACTTTTTTCGACCTCTATGTACCAGTGGTACACTAAATTACCAAATTCTCATTAATTACTTTGATGAGGTGATATGAATGATTTTTAATGTATATATCTTTAAATAATGCTCTTTAGTAACTAAAAATGTCTGTTTCAAACACAATTTTTGTCTGTTTAAAAATGCAGTAGGTAAAGGGTTAAAACCGTAACTAGATATTATAGTAAGTGTATACTATTTAAAAAAAAAAAAAAAAAAACTTTCTCCGGTCAGAAAAGGTTTCGGTGAAATACCCGTTAATACCAATTTTGAATACCAATTTTTATATAAAGCAATATATTTATAGATCGTATTATTCTTTCCAAGATATATACTACAAACGATTAATGAAAATTACTACAAGAAAGAAAAAGGAATGTTCGAAATATTGATTATTGAAAACCCTGTTGTATAGCAGAAAACACCAAGTCGTATTAGAAAATACGGTTTCATGCGTCTTACAGGTAAAAGATGGTCTTTATTGCAAAAATTACACGGGCAAGGTTATGTAAATTAGCGTTCATATTTTTAATATTTTCTTTCTTTCTTTCTTTCTTTCTTTCTTTTTTTTTTTTTTTTATAGATTTTGAATACTACAAACATAAAAGTATAAATTGAACATTTTTGTACTTTAATTAAAGCTTAATTGATGAACAGGAAAGTAGATAATTTCAAATTAAAAAAGAAAATACTAAGTTTATTTATTTATTTTTTATTCAAATTAATTCAGCACCCCCCCCCCCTTAAAAAAAGAAAAAATAAGTTTATTAAAACTTTATTTTAGCAATTTCAAACATATTTGTGAAGTCTTATCATTTTGGAGACATCAACAATATAATGTAGCATTAACTGAGATAAATTATCATAAAATTTCCAATTTAAAAGACAAAATAGAAGGCAGATATTTATTAAATGGAGTAAAACTTAGAAAATATAACATATAAAGTATTAGGACTTGGAGAAGCGTTTGATTAAACTGGAAACCAATTCAGCTCATTTATCTTATTTTATTTATCTTATTTATTTATTTATTTTTTTCTATATGTAATATAGAGAAAGTATTGGATTCGCGAAAATTTTCGACCTCCGTTTTTTGACGGATTTACACGTTTTGGGATGTCCTGAACACGAATTGATAGTTTTTAGAAAATGTCTGTCTGTCTGTGTGTGTCACGATTTTTGTGGACACTGTAGCTCACGAACCAATTAATGAAATTTAACCAAACTTGGTATGTAGTTGCACCCTGACATAAACTGGTGCTGATTAGATTTGGGGATCAATCGCTCAACAGGTGGTGCAGTGATCGCATTTTTTCTAAATTTTTAATATGGCAGTATAGGACAAAATTTCGTATAAATGTACAAAATGAGAGTTATTTTTAACTTGTGATTGTAAAATTAATATGAATTATTGATAATAGTAGTATTTAACTAGGAAAAAATTTCTATGCATGTGGGGGCATCGCTTTCCCTCCTGGGGGAAGCACCCCCCGTATCTTTCGAAAGGTCTCGTCATTACCTTTAAAACGAATGGTTGAACTATAAATCTGTGATAATTTAAAACAAAGTTATCTATTTTTTTTTTTTTTTTTTTTTACTTTTAAAGAAAAATCGTTTTTTTTTTTTTTTTTTTTTTTTTTTTTTTTTTAATATTGTTACTGAGTGACTTTGTATAGGAAAGTATAGAAGAAAGTCTTGTGGTGGCCACAATATACTAGTTTTTTTATAAAACATACTGAAGATACTTTTAATGAAAAATACTTTTAATAACTTATTTGTACTGTGTGAATTTGTTTAGGAAAACATAGAAGAAAGTTTTGTGATGGATACAATTTTTTAGTTTTATTTGAATATTAGAAAGTGTGAAAAATGCATTTAGTTAATTTTGCACATATTTTAGTTTCAAAATGAAAAATTCAGGATAAAATATCTGTACTGATAAGTATAAAGGATTTAAGTCCAAAAATGTCGATTTTGAGTTAAGTACATAGTCAGACTCAGAAAAAAATTCTCTATCGATTGGTATAAAGGATTTAAATCCATGTCATTTAGTCTTTGAGAAAATCCATTGGTAAAAAAAGATTCAAGTCAGAAATTTAGCAATTATCTTCGGTATAAAATATTTAATTCAAATTCTCCCTTTATTAAATGAAGATTCATAATCACTGAATGGTATAAAGCGTATAAACCAACATAATCCCTTTTTCCTAATCGATTCTGCTCATTAGTTTTTAGTTAGTTTAACTTTATTTTTCGTCTCCTGAAAAATCAAGAATATGGACTTAAATCCTTTATACTTATCAGTACAAATATAATCTGTCTTTTGAAAATAAGAACAAATTTAACTTATTCTAAATGCGTATATTTTGAATGTGAAAACAAAATTACGTTAGAATTTCACTGTAAGTAATAAAAACAGTCTTCATTTTTCATAATTTTCTAAGTGTAAAAATAGAATATTCATTTTTTTTTCTTTATTTTTGAAATAAAAATGGAGCATAGTTGCTTTAGACTTTCCCTTATCCCTCATACATCTCTATCATGTACGATAGAGAATAAATTATTTTTCGAAATTGAAATTTTGATTTATATACCCGTTTTGAGTTTACCTTAATCCGAAAATCAGATTTTTAGCAGTTGCTCTGTGTATGTGTGTGCGTGTTTATTATCCACATAACTCGAAAATATATACAGTGAAACTTTAATAATTCGAGCTTGTTTAATTCGAAATTCTGGATAATTCGAATTTTTTAGTCTGTCCCTTGAATTTAATATTAAAATAATGCTAAAATTCATGGATAGTTCGAATTTTATTTTGGATAATTCGAATATTTCATACGATTACTTTTAAAATATTACAGTAAAATTTTATCTCGAGATTTTTCTCAGCTAAAGTGCATTATGTTTTTTAACAGTCTTTCAAAAGAAAGATAAAGAAATACAAGAGTATTTCCTATCTACACTGTAAAAAAAAATGTCCTATTTACTGCCAGAAATTCTCTGTAATTTGAGAAAATATGCATAATTTACGAAAAAGTTACGTTGTCAGAACGTATTTTATCAAATTACAGAGAATTTCTGGCAGCAAATAGGATATATTTTTTACAGTGATGTATATAGTGCATCAGAAGATATGGTCCATGTACATGAACGTCGAGGGTTTTTTTAATTGAAAGTCATGTCTAATGTAGAAGATTCTGTTTTTGTATCAATTGGTGGGTTGAAGTCATATGCTATGACACAAAGATTGTACTTAATTAAGCAATCAAAAGTATCTGACTATTTAAAAATGGTGTTGAATAATTAAGCTTATAAAAAGTATTGGTTTAATGGGAGGGGATTAATAATGCAGTATTCTTAGATATAAAGTTTATGTGTTAAATCTTTGATCATAGAGTTTTATATTTTTAATTTATCTCTTCTTTTTGACAAAATAGTATATGTAATTTGAATTTATGGATATTTCGAATTTTTCTCTGGTCCCTTCAACTTCGAATTATCCAAGTTCTACTCTATTAGCAAACTCTGTATTCTAAATAAGTATCATACAAAAATGCAACTTAAAATTTTTCTTTGGGATCGCACAAATTGTTTGTGTACAAGGACATTCAAAAGTATCCATATACATTGTCTATATGAGCAAAATGTCTGGTAGATACAGTTTAATATCTTTAGACTGAACTAAACGGGTTGGTGATAATATCTTGCAGGACAAAATATCGCCTACATAAATGAATGGAAAACAAAATTATGTGATTTGTGTTCTTAGAAATAACATGACACAGCCGCGGTAGCCTGGTCGGTAAGAGCAGCGAGTTCGTGATCGAAAGATTGCGGGTTCGGTCATCGAGCCGGCCGAAGACCGTCGTGTACGCTAATGGCGACTGGTGCACGTTAAATTCCGTCGTGGTCGCAAAGTCCTCCAAGATCTCATCAAAAATTATACCTCTGGGGGTACCGGAATATGGGTTTAACTCGCTCTGATCCGGATCAAAAATCGAGTTCCTGTTGTTTGGCTGGTAATGTCATCTTTCACCAGCTTCTGGAGCTAAAGTCGTACTTCCTCCCCATGAGGCGCTCCTAAATAACGGAAAACGCCCCCTCATGCCTTAAAAATTCCAGATAATTCCACTGCCGGGGCTCGGAATTTCCGAGTGGCATACTAAGACAACAACAACAACAAATGAATGACACATTCTACAATATTTTGTTTGAATGAGTTGGTAATTATTAGTAATGTTGTAAAAATTTCATGACAGCACATGCATATTTATCTTATAGGAAATCACATCTCATAAAGAGATATTTAAAACCACGTGTCATTGTATAAATTTGTTAAAAATACCACTTTTAAACACGTAAATATTTTTATTAAAAACTATACTTTCATTAAAAACATTATAAAAATTTTACAAATATATTTAGTCTAAGCTTTTCGCCCAGCTTATCTGGGCATCATCAAGACATATTAAAATCAGTAGTTTGACAAATGCAGCACGAGGCATTAATTATATAATAAAAAGTCACAGTACAGTTACAGTTAATTTCGATCAGTCCTTAAGTTACAAAAGAATCTTTTATTAGTTGAAACTTTTCAGGGTCATCATAGAGCGACATGCTGTATGGAAAAAACTTGCATATAGTTGAGGTTTCCTAGGGATACCATGTAGAATCATAGTAAAAGATTCTTTTGTAACTTAAGGACTGATCGAAATTAACTGTAACTGTACTGTTATTTTTTATTATATAATGAATGTCTCGTGCTGCATTTGTCAAACTTCTGATTTTAATATGTCCTGATGATGCCCGGATAAGCAGAGCGAAAAGCTTAAACTAAATGTATTTGTATAATGTCTTTAATGAAAGTATAGTTTTTAATAAAAATATTTACGTGTTTAAAAGTGGTATTTTTAACTAATTCATATTTATCTTAGCCAGAGCACTGACATACAGACAAATCTATCACAAAAATTGCTATGAATTTTGCTTAAAAGAGTTTAAAGACTATGTTTATTAATTTTGTCAAGATTACTTATAATAAATTTAACCAAGCTTATTAATTTATAACATTTAATCTAGATTTGTGAGCAGTGTTCAGCTTTGTCAGTACTGATGTACAATATTTTAAAAATGTATTTTGAATAGTGAAAAGCAAATGGTAAAATAACTTAAAATTAAATATAGATAAAATTATGAAATTCCACTCCATGATATATATATATATATATATATATATATATATATATATATATATATATATATATATATAAGGCCCTACGGCCCCCCGCTGAAGATCATACGTGAAATAGATCACATTTTTTTCCCCCTTTTTACTTTCTTCTATATGTAATATAGAGAAAGTATTGGATTCGTAAAAATTTTCGACCTCGGGTTTTTGATGGATTTACACGTTTTGAGAGCTGTAGAATACGATTTGATTATTTTTAGAAAATGTCTGTCTGTCTGTCTGTCTGTGTGTGTGTGTGTGTGTGTGTGTGTGTGACAAATTTTGTGGCAACTGTATCTCAGGAACTACTGCACAGAATTTCATACAAATTGGTATGTAGTTGCACCTTGACATAAATTAGTGCCTATCAACTTTTGGTAAAAATTGTCTCACAGGTTGCGTTGCCATCCCGCTTTTTCTAAATTTTTAACATGGTGATATAGGACAAAATTTTGTATAAATGTGCTTAAAGAGAATTATTTTTTAGTAATCATTATGAAATTTACAGTAATTATTTATAATAGAGATAGTCAACTGGGAAAAATTTTTTGTACGTGTAGGAGCCTCGCCACCCCCCCTGGGGGGGAAGTCCCCCCTCGAGGGGAGTAAATTTTCAAGATGGGTATCTTTCGAAAGCTCTCATCAATACCTTTAAAACGAATGGTTGAACTATAAATCTGTGATAATTTAAAACAAAGTTATCGATTTTTTTACCTTTAACAAAAAAAAAAAACTTAGAAAAAAAATCGTATTTTTTTACTTTCTTCTATATGTAATATAAAAAAAGTATTGGATTCGCGAAAATTTTCGAAGTCCACTTTTTGATGGATTTACATGTTTTGTGATACGGAGAACACGAATTAATAGTTTTTAGAAAATGTCTGTCTGTCTGTCTGTCTGTCTGTCTGTCTGTCTGTCTGTATCATTTTTTTGTGGACGCTGTATCTCACGAACCAATGAATGAAATTTAACCAAACTTGGCATTTAGTTGCACCCTGACATAAACTGGTGCTGATTAGATTTTGGGATCAATCGCTCAATAGGTGGCGTTGTGATCGCATTTTATGCAAATTTTTAACATGGCAGTATAGGACAAAATTCCGTATAAATGGGCATAAAGAGAGTTATTTTACACTTGTGATTGTAAAATTAATATGAATTATTGATAATAGTAGTAGTTAGCTAGGAAAAAAATTTTGTGCATGGGGGGGCATCGGTTCCCCCCCCAGGGGGGGAAAATCCCCCCCGGGGAAGTAAATTTTCAAGATGGGTATCTTTCGAAAGGTCTCGTTGATAATAGTAATAGTTAACTTGGAAAAAATTTTTGTGCATGTGGGGGCATCGGTTCCCCCCCACCGGGGGGGAAGTTCCCACCCGGGGGGGCAAAGTTTCAAGATGGGTATCTTTCGAAAGATCTCGTCAATACCTTTAAAACGAATGGTTGAACGATAAATCTGTGATAATTTGAACCAAAGTTATCGATTTTTTTTAGTTTTAACAAAACAAAACAGAAAAAAATCGCAATTTTTTTTTTTTTTTTTTTTTTTTTTTTTTAACGAAATTTAACCAAACTTGGTATTTAGTTGGTCCCCGACATAAACTGGTGCTGATTATGTTTGGGGATCAATAGCTCAACAGGTGGCGCTGTGATAGCATTTTATCTAAATTTTTAACATGGCAGCATAGGACAAAAATTCGTATAAATGTGCATAATTAGAGTTGTTTTAAACTTGTGATTGTAAAATTAAAATGAATTATTGATAATAGTAGTATGTAACTAGGAAAAAAATTTTCTGCATGGGGGGCATCGCTTCCCCCCCCTAGGGGGGAAATACCCCCCCCCAGTGGGGGTAAATTTTCACATTGGGTATATTTCGAAAGATCAGGTTGATAATAGTAGTAGTTAACTTGAAAAAAATTTTTGTGCATGTGGGGGCATCGGTTCCCCCCCACCGGGGGGGAAGTTCCCACCGGGGGGGCAAAGTTTCAAGATGGGTATCTTTCGAAAGATCTCGTCAATACCTTTAAAACGAATGGTTGAACGATAAATCTGTGATAATTTGAACCAAAGTTATCGATTTTTTTTAGTTTTAACAAAACAAAACTTAGAAAAAAATCGCATTTTTTTTTTTTTTTTTTTTTTTTTTTAACGAAATTTAACCAAACTTGGTATTTAGTTTGTCCCCGACATTAACTGGTGCTGATTATGTTTGTGGATCAATAGCTCAACAGCTGGCGCTGTGATAGCATTTTATCTAAATTTTTAACATGGCAGCATAGGATAAAAATTCGTATAAATGTGCATAATAAGAGTTGTTTTAAACTTGTGATTGTAAAATTAATATGAATTATTGATAATAGTAGTATGTAACTAGGAAAAAAAATTTCTGCATGGGGGGCATCGCTTCCCCCCTGGGGGGGAAGTACCCCCCCGGGGGGGATAAATTTTCAAGATGGGTATCTTTCGAAAGGTCTCGTCAATACCTTTAAAACGAATGGTTGAACTATAAATCTGTGATAAATTAAAACAAAGTTATCGATTTTTTTCACTTTTAACAAAAAAAAAAAAAAAAAAAAAAAAAAACGGGGAAAAAAAAATCGTACTGTTTTTTTTTTTTTTTTTTTTTTTTTTTTTTTAAATATTGTTACTGATTGAATATGTATAGCTAAATATAGAAGAAAGTCTTGTGGTGGCCACAACATACTAGTTTAAATAGTCGACGCAATATTACGTCCGGATCCCGCACTAAGCAAGAATATATATATGCACAAAAGTATGTTTCATATGGAATATAGTATAAAAAGTAATTATCCTTTGTATACAGGACTATATAAAAGAATTTTAAAATATTAGTGCTACGTTTAAAAGTGGCCTGAAGTGTTTTTTGTGTACGTGTGCGTGTATTTGTGTTAAATTTAACTAGACTGTTTGGTTTGAATGTAATTTATAGATAATATAAAAGGCTACTAAAAATTATGCGAATAAGTTTTAAACAATTGTGTGCAGTAGCAAATCTATGAGTAATTTGAAAGAAAAAAAAAAAAAAAAAAACTACTATGTTGTGGCCACCACAAGACTTTCTTCTATATTTTCCTATACAAATTCACACAGTAACAATTAAAAAAAAAAAAAAAGTTTTTTTTTTTCGTTAAAAGTAAAAAAAAAAAATCGATAACTTTGTTTTAAATTGTCACCTATTTATAGTTCAACCATTCGTTTTAAAGGTATTGACGAAACCTTTCGAAAGATACCCATCTTGAAAATTTACTCTTCTCGAGGGGGGAATTCCCCCAGGCGGGGGGGGGGGGGGTGGCGAAGCTTCTACACATACAAAAAAAATTTCCCAGTTGATTATCTCTATTATAAATAATTCTTGGAAATTTCATAATGATTACTAAAAAATAATTCTCTTTATGCTTATTTATACAAAATATTGTCCTATATCACCATGTTAAAAATTTAGAAAAAGCGGGATGGCAACGCAACCTGTAAGACAATTTTTACCAAAAGTTGATAGGCACTAATTTATGTCATGGTGCAACTACATACCAATTTGTATGAAATTATGTGCAGTAGTTCCTGAGATACAGTTGCCACAAAATTTTGTTACACACGCACAGAGACAGACAGACAGACATTTTCTAAAAATGGTCAAATCGTGTTCTACAGCTCTCAGAACGTGTAAATCCATCAAAAACCCGAGGTCCAAAATTTTTACGAATCCAATACTTTCTTCTATTGAATATAGAAGAAAGTAAAAACACTTAGAAAAAATTCTGTAACTGACATCTAGAATCTAAATTGTGGCTCTAGAAAAAATAGTTTCGTGTCAACCTTATAAATTCTAGTCCCCTTTGAAAGCGAGTTCTAGAAACCTCTATTATAATTCTAGAGAGTTTGTCTATATTATCGAGGTCAAACCTATTTGAAAATATCTCCAAATAAATGCGAACACAAGAGGCGGGTTTCAGCATCTGTAATCTTGGTTTATGGTCCAATTCTAGATAATCAAGCGAGAATTTCTCGCTATACAAGATTCAGAATATTGTTTCCGCATCTAGAAATGTGTAAACTAGAAATTCTCGATCATTTCGTCTATTCAGCTTATTGACGTGCCTTATTATTAAGTACACACATTATGCACGCACATACACCTTATACGCATAGCTCGGAAATCAATATTAACACGCTTTTATTAGCTTTGCCTGTATGTATGTTTGTATGTATGTTTGTAACTGCTCTGGGAGCAAACAAAAAATCTATATTGTAAAAAAAGACTTTCCCTACGTGAACGCTGTGGCGGTGAGGTAAAACACCGCGCCACGAACCTAAAGGTCTAGCGTTCGAGCCCAGTCAAGGGAGATTTTTTAAAAATGGCTTTTGTTTAATTCTAAATTATTTTAATTAAAGATTTAAATGTATGTAAATATTATGGTGTGTCACTCACACGATTTTTTCTTACCCTGCATTTTAATATTAAGATAGATATTTTGTGCTTTTTTAGTTCACATTTCTATAAAAGCGTGTTCTTTAATTTTTTAAAACTATAATATTATTTTTAGTTAAGGGATTTAAAAGATGGTCATTTATTCATTCTACATAAAGGCGGAATATTTTTTTTTTTTTTTTCTCAGTGAATTTTAATTAAGTTTTAAATGTTTTCTTGAATGCAGCTACACTATTGTAACTCGGGGTTGAACGAGGAAGTTGCTAGAGCATATACACAGAAATGTATATCAATTAAAACTGTTGCTAAAACTATTTTGAATTATTGTTTAAATTCGGTGTTCTAAATCTGTTTTATGCATCGATAATATGATTCTTGAAACTTTTTACTGAGATCGGAAAAATTATCCGTATACAGGGATATCACAGACGAATTCAAATACATTAAAATCTATGACAGAAGTTTCTTCAAGGTGCGTGTTAATATCTTTAGACTGAACTAAATATTAAAAAAAAAAATAATAATAATAATTTATACAAATATTTATATGCCCAAAAGTATGTTTCACGTAGAACATGATAGTATAAATAGCAATCACAATTCGTTTACAGTAAAAGATAAAAAAAAAAAAAAAAAAAATCGACTACTATATTCAGAAATATCTTAAAGAGAATGTCAAGTTGTATTATGCGTTTTTCTTAATGCTTGGTAAGTTATTCTATGAGGTTTCACGTACAATTTCTAGATAATATGCAAGGTTACACAAAATGAAGTGAATATATTCTTTTCCATTCGATAGAATTGATGGAAGTGATATATATTGAAAATTTATTTTTCCAACTGAGTGAAAATAATGCCTGGACTGGGAGTCGAACCCCGGATCTTTGACTTACCAGGTCAAGGCTCTACCAATTGAGCTATCCAGGACGACAACCGGCGGGCATTACTCACTCAGACAACCTTTAGGCAGAGCAACTGGTCTATCATGTAGATAGCTCGACAGAATAAGCCGCAGGTAAAGGAAAACACCATTAAACAATGGGAGGAATAAATACATTTTTAATAATATCACACAATCAACAGATTGGGAAGAAAATCATATTTATTGAAAATTTATTTTTCCAACTGAGTGAAAATAATGCCTGGACCGGGAGTTCCCCGGATCTTTGACTTATTCCTCCCATTGTTTAATGGTGTTTTCCTTTACCTGCGGCTTATTCTGTCGAGCTATCTACATGATAGACCAGTTGCTCTGCCTAAAGGTTGTCTGAGTCAGTAATGCCCGCCGGTTGTCGTCCTGGATAGCTCAATTGGGTAGAGCCTTGACCTTGTAAGTCAAAGATCCGGGGTTCGACTCCCAGTCCAGGCATTTTTTTCACTCAGTTGGAAAAATAAATTTTCAATAAATATGATTTTCTTCCCAATCTGTTGATTGTGTGATATTATTAAAAATGGAAGTGATATACTCAATTATACGAAGTCCAAAAAATTGCTCGGGGTTGATAATCACTTCAAGTAACCCAGATGTGCTAGAGAAACTATGTATTAGTTTGAGATCCAATTTTGAAATCTATATTTATAAATTCGAATCCTCATGATAAAAATTGTGCAGTCGTAGAAAATTATCGAAGTTTTTGTGTAACTAAAAGAAGACTTTAGATCCTTCCCCTTTCTTTTTCGAAAGTAGTCTAATTTAAGTAGCTATTATCTTTTAATAATACTTAACACACATTCTATGCCAAAAAAATTCAATATTACCGTAATTTATAGTCACCTAGACATTGGTTTTTTCTTTTATCAAGTTCTGGAAGCCTACTTCAGACAGTATTGTTACCAATTTTTGCCAAACATTTAAAAAACAAAAATCAGGTATTAGAGGGATTTTGCACGTAGAAATGTATCTTACCTTTCTGACATCACTTGTAAAATTACATTTTACTAATAACCCGTTCTTTGCTGGAGAAAATATTGCAGAATTTAAACAGTTTCGAGTATTTGATGAAAATCCAGAATGGGAATGGTCTTAAAGGATTTCAGATTGATTTCCCAAACAACACACGAGAGTCGGGGCTATTTCGGAAAGCGTACGGCATGCCGAACAGTGATCATGGCCCACACACCACCTTTAGTACCGGTTCCATAAAGTTTTTGTCCTCTCCGCGCAACGTCGCCAAATGGCATTGGCCCATATTTGGATTAGTATCGAAGAAATATATCATATCGGCGTAACGATAGTCTGTGTTTAAAACATTAAATAAGGTGTTTTGGCCCACAAGTGTATTTCCGATCACAAAACAGTCATCGGTTTGCCGACACTGTTACGATTTCGGACCGAGTTCATTTTTAACGAATAGATCGGCATGCCGTAATTGCCGATGCTGGACCGTACAGCTACCGACAATTCTGTGTTTGTTCGGTTGATTGCTCGTAATATTCGAGAACAGGAGTTTGATATTAACCTGTTCTATGTCGGGAGAGGAAAAAAAAAATACTTATGTAACCGATATGGCCATTTTACAAAAAGTAATCTCAAAAATTCGGATTATATGTATGTAATCCTACATATATGTGTGTATATTCCTAAAATCAATCTGACAGTTTGATTTAAAAAAAAATTATTTTTATTGGTAATTCGCTCTTTGAGCGAGAAAGAAGACGAAAAAAAAAAAAAAGAAAAATCAATTGAGGTAGTGAATCAACGAAAGCTTTGCCAGCATCGCTGGTAAAGGGGACTATATTTAAAAGAACTAATGTGCAAATTGTACCTGACGGGACTAAAGTGAAAGTTGTACCTCAAGGGACTAATATGAAAGTTGTACCTCACGGGACTAATGTGCAAGTTGCACCGAACGAACAAACTATTTCTTTCAACGAAAATGCTTACTAACCCTGGACGATAGGTCTAATATATCGTATCATATTATGTATCGTATTTATCGTAATATAATTCCATACTTATTTCGCTTCCTTCTTCGACTCGTTTTAATACGCATTTTTTATATGCATGAGCAGCCCCCCGAAAAACAAAAACATTAAATCATTAAATTCATTTTTTTACTTATTTTTATTTCATATTATTTCACGCGCACTTTTTATTTCCTAATTCAAAATTATTAAAAAAAACTTTTTCGATATCGCTTGTAACGATACTGATTATTATTAATTTTCTTTTCTTTTTCTTTTAATAATAATAATAAAAAAAAAAAAAAAAAAAAAAAAAAGATTTTTATGAAATTCTGGCAAAAGCAGAATTTAGTTTAGGACGGAGGACTATTAGTTTTTTTTTTTTTTTTTTTTTTTTTTTTTTTCAAATTACAACATCGCTTTCAAGTTATTCAATTATATTTTCGATAAATTTTAGATTTCGACAGATGTCCAACTATCGAAATCGACAACGCAAAAATCCCCAGATTGAGACTAATAGGCCCTCAGTCCTAATTAGAGAAATCAAATCTGTCTATTTAGAAAATAATCAACAAAAACACTCATTGTAATAATAATAATAATAATAATAATAAAAATAAAAACTGTAGGTCTCTGGCACTAAATTTAAATCTGTCAAGCAAATTTTCTTTTATTGTTTCATTTTTATGTTTACTGTCATTTTATTGTACTACTTAAATTTTTATTTCACAATTGTACTTTTATTATTGTTGTTGTTTTTTAGGTTAAAGGAATAAAATGGAAATTTGCTTGAAAAGCTGGGTGTTTTCTACAATCATGGTATTATCCAGCATCGTTCTTTTATTAGTTGGCGCCTACCTCTTTTTCTATTCCAGGGAT
This sequence comes from Salticus scenicus, assembly GCA_963930645.1. Classification (NCBI taxonomy): domain Eukaryota; kingdom Metazoa; phylum Arthropoda; class Arachnida; order Araneae; family Salticidae; genus Salticus; species Salticus scenicus. The sequence continues at coordinate 75,267,506 of OZ005661.1, forward strand.
TATAAAATATCCAGCATGTTGTTCTCCATTGCAGTGATCTGTCTTATCCTTGGGATCGGCACGTTCTCCTATTCTATTTTAACCGAGACGAATGATTATAAATAATGTTATTTTATAAGGAACATTAAAGAAAAAAGTTTTCGAAAATGAATGGTAAAAGGAGCAATAATTTAAGAAAGAGAGAAAAATAAATACACCATGGAGAATGCAATATAAGAGTGGAAGTAAACAGAAAGCATATATAAATAAAAATTAAACACTGAAAGCAATCTGAATTTTATAATTAACCTATCATGCTAATCTACGCAATCATCTCAATAGTTTATACATGAAAATTTTAACTTAAGATCAGAAAAATAATAAGCGAATTCCTTATTCGACGTAAATCCCTGGAGAAACGATTTTTCACTTAATGAAGTAAATTTATTGAAGAAATCACTGAAACCTGTTCGTTGGAAAAATATTGCATTTAGAAACATAAATATTTTCAAACTGATGTAGATACACCTTTTTTAATGTTTAAATGCTAATATTATTGTATGTTACAAGTTACTGTTAATAATTAAAGATTTGTTTTATTATTTGTATATCATGTAATATTTTTAATATCGTTTAAAATCACAAATCTCGTACATTTGAAATTGCTACAACACTTGTTATGTTATAGCAATAATTACCTAAAGGTCACAGAAAAAATAAAAAAATATATATTATTCAAAAATTACTTCCGTAACACTTGCGTTTTTACTGAAATGCGCATAAAAGCATAGGATTATATCGGTACTGATAAGTATAAAGGATTTAAGTCCAAAAATGTCGATTTTGAGTTAAGATCATTGTCAGACCCAGAAAAAAATTCTCTATCGATTGGTATAAAGGATTTAAATCCATGTCATTTAATCTTTGAGAAAATCCATTGGTAAAAAAAAATTAAAGTCAGAAATTTAGCATTAATCTTTGCATAAAATATTTAATTCAATTTTTTCCCTTTAATAATGAAGGTTGATAATCACTAAACAGTATAAAGAGTATAAATCAACATAATCCCTTTTTCCTAATCGATTCTTCTGATTAGTTTTTAGTTAGTTTAACTTTATTTTTCGTCTCCTGAAAAATCAAGAATATGGACTTAAATCCTTTATACTTATCAGTACAGATATATATATACATATATGTGTAATATTTACACTTTTCACCAACAAAAGTATATATATATATGCTATTTAAATATGGGAAATAAAACTATTTATTTGTTAGATCTAAAAAATTATTTTATAAAAATGTGTATTCTGCATTGGGTAATTCCACCTTTATATGGAATTACTGTTTTAATGCACAATATAGAAACTTAAAAAGCAACCCTCGTATTTTTAGGATATAAAACGGATCGGTTGCAGAAGGGGAGGGGGACGAAGGGGCAAAAATGTATAAAGTTAGAGAGTTGAAAATTGATATTATTAGATTTTTAAGGCCCGAAAATACGTCTGCGGATATTTTCGAAACTGCAAAATTAGGGGCGGAAAAGGAGGGTGAAGGGGCGAAAATATAGAAGTAGATTTAGAGCGTTTAAAATTGGTATTATTAGGTTTTAAGGCCAAGTAAATCGTACGCCGTTCAGATTCCGAACTGGTGTTTTGGGAAAAAACACGAGAAACTCATAACTTCTTCATTTTTTTTAAATTTTATAGTCGTTCGAATTCCGATACTAGGGTTGCCTTTTAAGTTTCTACAAATATTAGGAAGAAAAACAATTTTTTGGAAACAAACAGTTTTATTGCTTTTCAAAATATTTGCCTTTAAGATTTATACACTTTTCCATCCGTTAAAACGAATTCTTGAAACAGTTTTTTCACTCTGAAGTTGATATCTCAGAAACAGGGTTTTGGAAGGCATCAACATTATCTTGAGCTGATGAAAATTGCTGCCCAAGAATTTTTTGTTTGACATAAGGGAATAAAAACAAGTCGTTAGACGACAAATCAGGAGAATATGGGCAATGAGACATTAATTCGATATTTTTATCCTTCAAATAATCGATTGTTTCACGTGCTGTGTGGGAGCTGGCGATGTCGTGATGAAGAATGATGCGGCGATTTTTGTTGTTTTTCCTGATTTCGTTAATGACTTTTGGCAAACAAATTTCTGTATACCATTTAGAGTTAACAGTTTTTCGATCCTCTAAAGGAATGGTTGCGATATACCCAGTGAGGCCGTAGAAACAAGCAATCATTTTCTTGGAAGTGCTTCGTGAACGAACAACTTTCGTAGAGTTCGGTTCATCCAGAAACACCCAAACAGTGTATTGTTGTTTAGTTTCCGGCTCATACGAATATATCCAAGTTTCGTCACCTGTAATGATGTTGTATGTGGATTTTGCTGATCCCAATTTGAAATTTTTTAGCATTTCCTTGCACCAATTTACACGAGCTTCTTTTTGAGCGTCTGTCAAATTGTGCGGAATCCATCTGGAACAAATCTTTTTAACAGCTAATTGTTCGCGCAAAATCAAATGTATTGTAGTCTGTGATATGCTAAGGGATGCTTCTATCTCACGATACGTGACATGTCGATCTTCTTCAATCATCTTACGCACAGCATCGATGTTGTTTGGAATCACTACCGATTTTGGTCGTCCTTCACGAGATTCATCACTGACGAGCGCACGACCGCGACGAAATTCTGCAAACCAATTGTAAACAGCTTTTTCTGATGGTGCTTCATTACCAAAAGTTTCATGAAGCGGTACTATGCATTCTTGTCGAGTGAGGCCTTTCTTAAAATCATAAAAATTCATCCAATGAAACCTTCACGAGTTACTTCCATTTTTTTTCACTCACTTGCTTCTTTTAAACACTCACTGTAAACAAAATATGCAGACGATTTCTAAGCTGCCACTGATTCCAAAATAAAATAATCTGGTGTGTCACTCAAACTACTTTCTTTTACCCTGAAATTTAATACCATAACTACAGGTTGGAGATTAAGAGATAAGATAACGAGTACTGTTATGTAAACCTATGTTAAACAATTCAAATTAGTCTTTGGAAGAGTTTTATATGATAATTAGTTCTGTGTGAGCCTACTTCTCGACCCTATGGGTAAGAGAAAGTAAAAATAGGAATTTTACAAATATCCTGAAGACAAATTTCAGTAACGTCTTTTATTGGTCGTTTTTGAAAACATAAAAGACAACACTCGTACTCAGTTCACATTTTGTACTAATATTTTTACTTTCTCTTACACATAAGGTAGAGAAACTATTGTGTTTGGGTCAGATTTTTGAAAGTGAGTTTTTGTTATATTTATACGTTTTGAAGTCCCCTGAATCCAAAAATCATACTTTTGCGAAGTGTCTGTCTGTCTGTGTGTGTGTGTTACCAGCATATCTCAGACACAAATTATTAAGTCCAAACTTGAATTCTAAATGTGTATGAGATAGGGATGTTACAATAAGCTTTTCGTTGAGATCAAGCAAATGATTCGTGTACAGGGACACCCAAGAGAATTCATATACATTACGTCTATGGGGGAGATTGCAGGTATGTAGAGTTTAACATCTACAGTCTGCACTAAACCAAATGAAACGAATACACTCAGTGACAAAAAAAAAAAAAAGCCGCACTTTGATATTTTCTTTTTAGCCTTCTACAACAGCCAATTTTATCGTTTAAAAAGCAAATTTTCGAACAGATTTTATTATCTTGTCCTCCACATACACTTTAGCTTTAAGTTCAGTGTTAAAAACAAAATGCAATTGTCAGGAAAATTGTAATTTTAGAAATTATTTCAAAAATGGTAAGAATAAGGCAGTTAACGATGCCAAAGTATTAACTTTTTAAGGAAAATCAAAAAATATTTCAATACGTGAGATGGCAAAATAATTAAATGTTAACGAAATATTGGTAAAAGGGTTTTTAGCAAGAAATGAAATTTTTTGGCCGTTTAAACTGGAAATTTGGCTTTAAGCGGCCATGTTGCTCTTCCAAGCGAAATCACCGTAAGTTAAAAAGCCATTGCTTATAAAATCGGTTTGTATTACATTTAGAGCATAAACGAGATTCAGAAAAAATGTTTAGCAGCATAATTTCTTTAACTACAGTACACCAACTATTCAACGAAGCAGGTTTAAATGACAGAAAATTTGAAAAAATCCCATTTTTTTGTGAAGAGAATCAGGAAATCGAGGCCTCAGATGGCTAAAAAAAAATAAAAAATGATTAGTTAATTATTGGGCTGAACTGGTTCTCTTTGATAAATCAAGTTTAACTTATTTCGAGCTAAAGAAAACAAGCAGATTTCACAACGAAAATATGACCGACTAATTGAAAATCGCACTTTTAAAACAGTGGCTCATTCTCCGTACATTATGGTATGGAAGTGAGTAACTTTTTAAACAGTCGGGCAAATTTTTATGCTCAAGGGATCAATTAACTCGAAATAAAGCACAATCCTCATAAAAGTGGTGCCTGACCGACTATTTTGGAGGTATCTTGAACATTTCCGCAAACAACATTTCAAGGTGACAATGAACCTTACTACACGGTGTCTGCGGTAAATTTATTCACTTCATATTATCAAAATTTCCTATCCATCCCCATGAGAACCTATAATTCCATAAGTAATCATATCTTTTTTCACTTTAAGTTAAATCCCACAAAGGATATAGTAGAATTTCTTCTTTACCTGATATGGAAATAGTCCTAATCGCGATCCACTCGAAAATGTTTCGTCTATAAAAAGGCTGGAGAGATGGGAGAGGATTCGAAATTTGCAGCCTATAACTTTGCCAAAACTAGAAAAAATTATTTGTGATATTTGGCACATTGAAATTTCTGAGATTTATATTAAAACACTGTATAAAACTATGCCATCGTGCATTAAAGCAGTAATTACATATAAAGGTGGAATTAACCCAATGCAGAATACATATTTTTAATAAATTGCTTAGTTCTAACAAATAAACGGTTTTATTTCATATATTAAATATAACGTATTTATTTCATATAATAAATCATAATAGAATACAAAAGTGTATGGTCATTAGATTTTGTTCAAAAAGAAAATTCTATGCAGATTTTTAAAAAGTACTTCGTAGATTGCAATAAAGCGAATTTTTAAATAAAAAATGTACATAGGTATCATTTCATACCTTTGGTATTATGCAAACAAGATAGTTTTATTTATTTCAAACCTAAATTCTAAAGTTATTACAAATAAAAAAGGTATAAGTCATTTTTTCGGCAATGCGGCTTTTTTTTTTTTTTTTTTTTCCACCTAGTGTACAGTGGGTAACAAAAGTGTCCAAACACTAGCAAAAATTTCTATGTAAAAAAAGTACACTTCATACGGTTTTGTTAAATAAATCCTTATCGAATCATGTTCTAACACTGACTAACAACAGGATTCGACAAGGATTTGTTTAACAAAACCGTATGAAGTGTACTTTTTTTACATAGGAATTTTTCTAGTGTTCGGACACTTTTGTTACCGACATTATATATTTTTTTATATGCTTAAAAAAAAGTCTCATGTAGAATATGGTAGGTAAATCATTCATTGTTCGTTTACAGGGCTACACTAAAGAACTAGATAAAAGTGCGAGAATAGTTGCAAATTGATGGAAGTGTATTTCAGGCTGGACCATGCATTATTACTATATTATCTTTAGGTGCATCATGTGGTCTGTACATAATCTTTGAAAGATATCCAGGGCTGCAAATATTTAAGTGATAACATTCTTTTTCGTTGTTAGTGGATGTGCTGTAGTACAGTCGGTAACAAAAGTCTCCGAACACTAGCAAAAATTCCTATGTAAAAAAAGTACACTTAATACAGTTTTGTTACATAAATCCTTGTCGAATTCTGATCTTAGTCAGTCTTAAAACAGGATTATACAAGGATTTATTTAACAAAACTGTATTAAGTGTACATTTTTTACATAGGAATTTTTGCTAGTGTTCGGAGACTTTTGTTACCGACTGTATAATATTTTACCATTTCCAGGAAAGTTGTAATAGAAAAATACTTTCTGAATATGTGCATGAGTTCGGAGTTTCCTCAAATTAGTTATTTAAATATATTTATAACAAATATTTCTTACTAATAATTCTTTGCTAAAATAACAGTGATATAATTAAATAAAGTTTGGCTTACCTGGGTTTTCACAGGTAATTGCAAATTCCATTGGTGAAGAAAAAATCTCCTTAATATGACTTCTGTATTAAAGACCAGCAACTACTTTTCCTATAATTAATCTTGATTAGAGTGAGAAATTCTTACATAATATGTAGATCTATTATATTTAGGATAATTCACTCGTTGCTAGGTAATGAAAGAAAGCCTAGATGTTTTTTACTTTAATTTATTCATCTTAGACATAAAGAAAAAATTATGATTAAATAGAATAAGAAAAATGGAACGTCAGTTCCGAATAACGAAAATTACATGATTAAAAAAAAAAGAATTACAATGTACTTGTAGAGAGACGCGACACATCGTCACGTGATACGGCAGGTGCACCGAACAATCTTTTGGCGGGAAGTAAAAAACAAAAAAGAAAGTTCGGAACAAGAAAAATGAAAGTTAATAAAAGAATGTCTGAGATTAAATATCACAACACCCCCTCTTAAGCTCAGAAATTTTTCAATTGTTCATTAATGCATTTCTATGTCTATTAAAATCAGTTTTTGGTAGAGCTTTTGTGAGGGTATCGGCGCTCATTTCTTTGGTAGGTTTGTATTGAAGCTTTATTAGGCCTTCTTGTATTAAGTTTCGCAGAAGATGATATCTCAGCTGTAAGTGTTTTGTTTTGGACTGGAATTTTTCATTTTCAGCAATCTTGATGGTAGATTGGTTGTCCTGGTACAACACTATAGGACATTCTTGCGGCAAATTTAAATCATCCAGTAGTTTGTTGAGCCACTGTATTTCAAGTGCAGCACTCGCAGCTGCGACGTACTCAGCCTCTGCTGAAGACATGGACACACAGGACTGTTTCTTCGAAGTCCAAAATATTGGATTTTTTCCTATCTTAAATAAATTTCCAGATATAGACTTTCTATCACTTGGGTCATTGGCCCAATCCGAATCCGAATATGCTCTAAGAACAGGTTCACCAGAGTTACAAAGTTTTAATTTAATATCTTGGGTATTTTTCAAATATCTAATAACCCTTTTAACTGCCTCCCAGTCTTTCGCTCTAGGATTTTCGTTTCTACGGCTTAAGATGCCAACGGCAACACTTATATCAGGTCGCGATACTGTAGAAATATAAAGTAACGCGCCTATAGCCTGTCTGTACATTGTGTTGTTTGGTAAGAGATTGTCATTATCAGTTAATTTTATATACCCTGGTTCCATTGGTGTGTCAGAGGGCCGTGCGTTATCTAGCCCAAATTTGGTTACAATGTCTCGTATTTTATTATTTTGATCAAGCGTAATTACTCCTTTACAAGGTCTTTCTATATTTATTCCGAGGTAATATTTGGCTTCCCCAAGGTCGGTTAATGGATATTCTTCCCTAAGTTGATTAATTAGTATGTCAATATCGTGATTTTTACCAGCTACAAGTAGATCATCAACATACACAAGAATGTAAGTTTCTGTGTTATCTTTGTTACGTATATATAAACACTTGTCATGTTGACTTTGTTTAAATCCTAATTTACACAATGTTTCATTAATTTTCAAATTCCACGCTCTAGCGGCTTGTTTCAAGCCATATATCGCTTTCTTTAACTTACATATTTTATTTTCTTCGCCCTGGATAACATAACCCTCGGGTTGATGCATGTATACATCTTCTTGCAAATTTCCATGTAGGAAAGCAGTTTTTATATCTACATGCCTTAGATTCAAATTTTTATATAGTGACATGGTCAAGAAACTTCTTAGAGTGGTATGCGATGCAACTGGTGCAAAAGTTTCGTCATAGTCCACCCCGTATTTTTGAGAAAAACCCTTGGCAACAAGCCTGGCTTTATATTTCTCGACTTGTCCTTGGCTATTGTATTTGGCCTTGAACGCCCACTTACACCCTACTACTTTGGTCCCTGGTTGAGCGTCAACAAGTTCCCAAGTATTGTTTTGTCTGAGTGAATTCATTTCGTCGAGTGTGGCATTCAGCCAATTTTCTTTTTCAGCTGGGTTTTGAATTTTTAATATATCATCAAAACACTTAGGCTCATCAATTCTTTTGTCATTTACTGCAAATGCAAATCTGTCGGGCGGAACACCTTTATTTAATCGTTGTGATCGTCGCGGCAGAGTTTGCGTGTCATCCGGACAATCGTTATCGCCCGCTATATCTATATTTATATCAGTATCTAATATTGGTAATTTGGACACCGGAATTTCATCATTTGAATTTTCATTCTTGATTTGTGATGTTTCATTATTGTGGGATTCTCTATTTTCATCCTCCAAAAATTTTACTGTTCTGCTAATTATTACATTTTTATTATTTGTGCAAATTCTGTAGCCTTTGCTACGATTATCATATCCCACAAAAATTCCTTCTTGAGCGGTGCTATCCAGTTTTCCCCTATGTATTTTATGTACATATGCGTATGCGCGACATCCGAATGTTTTTATATTTGATAAATCGGGTTTACGGCCGGTCCATTTTTCGTAAGGAGTTGAGTTGCATGAGGGGGTCGGGAGCCTATTTTGTATGTAATTTGCAGTATTTACGGCTTCCCCCCAAAAGGAATTCGGTAAATTACTGTCTTTAAGCAGACAGCGAGCCATTTCGGTCAGCGTACGATTTTTACGTTCTGCCACGCCGTTCTGAGCACTAGAGTAAGGAACGGTAAACTGGTGCTCAATTCCTTCTTTATTCAAAAATTCATTCACTTCCATACTAGTGTATTCACCCCCGTTATCGGAGCGAATTGCTTGCACTTTTCGGCCAAATTTGTTTGCGGTCATAGCCACATATTCCTTTAACTTAGAAAATACCTCAAACTTATTTCTTAGCAAATATATAATAGTATAACGACTGTAGTCGTCTATAAATGTAAGAAAGTAATATTTTCCACCTACAGTGGGGGTTTTCATAGGGCCACATAAGTCTGTGTGGACCAGTTCGAGTGGTACGGAGGCTCTAAATTGTGCAGCTTTGGGGTAAGGTGAATCAGTTAATTTTGACATTATGCATGTTTTACATTCAGTATTATGTTTGCAATCATTTAATTTTATACCCACAGCCATGTCCTTGTTAACTAAATCTTTAATGTGGTTAGTATTTCTGTGGCCAAGTTTCACATGCCACTTGTTTATGCAATTTTCGTTATCACAAGTTTGTATTACAATGTTCGCTGTGTGTTTGTTTTCAGAATAATTTAATTGACATTCATATAAGTTATTTTTCACATATCCCTCAATGCATGTATTTCCCTGATTTACAATTTTACAGGTTTTATCATCAAATACAGCGATACAGCCATTCTCTGTTGCTCTTTTTATAGAAATTAAATTAGTTTCTATTTCAGGGACATAAAGAACATTTTTAAGTGTTATTTTGTTCTGTGTGTTTTCCGAATTTACGGTATACAAATCCACAGTACCGGAACCCAAAGATTTTAGCTGCGTGCCGTTCGCGATAGTGACGTTAGAAACGTTATTTTTAAGATCGCGAAATTTTAGTTTATCATTGCAGATATGTGAAGACGACCCTGAATCAACCACCCAATTTACAGTTTTATCTCCAACATAAAAAGAATACAATTTATCAGCTTTTGGTTTATTGCTCCCCTCTGCAATTTGAGCGCTATCTGGCTTCTCATTGTTCTGAGAGCATATGTTGGATCTGAAGTTGGGTTTTTTGTTGAAATTTTTACTGTGACTTTTAACAGCAGAATTATTTTTGTTTTTTAACTTATAACATTCTTCTATATTATGATTACTTTTCTTACAGTATTTGCAGAATTTCTCCGATTTGTTATGGTATTGGACTTTTAACGCTGAATTTTGATAAGTTTTGTTTTCAAGCCTTTTGGCATATTCATCAGCTAATTTGTTTCGTATATACTCAGGTGTCAATTGCGCTTCGTCTTTCGATTCGAGACTTGTTATGAGAACGTCATACGAAGGAGGGAGTGAGCATAGCATTAATGCAGCTAGGTGCGATTCGTCTATGACTTCACCTATAGCAGTGAGTCTGTCGCGTGTTTTATATATATCAGCTATATGTTGGTTTACATCACCACCTTCCATTAATTTTATGGAATAAAGTTTCCTAAGTAAGAAAAGCTTACTCGTAAGGGATGATCTTTCGTGGACTTGGCGCAGAGCATTCCAGCACTCTCGTGCTGTATCTAGATTCATAACATACACGATTTGTTCGTTATCAATAAGTAAATTAATTAAAGCTCTCGCTTTTCTATTTTTTGAACGCCACTGATCGGTTATTGGGTTGGGAGGATCGTCAGTAATGACTGTAAAAAGATCCTCTTTTTGCAAGTACATCTCAATACGAAACTTCCACACATTATAATTTGTAGAGTTCAGCGGTTCAATTTGTATATCTTTTGTTGCTGACATACTTAAACAAAATTTTTGTAATAGTTTTGTTAATATTTGTTCAATTCGTAAATATTCATTTAATATTTTAAATCAACACAGTTCGGATAAATAGTACTTGAAGAAGAAAATAAAATTAAATAGTTTTCATAAAAATAAGCACTTTTCAATACTTTCGATTTAGTGTCACTTCGGTTTTGAAGAAACAAAAACAAATATTTTCGCTTACATTTTCATTTCTTATTTATTTTATTATTTAAATGTAGCAATCTCTTCCAATGTGCAATGAAAAAAAAAAAACTTTTGAACTTTTGTCAAGAATAAATCTAAATTTTCAATTCAAAATATCAGAATCATAATCTAATAGAAAAATACTTTCTGAATATGTGCATGAGTTCGGAGTTTCCTCAAATTAGTTATTTAAATATATTTATAACAAATATTTCTTACTAATAATTCTTTGCTAAAATAACAGTGATATAATTAAATAAAGTTTGGCTTACCTGGGTTTTCACAGGTAATTGCAAATTCCATTGGTGAAGAAAAAATCTCCTTAATATGACTTCTGTATTAAAGACCAGCAACTACTTTTCCTATAATTAATCTTGATTAGAGTGAGAAATTCTTACATAATATGTAGATCTATTATATTTAGGATAATTCACTCGTTGCTAGGTAATGAAAGAAAGCCTAGATGTTTTTTACTTTAATTTATTCATCTTAGACATAAAGAAAAAATTATGATTAAATAGAATAAGAAAAATGGAACGTCAGTTCCGAATAACGAAAATTACATGATTAAAAAAAAAAGAATTACAATGTACTTGTAGAGAGACGCGACACATCGTCACGTGATACGGCAGGTGCACCGAACAATCTTTTGGCGGGAAGTAAAAAACAAAAAAGAAAGTTCGGAACAAGAAAAATGAAAGTTAATAAAAGAATGTCTGAGATTAAATATCACAACAAGTTGTTCGGGAATTGATATAAATTCCTCATACAGATATGGTAAATAATGTATGTTTTTAAGCTAAATATTCGTCGCTTGTTTTTTTATTTTATTTTATTTTATTTTTTTTTTATTTACACGTTTTGAGGCTTCCTGATTACCGTAGTCAAGTTTTATAACGTTTCATCTTTGTCTGTGCTTGATCTGTATATCTTAGAGTGATTTAAAAACGAATAATTTTAGAAGATCCAAATGTTGTATTTTAAAGTTAATGTAAGTTTGTTGCTGGAAATGTTTGATCAAGATTGTTAAGTTTCAAGGAATGTTGCATGTGAAAATTGTCTGAATAATTTTAAGTAAACTTTTAATTTTAATAACCGATTTAAATTCTACATAAATGTAGGTGCAGTCAGGGCCCGATTAAGCTTTGAAGCTAGGGGAAGCTCAGTATCATTTTGGGGCCCTCTTTCATTTCAGAAAATCTTGTTTTCCTGTTACATATTGTAATATAAAAATGCTATAGGCCAAAAATTAGTATGTTTTTATAGTTTTTTTTTTTTCTTTCATATATCTGGGTGGTTTCTACACACAACATTAAAATCGTATAACTTATTAATGAAGAACATTAAGATTTTTGAGGTTAAATAATAGATTTTTCCCAAAATAGTGAGTATTTTATCTTGCTTTAGGCGAATTTTCTCAGGAAAATTCAATCTCAGTATGAAAATATAAAACAGAAAATTCAAGACCCTGTTGTTAGTCATTTTGGGGGCCCCTCTTAAATTTTAGAGGGGAAGCTTGTGCTTCCCGAGCCTTTTGGGTAATCAGGCCCTGGGTGCAGTAATGAAATGGGGATTGGGGGTAGTGTGACAGCCCCCCTCATACAGAACTAATTATCATATAAAACTCTTCCAAAGCCAAATTTAATTGTTTTAACATAGGTTTGCATAACAGAACTCGTTATCGTATCCCTTAATCTCCAACCTGTATTTATAGTATTAGATTTCAGGGTAGAAAGTAGTGTGAGTGACACACCAGGTTAGTTTAACTGTATTCAGACCGGAATTACGCAAGTTTCCGAGAAAACCACGGAACATTCAGACACAAATCTTTTTATAACAATGTTTATATTACCTTTGTATCTCAGCTTCTGTTCAACATAATTTCAAAAGTAATATATCACTTTAAAACTTATTTGAATTGGAACTGAAGAGTAGATGTTGCAAATCTGTCTCCAGATAACGCTTCAGTATTTTAAAATTTCAAAATCTTTAATTCCAATTAAGTATAAATTGCTTATAATACATCATTCCAAAGATACTTTAAAGTACCTTTATTGCGGTCTTTTAAACTAATGTAAGCCGTTCAAATGTCGTAAGGGAGTTTCTGAGAAAACAACGAAAAACACAGTCTTTATTCTTTTATATTTTGCAGTGTTTCCAATACTCCGTTCACATTTCGTGTTAAGGGTTTTTAACATTATTTAGCCCGGAAATACGCAAGTTTCTTAGAAAACCACGAAAATGTCAGCCATAAATCTTCGTATAACAGTGTTTATATTACTTTTGTATCTCAGATTCTAATTACTATAATTTCAAAAGTAATATATCCTTTTAAAACCTCTTTGATTTGGAATTGAAGAGTAGACGCCATAGATCTTTGTCGCCAGATGGCACTTTAATATTTTAAAATTTGCAACAGTTAGAATTTTCAAAGTTATTTGCACTATGAGAGAGCAAGATGTAGGTTTTAAAGCAAGGAAAAGGCACCGCAGGCGCCACCAAGCGAAATTTTAATACGGTGAGATTTTTCCAGCTGATCGCCGAAGGTAGCTAGTTATAAGTAAAAAACATGCTTTTTTTTAAGTTTGAAATAAATGCTCACTTTTCCGTTATTTAACATGCTATAGTCACACAAATTCATCCACAAATTGAACTGGGTCTATATTGACATATCCTAAAGTTACAGATCATTTCGTTCATTTAGTGATGCATGGTGATCACAAACATTATTGATTTTGCTCTATTTGTTACCTGCCCCCTAAATGTTGTCTTAAAACAATCTTCACTGAAAAACACGAGGAAGACCTAGTTCTTTATATACCCAATGTTTGCAAATATTTCATTGAAAGATAAGTTGTTAAATAGAAAAAACTGATCGTTTGCAAATTTATCTAAACTTTTGAGCAGGAGTGTATAAGGGAGGGCATACATCATATTAACTTGAACTGCAAATGAAGTTAATTGTTGTCAACTCAAGATGACTGCCGCAATAGCAGCCAGGGCTACCAAAGTAGCCATATTAAACCTACCAAAGCACTTACTAGTAATGTGTTATTTTATTTATTTGATAGCTTTGAGACTTACAGTTACAATAATTTTAATTTCACAATATGAATGCAGAGTTTCTTATATAACTGTCTTACTTAAAGGCTTCTGCAGTTAAGATTTTGTTTTTATGTTTTCCGGACATGCTATCTCCTCTTATATCATTTTCCCCAGTGCATTAATGAGCTAGAATACTAGGAGGAATAAGTTCTGAATGGTTTTTTTGTTGCTTCAAAATATAATTTCGCTTTGTACAAAAATAGTTCAATATGCAGTCTTTCCATCCTGTTCGAATAGAATTTAATCTGTTATGAAAAACTGCGGCCCTAGCTCTTGAGGGACTAAAATCCATTCAACTTAAACCTATGATTTTCAATATTATTTCAACCTGAAAATGGTTGGTTGGTTGGATTAATGCTCATATATATACGAGCTGGAGCATCAGACATTTTGTTACCTTAGGGTTGCCACATGTACCCAGCGGTTTCCGTAGATAAACAAACGGCAACCATTATTTCTATCGTTTTGTATTACACTGATGGAAAAAAAAATCCCAACACCAGGAAGGAGCTGTGCTAGATAAACGAAATATGGTAGGCGTGTTTATACATCTGAAAGATGACGTCGATTCAAATTTCGAGCTACGCGCATAAGTGTGGCGCTGGTAGCGACACTATGAACATGCAAATGAGGTTTGCTTTAAATAAGCGCTGTAAGGTTCGTGATCGTTATTTACAGTTGAGATTTGACGTAGTGGGTTAATGTTAGTCAAGGATGCCTCTAAGAAGACGAAGAAGCCATTATCAACAGCTCACTGAATTTGAACGAGGTCGTGTAGTAGGGCTACGAGAAGGTGGGTTTTCTTTCCGCGATATTGCAGAAAGACTTGGCAGGAATGTATCCACTGTGCATGAGGGTTGGCAGCAGTGGTCAAGGGAAGGTACTGCCTCAAGAAGACCGGGTTCCGGGCGGCCACGTGACACTACTGAGAGGGAAGACCGCCGTGTTCGGCGTATGGCTGTGGCTAATCGCACTGCGTCTGCAGCTGAAATTCGAGCTGCAGTTGGCACCACAGTGACACAACGAACTGTTACAAATCGGTTACTTCAAGGACAGCTCCGAGCCAGACGCCCTGTAGCGTGCATTCCACTGACTCCAAACCACTGCCGTTTGCGACGTGAGTGGTGTCAAGCTAGAGCTCATTGGATGACGGAGTGGAGATCTGTTGTGTTTTCTGATGACAGCCGGTTCTGCCTTGGTCGCAGTGATAGCCGTGTGTTGGTTAGAAGGAGGCCAGGTGAACGCCTGCTAGCGACCTGTCTGCGGCCTAGACACACAGGGCCTACTCCTGGAGTTATGGTTTGGGGAGCAATTTCGTATGACAGCAGGAGCACTCTTGTGGTTATCCCACGCACCCTGACTGCAAATTTGTACGTCAGTCTAGTGATACAACCTGTTGTGCTGCCATTCATGAACAGCATTCAAGGGGGTGTTTTCCAACAGGATAACGCTCGCCCTCATACCGCTGTTGTAACCCAACATTCTCTACAGAATGTCGACATGTTGCCTTGGCCTGCTAGATCACCAGATCTTTCTCCAATCGAGCCCGTATGGGACATCATTGGACGACAACTCCAGCGTCATCCACAACCAGCATTAACCGTCCCTGCATTGACCGCCCAAGTGCAACAGGCATGAATCTCCATCCCACAAAGTGATATCCGACACCTGTACGACACAATTACGACACAATGCATGCACGTTTGCATGCTTGCATTCAAAATTCTGGCGGTTACATCGGTTACTAATGTACCAACATTTCACATTTGAAATGGCTCTTCTCGCCGCTCTACCTGTGATCTTGAAACTTTAATCAATTAAATATGTTACCTAGACAAATGCATTGCTGAAATTTCATTACTGTACAATAATTTTTTCTTGGTGTTGGGATTTTTTTTTCCATCAGTGTACTTTGGAGTTACTTTTTTAATCATTTTCATAATTTTAGCTCAGTAATTTATGATATGGGAGATTGTTTAGTGATAAATTGCTATAATCACTCAAGAAAAGAACATAAAATGTTAAGATTTCCATAAGATAATTTAGGAAGAATAAAATAATATAACTTATTTACTTATATTTTTCTCTGTGTTTTTCACATGAACGTAAACTAGTTGGCTTAGGTGGACTCTGCTCAGTTCCCCATCATATTTATGTTCTCATAAATTTCTAGTGCGAGTCATATTATAATCATGTTAACCCGTTAGTAGTCGCTATAGACAGCGCCACCTATTAAAAATTGCACACTTTTTATTTAACTGTCACCAATAATTTTAAGAAGTGATGTGACCGACGTTTATTCGATTTTATTCGCGTTTTATGTATATCAAATGCTGCTTCTAAAAATTTTTGGTGGCTATTGAATAAAAAAGTCTGGCAACTCAAAAAGATGGACGGCAAATCGACCAACTAGCGACTACTAACGGGTTAAAAGAAATTAATTTGACCAAAGCTTGATACAGTGACAGAATGAAGTCCCCGCCTAATATACTATCCACCGTTCACTTCGATATATTTATCTTATTCTAATCTATCAATTTATTTTATCAGGGTCAATTCCGTTGTTTAGTTTTCATGCTACTATTTCCAATGCAATAATCCTCAAAATTCATATTTATATGAAAATTTTTCAATTTCGCTATGTTGATAAAATCGTAAATTACGAATAAGTTACGAAATTTTCCTATTAGAATATTTGTATTCAATCATGTTCAAACAAATATCATAAAAGTAATTTTGAAGTTGTCTAATGTATTTATGATCCTCAAAATGGAAGTTTATGCTCAATTTTGCCTTATTCTGACATGTTAGGTAAATCGCAAATTCCAAACAACTTACGAATTTTTTAAATTGGAAAAATCATAGTCTATGATATTCATGCCAGTATCCTAAATAGTATTTAGAAAATGGTTTGACTTCATTACGAGAAAAATATCCCTCAAGATTGACGTTTATGTGAAATTTTGCTCTATTTTGCCATGTTAAGAAATTCGTAAATTTCCAATAACTTGCGAAATTTTCAAAGTAGCATATTTATAGTTACTGATGTTCATTCCGGCATCAAAACTGATATTTTAAAACTGGTCTGACATTTTTACAGTAAAAAGTTTCCATTTAGTGCACGTTTAAGTGAATTTTTGTCCTATTCTCCCATGTTAAGAAAATCGTAAATTTCTAATAACTTACGAAGTTTTTAAATTCGAAAGTTGTTAATGAATAGGGTTCTTGCCAGTGTCGAAAGTAATATTTTAAAACTGATCTGACCTCTCTGCGACAATTTGTTCTTGAGATATCGTGTACATAGACTAACAAACTAACGGACTAACGGACTAACACACTAACAGACTAACACACTAACAGACACCCTACAGACAGACACCATACAAATTTTGTCATTTTCGGATTCCTCACACCTGAAAACGTGTAAAAAAGTCAAAAAACCTAGATCGAAAATTTTCACGATTACCTAAGTTCCCCATACCTGTAGTATGATGGGGAACTAAAATACAAAGAATGTGCTATTTTAATCATAATATTTATGTTAATAGCCATAAATTAATAAAAGAAGACCTTTTATTACTGTAAGTTTGAGTTTTGGCAACATTTTCTGGGGTCGCCAAAGTTGTTTCTTTTCCGTGTCGTAATTACAATTTATTTTAAGTTTCGTTTAAATGAATAGTATATGCTAGAAATAGCAGAAAAAGTAAGTAAATAAATAAAGATTTTCCACTTTTAAACAGTGTTTTTTTCCCCCCAAAAAAAGTTATGATTTGTATTTGAAACAGACAGAAATACAACATCTTATACCCAGTACATCTAAACAATATCCTGAGGATGAGAAAACATACCAAGAATGTACTGCGTATAAATGTGCTGTTAGGGATATTGCTTGTTGCTTATTGCTCTTGACCAATCATAGCTTCAGATCAAGATTTCTTAAAATCGCTAGTTAAGCGATAAGGACGCCAAGCAGGAATGCTACACTCATCCAAGGTAAAAAAAATGGCGGCGATGCGTTGACCTATATATTTTATTTAAAGGGCTCTAGGTTGGATGGGTTTTACGTCGCACTAGTGCTGCGCAATGGGCGATTGGCGAAGGTCTGGGACTTATCCCTAGATGTGGTCCGGAGAAATGCCATCACAATTTTGATCCTCTACTGAACCTGCAAATGAAAACTATTTCTGTTTTATAAAAAAAAACACCAAAAGAACTGTTAAAATTGACGCAGATCTCTAAAGAGATTCATTCTGTTGGAAGAACCATGGTTTACCAATCAAAACTTGTCTAGGTGTTACCGAAGCGGGGTAGCCATCTCTCTCTGTGGAGGACAAAAATGGAGATGTCATCTTTCTAGACCACCCTAAGGGTTTCGTCCGGGATCATCACCAATCGCCCATGTAGCACAGATGCGAAGTAAAATCTACCCACTCACTCATCTAATCAAAACTTTGCATTTTTTGTGAAGCTTTTACATTTGGCGAAAATGTAATACAAATAGAGTCGGCAGCAAAAGTATCCGAGCACTAACAATAATCCCTGTCTAAAAAAAGTACACTTAATACTGCTTTGTTAAATAAATCTTTGTCGAGTCATGTTCTTAGTCAGTCTAAGAACACGATTCGACAAGGATTTATTTAACAAGATAGTTTTAAGCGTACTTTTTTTATATCGGAATTATTGGGTAGTACTCGGATACTTTTGCTGCCGACTGAAAGACTCTTTTATTAGATAATTACGTTTCTTAAGCTAATTAAAATCTATCTGGATGTCTGCCTTGATTATAAAAATGCTAATCATATACAGGAATGTTTATTTTGAACTCTTCCTTAATCACTTATATAGTTCAAAATGATCTAATGCCTCTGGTCTGAGGTTTATATCGTAGAAGATCGGCTGAGTACATCTAAACAGCACTTCTAATAACATTTATAGGCACTGAGCTGAAGAACAACTGGAGGAAATGCTAGACCAGTTTTTGCGTGTCTTTGAAGGTTTGTCTTCCGAACGTTGCACGGCAGAAAGCATTTGATATCTTTATATTTCAAAGTAAAATTGTGTAAAGGTTGTCTGTTCGAACAACCATATGCTAAACATGATATTACAATTTTAAATTTTAATTCTTTAAAGAGTATAATAGTAATAGACGACCCGACAAATGTTGTCTGCTGTGCAAGTTTTGACTCTGTACGGCAAATGATTGCAGAAAAATTGGCAAGCACGAATACTGTGTAAAGGCATTGAAAGCATTTGCTCCAGTTGTCCTTCAGCTCAGTGTTTATAGGATGGTGTCGATTTGATGTAATCGGCTGATCTTGTAATCTACCATGACGTATAGTTTAGTTTAGGACATGACATCTCCTCTTATATCATTCCTCCAAGCTTAAGAGCGATTTCCAGACCATTAAATTCCCTTGTGTCGCTCTAGTGCGACATAAAACCCCAAAACAACCAATTCAGACCACAACGAAGTTTTTTTCATGAATTAACCATCCAACCAATCTGATAATCAAAGAGTTTCGACCGATTCTGGTACAATAACAAAGTTAGGCAGTAGTGCTTCGTGAAAAATTCGCTTTTTACTTCAGATTTACCTGGATTTTATTTGCTTTGGTGTGAAATTTGTTTAAGGTATTTCTGTATATCTGATACAGATTGCAAATGTAAGTTTTTTTTTTTTTTTTTTTTTTTTTTTTAAATTTCGTGCTTTTTGAAAGAATTTTTAACAACATTTAAAACCACCTGATTTTTATTTGAAAATTAACTGAAAATAATTGTTAAGATTTAAACGACTTCTTAATTACTAGCAAAACCATGCAAAATTTGCTCACTTTACTTCTTTTCTTATTTGCCTTTAAAATTTGAAACTCATAAATATTATACCAATTTCCCCACCTAATTAAAATTTTAATTTTCCAGAAGTCAAATTATTATTATAACCAAATATTAATTGTGCAATAGTGAAAGTAAAATCATTCAACCAAAGGTTTCAAAATAATATTCATGGTTGACGACCCAGTTTTCATACTTCCGAGGCAGTGCAGTTTGAGTATAGGGCCCCCATGATGCTAAATTTTTGTCGCTCTGTTGACGATGACTTTTCATTGATTTATTTTGACACTATTTATTATTATTATTAATTAATTCTTATTTTTATTATACTTTTTATGATTGCGTTTTTTAATAAATTTATGATAATAAATCATATTTTTTAAAGTATTGCATATATATCTTTAAAATATTGCTGTGTTTAAAATGACGCTTGGAAAGATTCTGAAGAAGCAACTGTTAAAAGTACATTTTTCCCAAAAATAAACTCATCAGACAAATGTCGTCATTTTTTCTTATTAGATCATTGAGCTGAGTCCGTGTGCTTAAATATTGTCCATTTATAAGTACTCTTTTTTATCCTTACGTATTTTATTAATTACATTATTATCGTATCGTTTCGATAAAGTATAATCGTAACTGGTCCACGTTAAAGAAATATTATATAGATAATACTGGATAAATTAAATAATCTTACGTTTTCTCGATTGTTTTTAGCGATTCTTACAAAATTTTAACCATTTCTATCAATAAAATCTAGAACACTCTTTTAAACAGAACCTACTTTTGGAGCCATTTAAGCTTATAGTTGTAGGTGAAATCACTATCAAAATTAATAGAAAAACAATTCCACTTTTCTTTTGATTTTATTTTTATGAAAGTTGTATAGAAGAGAGGGGGGGAGGGAAAAATAGTTTTATGTTAAATCAGATTTAAAGTTTCTTTTATTTAATTTTATGTTCACTTGTTAGTATACTTTTTTTGTTTCGACAATTGAAATTACAATTATAACGTTTAGAAACATGAATAAGAAATTTTCAACATTTGAATCAAGAAACAACCTTAATGAAACACCCAAAAAATTGCAAATTTTAATATATAGTTATGAAATTTACAATTGTTTTAATGTTCGTTTAGATGTTATATAAATTCAAACTACGACAGTTCACCATAACTTCTAAGCTTTATGTAACATGAATTATTTCATATCAAATGTACAGTAAAATTTCTATCTATTTTTATTTTTTTAGATTTTAGATGGCTTTATTACGTATAATGTGCGATTCTGCTGCCTTCTTGACATTCTACATTAGCGGCGTATGGATGTACAATCAGCACAAATCATATGAATATGGTACACATCCGTTGACGGTCATTACTTGTAGATTAGGTGCCATAATACTCATCATTTTGTCTGTTAACCTGTTCTTCTCAAGTTGCATCAACAACTTCATATATGTAATTCATATGAAAGAAGTGGTAAGATAATTTCTTATATTCTTTACCTTATTAAAAAATACTAATGTAGTATATTAGTATTTTTGTCTTTTGCACTAACTTTAAATTCTTATTTCATCGTACACGACAGATGCTTAAAAAAATCATATTGGTGATAAAGTCAGCCTTAGATAAAATTTCATTTTGAAGAGTTGTAAACTCTTTTACATATACGTATAGTAATCAATGTATATATAATATATCAGTGAAATTTTATAAATTGGTGTGGCAGCATTTGCTGTATAAAAAAAAACTCCATCGCAACAAATTTTTAAAGTTTCACCAAATTTTCCCTCTGATAAATGCTAAATATTCAAGCATTCATAATGGACTTCTAATTTTAGAAAAAAATCTTTATGTGAAATTTTTGGATTTGCATAAATTTTGTCGGTATGTTATTTGGAAATTTTCGATGGATGAAATTCAGTTGGGTGTGTTCAT
Source organism: Salticus scenicus (assembly GCA_963930645.1). Taxonomy (NCBI): domain Eukaryota; kingdom Metazoa; phylum Arthropoda; class Arachnida; order Araneae; family Salticidae; genus Salticus; species Salticus scenicus. The sequence continues at coordinate 75,289,130 of OZ005661.1, forward strand.
CCATATGGAGTATTTCGTGTTTGTGTGACCTTTAACAAAACATAAGAGTATTAACTACTCAGATATTATACAGTCGGCTGCAAAATTATTCGAGCACTAGCCAATAATTCCTATATTTAAAAAGTACACTTAAGACTGTTTTGCTAAGTAAATCCTTGTCGAATCATGTTCTTAGACTGATTAAGAACATGACTCGACAAGGATTTATTTAACAAAGCTGTATTAAGTGTACTTTTTTTTTTTGGCAAGGATTATTGCTAGTGCTCGAATAAATTTGCAGCCGACTGTAGTATAGAGTGCGGCAAAAAGATTGAAACGCAGTTTAATTCTTTACCTATTATAGATATAATATTGCCATTTGATTTATCAAAAAACAAATCAATAATTTGCTATTAATTTTTCATGGAATACTTTTGAAAAAGTCAAAAGTTTTCTCCCATTTGAGTTTCCCCCCCTCCCCCCCCAAATAAAATAAAATAAAATAAATAAATAAATTCTAACAGGCACAGTTTAAATCTTTATTTACATTTTTACATTAGGTAAGAGATGCCAGGTTCGGTCTTAGGTCGAGTTTTTCAGCCTAGCCATTTGGAGTTTTTCGTGGTTTTATTTGAAACTCGAGTGAATATGGGCTAGCATCTTTTAGAATGGCACTACACGGAAAGAATTCTACCCAGTCCTAGAACCCAAGCGTAGTCAATTGACCTTAAGGGGACAGAAAATGCAATATCTCCGACTTGTTAAATTCACCAAATGTATGCATCTTTTTCTCAGAAATGGTGAAAGATGGCGTTATAATTTTTTTATGGCTGTTAGAATAGCATGTTTTACCTATTTTAATATACCATTTACTTTCTGAAAAAATATTATTACTTATTTAAATGAGTTTTTCTCAAAACGTGAGCTTTTTCAGCTTTATTTTATTTATTTTTTTAATCTATGAAACTTAACGGCCCTCTTCACTTACCGTCGTCGGAAGCCCGAGCCAGTGTTATTCTATGGTAAATTTTCTTTACTTATAACTCATTACCTAATACATATTTTTAAATTTTATTTTGAAATTACAAAATGAAAAATTTCACATATTGAAAATTCGTAGTTAACAGCTTCAAAATAAAATATTAAAAATTAAAAACATATGTTTTTAAAAAAGGTCCGTAAATTTAACACTTGGGAATTTTCTGAATGTAAAGACAGAATTTAAAAAAAATATGTATTGATTAATGAATTATAAGTAAAGAAAATTTTCCATAGAATAACAGTGGCTTCGGCTTCCGGCGACGGTGAATGAAGCGGGCTCTTAAAAATTCAGATTATTAACATTTATGTTATACAAAGCAGGCTTTGCCTGCTTCGCTAGTCACTATATTTAAATGAATTTTTAAAAAAGAATAATTATTTTTATACTACTGCACAAATAAGAACGAAAAAGAAAATACAATGAAATTATTCAAAAGCTTCGCTTCGGGTCCTCGCTGTCCACGACAAAGACTCCTTATCACAACGTCTCTATTGGCTGCAACATCGCCTTACCCGTGAACATGAACTTCAATTTGGATGCTTATCGAATGACAGTTTTGAAACGAAGAGTTTCGAAAAATATCAAAGTAGCACTTTTTATTTAAACTGCAATTACATATAAACAACACTTCCCGTACTGTACATACTATTTATTGTCACGCTTTTTCCTACATTTTATTTGATGTATCCTGGCGAGGCGACCATTAAATGACAGCAATTTCATGTAAAGTATTCAGTCAGTATTTCAGTTCAACAATTAAATTGTAGCTATTATTTAAATGGCTAATTTTAAAGCAACTATGAGGTTATTATTTTCACATTTTATTTAATTAAAAGAAAACTAATGAAAAATTTCTAAATCGGGCTTCGAGGTGCACTAGGACCTCTCGGGGGGATCTTAGTGTGCAATCACGTGACTGTCCGAGCTACCGTCTTTGAACTACGCTGTCCACAGACACGCATACAGACATTGCCTTATATATATATATATATAAATTGTATACTTTAACACAGGGGTTTGATGATTTGTTGAGAATTATCTGTTTTAGGTGGGTAAATTTTACTAAAAATACTATATTAACAGTGATTTTTAATAATTAATTAATAACTAGTTAGTTGTAGGGCGACTAAGGCGCCCGTTGAAAAGTGATCATTTCATTTTATTTATTTCTCACTTCAAATAATTCATTTGCTAGCAAGCCCGTGCGAAATTTTTGCACTTTATTTACCGTTTCGTTACCTTTAAAATTAATTATTTTATATTTAAAATTATTTTTTAGACGTCATTTTTTAGATTATCACAACGTCATATAGACGGAAATTTAATATTTTAGTTTAGTTTAGTTTTTGTACGTGAAAGCATATTTCATTTTATGCTGGGGAAAAAAAAGCAACAATTAAAAATTTAAATGTCTATTTTAAAGCTGTTATTTAAATATTTTAATTAATTTTAAAAAATCTAATCAAAATTTTGTTTTAAATAAGGTACCAAATGAAAGGGGCGATTTTTCTGAATCCATCGGATTTAACAGCTTATCGATCAGACAATTAGATTTTTTTAAATTAACTAAAGATGAAAATTAGGTGACAACTTGCGTTCACACACAGACAAAGTCCAAATAAATCTCTTAGCCTTTTTAACCCTTTGCCCGGAACATGTTTTCATCATGCTTATCGGGAACATCGATCTCCCAGACCGCTATTTTTAGAAAAAGGTACTGAATGTATTTAGCAAAATTTCGTGGCGATAAATTGTGAATTCTTGCAGCCATAACTTTACTTTCTCAATCATGACGTATTATAGGGACAACAGGGTATCATATGGTTGAATGGATTTAATGCCGCATTAGTACTGCGCAATGGGTAATTGGCGACGATCTGGGACGCACCCCTAAGGATGGTCCGGAGACATGCCATCATAATTTTGATCCTCCCCCGCTTAGGTGACCCCCAGAGCTATAATTTGGTATATTACATGATTGAATCATCTGGTTTCTGAAATTATTATTTTTTAATATGATTATAGTGACCAGTTTAGAGTAATTTATAAATACGAAGCATTAAAATTATTAAAAGAATGTAATTAAGGTGTTAATTTTTGAATTCTAAATAACCACACTAATAAAAAGTTATAAATAAACAATTTCTTATTATTTTTCGAACTGCAGGAAATGAGTCTGCGCTCGGATTCGAAGAAATTTTGTCACCCTGTTTCGAATATTGAGTTACAATCGGTAACAAAAGTCTCCGAACACTAGCAAAAATTCCTATGTAAAAAAAGTACACTTAATACAGTTTTGTTAAATAAATCCTTATCGAATCATATTCTTAGTCAGTCTAGAAACAGGATTTATTTGACAAAACTGTATTAAGTGTACTTTTTTTACATAGGAATTTTTGCTAGTGTTCGGAGACTTTTGTTACCGACTGTACTAAGAAAAGCAATCAAACTTAAAAAACAAAACTTTTAGAAAGAATTTGCAATTATTGACATTTCGACGTAATGTGTCTGTTAGCGCTCAAAAATTGAGATTCCTAATATTCTCATAATATTTTACATGTCTTTTTTCAACATTAAGGGGATTGCCCATTGCGCAGCACTAGTGCGACGTAAAATCCATCCATTCAACCAACCAACCGTCAACACTAAGCGGCTCCGGGCCCTGCTCACTTTTCCAACCCCAAAGGGTAGCTTCCTTGTTTGAACAGATTTTACGTTGTACTAGTGCCACGTTGTGAACGATCCGGGACTCATCATTAGGGTTGTTTTGAGATATGCCATCCTCTACAGGTTGAGTGTATTTTACGTCGCACTAGTGCTGCAGTTAGATAGACTTGGCGCCTTCAACATTTATCGCCAAACGTGCCGATACTCTATTCTAGGAATATGCATCCGCAAGTCCCTACACTAAGCCTAACCTTTAGCGGTCTCTGAGACCGATGTTCCGGTATAAGGGTTAAGCGTGCGAGAGTCAGTCAGTGACAGTATCAGTCAGTGATGAGTGTAACTATACATGCTGATATTTGTATTTTTTTGTTTCACTTAGAAAGAAAATCGTCTGTAAAAGCAGGAAAAACATACTTTTCCAACTGCCATAAAAAATTTAACTCTATCTTTCACCATTTCTGGAAAAAGGGTACAATAAAGTTAAAGAATTTAACATGCGGAGTTTTTCAGTTTCACTTAGAAAGAAAATGGTCTGTTAAAGAATGTAAAACATACTTTTCCAACTGCCATAATATATATAAACTCTATCTTTCCTCATTCCTGAGAAAAAGATATATAGAGTTGGTGAATTTAATATGGAGGAGATTTAATATTTCTTGGTCCCTTCAATTCAAAACACTAATACTAGATCACTAAACACTAATCTAGATCATTTAAGGGCCCGCTTCACTCACCGCCGCCGGAAGCCGAAGCTAATGTTATTCTATGAGAAATTTTTCTTTACAAATAACTTATTAACTAATACATATTTTTAAATTCTGCTTTCACATTCTGAAAATTCCCAGCTGTTAAATTGACGGACCTTTTTAAAAAAATTATTTTTTAAAATTTTTATATTTTATTTTGAAGCTGCAAAATACGAATTTTCAATGTGTAAAATTTTTTCATTCTGCAGTATCAAAATAAAATATCAAAAATTTAAAAAATACATTTTTAAAAAAGGTCCGTCAATTTAACAATTGGGAATTTTCTGAATGTGAAAACAGAATTTAAAAATATATATTAGTTAATAAGTTATTTGTAAAGAAAATTTCCCCATAGAATAACATTGGCTCTGGCTTCCGGCGACGGTAAATGAAGAGGGCCGTTAATTAACTAAAATATACACAACATATTATCTGTGAAACAATTAGTGTTTAGAAATTTTTAAAAATACTTTCTTGTTTACAGGGACCGGAAAGATTTTTGGATGAGACTATGAGTAACAATCAAGAAAATAATAAGGCTGTAGATGTTTCAGACGATCAAGAAAAGACGCCAATTGGAATGAAGGATGAAAGTCTAGTCGATACCGAAGAAAACAAAGCAGAGTTAAATGAACAAGAAGCAGATAATCCAAAAGTGGCAGTAGTAGGACCTGTGCAAACTAAATATTTTTAAGCACATTAAATGTTTTTTCAGCTATAATTTTTCTTAATTAGTCATTTATAATATTGATTATACAATATAATGTTAAGCAATTCGAAATACCATATCAATACTGAAATAAAATTCATAAGAATCAATTACCAATTACGTACAATAGTAATATAATATAATTTATACTAAAAGTTAGTTTTAACCTCATGTCTTTCATTCTAAATTCTAGCGCACTTAATAACGCATTTTAAGGTTCACAATTTCTAAAAACAAATTAATTCAGATGTACCAATTTTCATAATCCTGAATTTGTGACATTAGTTGTCTTACAGTTTATTCTTAATGTAGAAATGTTTAATAACCTGTTCAACTTTGTCACTAAATATTTTAACAAATTCTTTGGAATACTTGACAAATCTAGGAGAACTACTAAAATTCTTCTAAAATACAAATGTTTCCTAGTAGTAATTTTTTTTTCAAGTAGCTAATAAAACCTACTATTAAGCTAAATCTCAATGTTTAGTGAAGGAAATATGATCCCAGAAACTCAGTTAATGAAGACTGTTTTACATTGAGTTAACACTAAAACTACTACTACACTGTAAAAAAAAAAAAAAAAAAAAAAAACGGTAGATTTACAGCATAATATGCTGGCAATATGGGTGCATGGAGGGAGGAAAGTAAAAACGAAGTTATTTACAGCAGAAACAGCCGTAAAAGAGTCTTGTTTTACAGATGTTTCCGCTGAAAATTGCCTTATTTAACAGTAGAATGTGCTGGCAATATGGGTGCCAGCACATTTTGCTGTAAAAGCTTCCGTTTTTGTACTTTTTGTGGGTAATTTTATTGTCGACTCGACGTTTTACAACCGAGATGTCGAAGAAAGCAAACCATTTTTAAAAGTTAAGTGTTACTATACTAACTATGAAAATAGAGGTTAATTATTTATTTTCTTGATTTATCTACTATGTTATGAAATTTATTCATGCATAAATGCTTAATAAAATGTTAATCATTTATACAAATTACTATATCTATGGTATATTCATAAAGATATAAAGATTTCTTTATCAATAACATAAATTTTTAAAAGTTTATTTTGTTGTTTAGTTTATAACATGCAGGGTTTTCAAGCCAGTGCAACATCATATATATATATACAGGGTGATCAGTTTAAAAGAGTACCCGTGGGTTTTTCTTATAACCCTTAAATCTGACGGATGTGGCAACTATTCTAACATTGAAGTATGATTGTTTGAACCTTGTTTAAGTTTGTGAGACAATTTCTAACACTGTTGGACTGTTACAACTTTATTTGTGAGGTAAAACAGAAATGGAGACGCACAATTTTTATAATCCTGTAATACTTTTATTTTTGAAATACATAATTTAATTCAATTTTTAGTGCTAGAGGCCTATTTCAGTCGGTACAGTTGTCGAATTTTTATAGGTCACTCTTAATTAGTGCTAGAGGCCTATTTCAGTCGGTTTATTGAATGGGGATTTATTGAATGAGGTCCCCCCAAGGCACAACTTTGACATGAGTCCCCCCCCAGGTCTAACTTTGACATGAGTACCCCCCCCCCAGGTCCAACTTTGACATGAGTCCCCCCCAAGGTACCCCTATTTCAGTCGGTACAGCGTTGTCGAATTTTTATACGTCACTCTTAATAGTGCTAAGGGCCTATTTCAGTCGGTTTATTGAATGGGGATTTATTGAATGAAGTCCCCCCAAGGCCCAACTTTGACATGAGTCCCCCCCAGGCCCAACTTTGACATGAGTCCCCCCCCAGGCCCAACTTTGACATGAGTCCCCCCCCCAAGGCCCAACTTTGACATGAGTCCCCCCCCCAAGGCCCAACTTTGACATGAGTCCCCCCCAAGGCCCAACTTTGACATGAGTCCCCCCCAAGGTACAACTTTGACATGATCCCCCCCCCCCCAAGGCACACCTTGGACATGAGTTACCCCCCCAAGGCACACCTCCCCCTCGTTGGGAAAAAGAGAAAAAACGCTGATTTGCGGCTATAAGACAGTTTGGACTTCCAACGTTATTTGTTACAGTATCTGCAGCTGAAACACATTGGTTTGATTTAATAAAAACTTTATCTGGAATTTAGATCGTCACGAATTAACTAAAGAAGAATTTGTCGATATTAACAAGTTTAGCAGTAGGCCTCTGGCACTACATTAAAATCTGTCAATGTCAGATTTTCATGTTTTAAATAATGAAATAATGTCGTGTCTGTATATTTTTTTGATTGTTTTACATTATCATTCCTCACAAAAAATTTTGAAAATATTCGCCACCATTTTGAATGCAAACATGAACACGTCAACCAGGTTTCTGATACACTTCGCAGCATTTTGTTGGTGTTATTGACGACATTTCTTCAGTTATGATCTGTTTTAATTCATCGATGTTTGCAGGACTTCTCTGGAATAGCCTATGAAATGATAAAGTAAAAATGGTAATGTAAATGTAATGTAGGAATGATAATGTAAAAAAATGTAATTAAATTTTGTTTTTCATGAATAAAATTATTACAGGATTAAAAAAAATTGTGCGTCTCCATTTCTGTTTTACCTCACAAATAAAGTTATAACAGTCCAACAGTGTTGGAAATTGTCTCCCACACTTAAACAAGGCTCAAACAATTATAGCTCGCTGTTAGAATAGTTGCCACATCCGTCATATTTAAGGGTAATAAGAAAAACCAATGGGTACTTTTTAAATTGATCACCCTGCATGTATATACATATATACTACAATAGAAGTAATACCTTGTAATTCGATTTTAAAAATATGCGATATTTATTGAAATGAGCTTTTTTTTTTTTTTTTTTTTTTTTTTTAAACTATATTTATATATAGTATTTACTGCACATGCGTAAGCGGGAACAAAATTGCTTTTGCATAATTTAATAGTCAAATGTATATACAGTTACTTAAGCAAATATCGTAAAATTTCAAAAATATATCAGTAGGTAAATAGATTATAAGACTTCTCCACGCGCCATAAATTTTAAGGTCTTGCTTTTGCCTCCAAGGCAGTGGCACGTGTTTTTTTGCACTTGATGAAGAAGGGCTACGTCCTTTCGAAACCGGTTGTGCTGGCTTAAAATTTATGGTGTGTGAAGAAGTCTTATAATCTATTTATCGATTGCACACCAGTTTTGAACTTAGTTTTGGTATATCAGTAGAGCTAGTTGAAGTAAAAGGATTCTTATACGAAGTTATATATTTTTATGTTGAATCAATATTATATTATCGTTAATTGATATACAAAATAAAATTATTTTAAAACACCTTATAATTTTGTTTCTTTTTCAAAGTGCATAAAATTTAACTAATTGTATATAAATGTTATAGTTCTGAATTTTTACAATATTTGCATGAGGTTTCTTTCTTTCTTTTTTTTTAACCGACTTCAAAAAAAGAAGGAAGGTTCTCAATTCAAACCGTATGTTTTTTTTATGTTTGTTAGCTCATAACTTCTGAACGGATGCTCCGATTTTGATAATTTTTGTTTTGTTGAAAAGGGCTTGGTCTGCAATAGGTCCCACTGTAATATCTTAATGATCTAAAGAAAATACAGGGTGCCCAAAAAAATCAGTCCCAACTCTTTTAACTGCTAAACGGCTGCAGCTATAGTGATAAAAATGGTATGTAAGTATAGCAAAGTGGTCCATGCAGCACAAGGTTTAACCGCTGCGCCACCTGGTGTAAAATAGCGGAGTTAGTTTTCCTATCTCGAAAACGGTTCTAAAGGAAAAAGTGAATTACAAAGTTGAAAAGTAGCATCGATTTAGTACAAAAAGATAGTTTAGACATTCATGCTAGCTTTCCTATTTCGGAAACGGTTCAAGACAGGAGGGAAAAGTGAATTATAAAATTGCAGAGCATGATCGATTTAGTACGAAAAGATAGTTTAGACATTAATGCTAAAAATATAATGCTAAAAACGTGCATTTGTTTGTTCGCAATTTCTTACACTATGCACACTTGAGCTACATTGCACACGTTGTAGCGTAGCTGGTGAGACATATGCTATATAGTTCAAAATACGGTTACTTGATACTTTTTGTTTTGTTGTAACGATCTTGGTCTGATGTAGATCCCATTGTAATATTTTTGCAATCTAAAGAAAATAAAACGCCATCTGGTGAAAAACAGCGGAATTAGCGCTCCTATCTCCAAAACGGTTCAAGATGGGAGAAAAGTTAATTACAAAGTTGTAGAGTTTCATCGATTTACTACAAAAAGACAGTTTTTAGACATTATTTCTAAAAATAGAACGCTTAAAACGTGCAGTTGTCTGTTCGCAATTTCCTACATTTTGCACACTTGAACCACGTTGCACACTTTGCAGCGTAGCGGATGAAACGTATACTCTGTGGTTCAAAGTACTGTTACTGTAAGCGGTCACATGCTGGTGGAAAACAGTGGAGTTAACGTTCCTATCTCGGAAACGGTTCAAGACAAGGGAAAAAAGTGAATTATAAAATTGCAGAGCATCATCGATTTAGTACGAAAAGATAGTTTAGACATTTATGCTAAAAACAGAACGCTTAAAACGTGCATTTGTTTGTTCACAATTTCCTATTTTGTGCACACTTAAACGACATTTGTTGTAGCGTATGGGTATATGCTGTAGCGTAGCGGGTGACATTTATGCTATGTAAAATTCAAAGTATGGTTATTGTAAGCGGTCGCATCGATTAACGCATAGACGTTTTAAACCGACTTCACAAAGGAAGAGGTTCACAATACAAACCATGTTTCTCATTGTTGTTGTTGTTGAAATTTGTTAGCTTTTAACTTCGTAAGAGATGATTTAATTTTAATACTTTTTTTGTTGTATTGATCTTAGCCTAAAATAGGTTTCATTATGATTTTATTAAGATATAAACAAATTACAGGATACTCACAAAATTCTGTTCTCACTCTAGCTGCTCAGCGCATGCAGCTACACTGGTAAAAGCAGTATGTAAGTATCGATGTTGAAACTTCTGTCCGTCAGTTGCAATGCATATTTTGCTCTTTGTTTGAACTTTAGGCTGCGCAATTTCCAGCACAGCGGGTGACACGTATTCAGTGTAAAGTTCAATATATATGCCTAACAGAATTTTTGGTCACTAATACAGCGTATCCGTCCTTTACATTTCTAAAGACTTTTTAACTTAACGTATGTTCATTCAACAGATAGTTTTTTGCTCATATCCGATAAAGTCAAGAAAAGTGACACAACTTAAAAATGCAGCATTTGAGAAAAATCAACTTAAAAATAACTTGACTAGAATAAAACTGGCACAACTGTCTCTCGAGTGGATAACTTTCTAGATGGAGATGTAACTTTTTTGTTCACAATGGATACATTTCATGTATTTTTTAGTGACATAAACCATTTTTTGAGTTATGCCACTTTTCTTGGAAGTTGTGATTTGTGAAGCTGCCGTCGAACGTCTTTTGATGTTCTGCTATATGAATAAATTTTCACTGAAAAGAGAAAAATAAAATATTTTTGTAAAAAAAATAGAACCGACTCCAAGAAATGGGTATGAAATGAAATAGTAAATTGCGCCTAAAAGTATAAAATAATTTGCTTCGCCAAACAACCTATAACACTACAATTAATCATAACTTTTGAAGTCGGCGCAAAATTAAATAAAAATTGATAACTTTATTCAATACAAAAATCAAATCCTATTCAATATACACATCTCACATTGTCACTTGGAAAATGCAGCCAAAAACAACTTTGATTCAAGAAAAAAAAAAAAGATTTCGTAAGCAGCAAAAGTTGGCGAAGATCCTGGTATCCGACGTCCTTGGAGAAAGAAAAATCGCAAAATTTTCTGGCAAACATATTTAATTTCTGTAGGATATCATGGTTAGTTTGATAAGGTATATTAAGAGAATAATCAAGAATATGAAACAATACATCGTACAATATATATATTATGAAAATATACATCTTGCGTGTATGTTTTGATCGCCAAATCCAATAGCCACCAAGTATGATAGTTATCAAAGTTATACTAAATTTGCAAAGGAAACTCTAACTTCGTAGAAACATAAATACCGCATTATAAGAAATGTTCACTGTTCTATGTAGATGCTACTAATAAACCAATTGTATACAGTGATAAAATAATAAAGGAAACATGAAAATGGATCATTCGAGACAACAGCATTTGTTGCTACCGATCTAAAAACAGACCTTTAAAAACTAATTAAATTTTATTTAGTTTTGCGCCGACTTCAAAAGTTATGATTAATTGTAGTGTTATAGGTTGTTTGGCGAAGCAAATTATTTTATACTTTTAGGCGCAATTTACTATTTCATTTCATACCCATTTCTTGGAGTCGGTTCTATTTTTTTTACAAAAATATTTTATTTTTTTTTCATTCTTTCTCACAGTAACTATATACATCTGGCTAATAAATTATGCAGAAGAAATTTTGCTAACACTTGCGCATGCTCAGTAAAACTTATTTAGTAAAAATGCTCATTTTGCATCAGATAGTTAATATATTTATATTCTGTTTGCAGTATTTTATGTCTAATGTATTTTGGTGTGTGGGCGTTGATTAAGTGTATCCCTTATGTACTTTGATGGAATTTCGCATAACTTCGAACTTATCTTCTGGGAAAGGGAAAGTAAGAAGCGGGTAAATTGCTGCCGATGGCAGCAGGGACCCGGACTCCTCACGTTGCGAACGGGAAAAACCTCTGCCGTACACAGGGGGAAATTTAACTTAGGTTATTAATACTGATGTGGGATTTTGACGACTCATTTAAGTATAGTGCCCAGCGAAGCTAGTATAAAATAAATGAGCTTTTTTAAAGTGAAAGGAAAGTTTTATTGTTGATCAGTATTGCCATTATAGACACTTTTTAAATGAAAAATATCGCACATTTTTCAGACAACATTGTCTGACTAATCTCAATAATAATATATTTAAAAATATCTAATATGTATTATATTCATATACCTATTTGCATTTTACATTATTATCGCAATTACGCATTTAAGTTAATTTAAAAATGCGAAATCGGGATAATATAGATGATGGAAATATAATACCCCTTCTATTATCGATTATTTCTTTTCAATTTTTTTTCGTAAGACATTTCCGGTGTGAAACAGTTAATTTTGCTATATTTCTTGTAGAATCCTTATTTTATTTTTCCAAATTTACCAATAACTCCCTAACACATTTTTAGTTATAACAATACTAAAAATAAAGTATACAAACTGTATATGTTTCCGCACTGCCAGACTCTCAGAAATTTAATTTTGAAGTCAAAATTGTGTGTTGTTATTGAAAAAAATCAATGCTGGCGCTCATTTTAAAATGTTGATAACCCCTAATTATAAAATTTCACGCCATTTTCGAAAAGTACAATTAATTTCCTGTTGACTGATATCTATTCGATTTTTCTGCATCAATAACGAAATAACAGCACTGCAAATAAAGGTGTCTTAATTTAAGACATAAAAACAACTGAAAAATCATTTAAGATACGTAAATGCCTTAATATACACCTAAGACATTATAGATATCTTAATTTAAGACAGAAATGTGTCTAAAATACCTATTCAGACACAAAAAATATCTAAAATGCATAACTATGAGAAATTTCAGACAGCAAATGCGTCTAAATTTTCGTCCATTTTGGAAATTCAGACACTTGCATTTCTTGGCATTTTTTCTTATATGAAAACTACTTTAAGGAACATACAGTCGGTAACAAAAGTGTCCGAACACTAGCGAAAATTCCTATGTAAAAAAAGAACACTTCATACGGTTTTGTTAAATAAATCCTTGTCGAATCCTGTTCTTAATCAGCCTAAAAACAGGATTCGATAAGGATTTATTTAACAAAACCGTATGAAGTGTACTTTCTTTAGATAGGAATTTTTGCTAGTGTTCGGACACTTCTGTCACCGACTGTACTTAGCCTATTTAACTTTCTTTCCTCATTCAATTAATATAATACATTTTACATATTAAGTTGTAAAGCGTAAGCAATTTAAACAATATTAATTAAATTTTTAATAAATATTATTCTAGATATGTGTATATTTGCATGAAATTATGTTTATTATAACTCATAAAGCAATATATTATAACGCAAAAAATTATTCGGTAAAAAAAAAAAAAAAAACTATGTATTTAAAGCTAATCTATATAAATAAAGAGAAGTGTCTGTGTGTGTGTGTGTGTCTGTTTTTCTGTGTGTGTATCTGCGCTGTGGTGCTCACATTTTTTATCGCAGAGCTTCCAAATTTGGCATATAGGTACCTGGGACCATGCATGTGTGCACCTCATCGAGATTTTTCGAATTTCGAATTTGAATTTTTTAAATTAATGTTTTTTCGATTTTAAATATTGCCTTTAATGCTTCATTTTTCATAAATTTAATTATTTTGCTTCAATCGTCTGCGTATCTTAGCAACGGCTATTACGCAACTTATATTTATTTAATTCATTCATTTGAAGGCGATTTTTTTTTTTTTTTTTTTTTTTTTTTGTTATATTTATTGAAAATAAAATCGTAATGCAGAAGAATAAATTAAGTATAATTAGTTTTAAATTTAAAAACGTATTTATAACAGTTATGTTTAATATTTTATAGTAGAACAACTTCTTATTTTTCATTTTTTAGTAAATTCCTTTAAAAGAAAAAACTTTTATTTATTCATTTTTTTTATTTACTGCATTTATCGGGAAAAATGGTAGTATATACATAGTAAAAAGGATTAAATTTATTAAAATTTATTTGTTTATACATATATTTAATCTACTTTTTATTTTATTTTATTTTATTTTATTACATTGGTCGGAATCAAATCGTAATATAGTGTAAATAGCATGGGCTATAAAATACATGGTTCAAAACTAAAATATTTAATAGATGCTGAGATACAGTCATCTTTAAAATCGTAGTTCTTAAATAATAGCAGATCCCACCTGTCGTCGATAAATATCCAGATTGAAGTGCCCGGGAAAACCTAGACCTAATGCAATGCGGGCGGGAAAAGAGATGCCGTAGACAGCGGGTACCCAAAGCGAGGTTTGGAGCAATTTCAGTTTATTTTATTTTATTTTTATTTTATTTTTTTTAGTTTTTGTCCATAATGCGGTGTAAAAAAATAAATATTAATTCGATTCTTTCGAAAATTCATTTAAATATAGTGACCAGCGAAGCGGGCATAGCCTGCTAGTATTTGATATTTAAAGAAAAAGTATTAATATGAAAGCAAGTAACTTACAGCTAAGAAAGCGAATCTTGAATAATTTGTGCATCACTGTTTTTTATTTATTATTCTTAATTTCGATTTAAAATCTGTTTTCTTCCACATATTTACTTGTTCTTAAGCGTAAAAGAACGAATTTTTAGGTATTCATGTTCATAATTTGTTTTCTTTTAAGAAACAGCTTAAAGGAAGATATCGTTATCCAAAAATATTGAGGGCGAAATAAGGACAGTTTTTCACATATTTTATATGCATTTTTTAAAAATTCTAAACCTCTAGATACAAAATTTAATATAATAATGCACATTAACTGTTAGATAGTATATTATTAATAGTTTTATAACAATAAATACGAATTATAACATATAATTGCCTGCATTTTGCTAATACTGACTTACATATAATTATAAAAAGGACCTCTACTGTGTGAAATGGTGTCTTGATTGGCAAGGTACATGGCATTATCTGCGACTCCCGATTCTTGGTTTCGTATTCCGCGACTGATGTGAGTTCGATTCCAGTGCTGTGTAAAAGGCATTTAAAAAAAATTTTTTTTTTCCTTTTATTTTTATTTTATTTTATTATTATTTTTTTTAATGTTCTAGAGAATTCTAAAATCTATTTTTAACAGGAAAAAGGAATCGCAGGCCACCTTTATTTATTTATTTATTTATTTATTAAAATGCCTTAAAAATAGCGGTGTTTTTAAGCCTAACATGGCGGTATTTCTAAGCCTAAAAAACATGGCGGTGTTTTAAGACATCTTAATGTCTTAATTTCAGTTGCAAAAAAGTGTCTAAAAAAGTAACTTTTTTTTTTCGCTTAAAAAATGACCATACGTTTAAGACACTTTATTAACTGAATTTAAGACGTTTACGTTTACAGTGAAGGAGTGTTGCGTTTTCTACCTCGACTGTACACAAACACCTTTATAATTTTGTTTGTCTTTACTCAAATTGTCACTGACATAGCAACACATGAATCTTGGTTCGTTCACGGATATTTGTACTGGTTTGAAATCCTTTTTGAGCCGTAGGTACCGGTATAATGGAACTTAATGAGCGAAAAATAACTATAAAGCGACATCCTAAACCCAATTTTTTTTTTTTTTTTTTGGTGTGTGTGTGTGGCTTAAAATAGGTTTTAAACCTTCTAAAATACGAGGCAAAAAGTCTAACCCCCGAAAAAAAGAGTGTTCTATGGAATTCCGAGCTTCTTTTCTAGCGCCTCGGATGATCGGAAACGGCCTACCTGAGCCACAAGATTACTATACAGATAGGACAATGAAGCTAAAACGCGAACCGGAAATATAGTAGCACCACTAGTGTCAACAGAGGGGAACTACATGTGTTAAGTCTACATGAATAGCATCTTTGATCGAACATTGTTTTTCTCTTTCGCGATTATTACTATACAGATAGGACAATGAAGCTAAAACGCGAACCGGAAATATAGTAGCACCACTAGTGTCAACAGAGGGGAACTACATGTGTTAAGTCTACATGAATAGCATCTTTGATCGAACATTGTTTTTCTCTTTCGCGATTAGTTAGTAGCAGGTTAGTATGTGAAGTTTTCCTTTTCTTTATTTTTTTCATTTTTTATTATTTTTGAATTCACAAAATCGTAATAAAAATATTCACAGCTATTCTTGTAAGAAATAAAATTAATTTTTATTATGTTTTAAAATATATTTTGCCAAACATATCCTTATTCAAGTACAGATTAAAATAACAAACTGTAACTCTGAAATAGCAGTGTGAAATCTTAAATATTTAACATTGCTTGGTTTAAATAATACAAAATGCTTTAAAATGAAAAAATATTATAGATTATGTATAGTTTCGAAATTTATTTGCTTAATATTTAGTACTTGCTTCTTAAAATAAATTGCTTTCGACAATCAAGTTCGTAAACAATAACAAAGTTGCCAAACGTAAACATCAATACAATGGTTAGTTGGTTGGATATTGGGTTTAACGTTGCACTAATATTACGATATGAACATAGATACAATAAAAGTAAGACGAGCGATTTCGTAAGCTGGAGAGCTCGAGAAACTTACAGCCGTTGACAATAGGGTCGTTGCAGTCAAATTTTGGTTACCGAAGAATATACGGGAGTGTCCTATTTGTATATTAATCTGTAACCTGAGCCAACTCAATACCCACTGAGAAGAAATCCTCACTTTTTGAATTGTAACTTCAAAAACCTCAAAATCGACATGCTTCGGGAGAATTGCTGTAGTGTCGCCATTTTGTAATATTTTCCATTGAAAAGTTTTTGTAATATCTATACTAATATATAAATGCGAAAGTTTGGATGAATGGATGATTGTTACTCAATCACGTCACAACGGCTAAACGAATCTGGATGAAATTTGGTACAGAGATAGATAATAGTCTGGAATAGAACATAGGCTACTATTTATATCGGAAATTTGATTAGATTTCTTAAAATTAATTAAAATATTAAAATAACTAGCAGGCTACGCCCGCTTCGCTGGTCACTATATTTAAATGAATTTTCGAAAGAATTGAATTAATATTTATTTTTCTACACCACATTATAGAAAAAGCTTGAAAAAAAAAGAAAAGAAAAAAGAAAAAGAAAAGAAAGAAAGAAACTGAAATTGCTCCAAACCTCGCTTCGGGTATCCGCTGTCTACGGCAGCTCTTTTCCCGCCCGCACTGCATCAGGTCTAGGTTTCCCATGCCTGCAGAAAGATCTTTTCCCGGCACTTCAATCTGGATATTTATCAACGACAGGGGGGATCTGCTACAATTTAAGAACTACGATTTTAAAAATGACTGTATCTCAGCATCTATTAAATATTTTACTTTTTAACCATCTATTTTATAGCCCATGCTATTTACACTGTATTGCGATTTGATTCCGACCAATGTAATAAAGTAAAACAAAATAAAAAGAAGATTAAAAAATAAATAAATATATAAACAAATAAATTTTAATCAATTTAATCCTTTTTACTACCTATGTACTACCATTTTCCCCGATAAATACTGTAAATAAAAAAAATTAATAAATAAAAGTTTTTATTTTAAAGGAATTAATTAAAATATAAAAAATAAGAAGTTGTTCTACTATAAAAAAAATTAAACATAACTGTTACAAATACGTTTTTAAATTTAAAACGAATTATACTTAATTTTTTCTGCTACATTACGATTTTATTTACAATAAATATAACAACAAAAAAAAAAAATCGCTTTCAAATGAATGTATTAAATAAAAATAAGTTGCGTAATAGCCGTTGCTAAGATACGCAGACGATTGAAACAAAAGAATAAATCTATGAAAATGAAGCATTAAAGCCACTATTTAAAATCGAAAAACATTAATTAAAAAAATTCAAATTCGAAAAAATCTCGATGAGGTGCACACCTGCAGGCTCCCAGGTACCTATATGCCAAATCTGGAGCCTCTGCGATCAGTAATGTGAGCGCCAGAGCGCAGATACACACACAGACACACACACACACACACTTCTCTTTATTTATCTACTAGCAGGCTACGCCCGCTTCGCTGGTCACTATATTTAAATGAATTTTCAAAAGAATTGGATCAGTATTTATTTTTTACATCACATTGCAAATAAAAACTTAAAAAAAAAAAAAAAAAAAAAAGAAAAAGAAATTGCTTTAGATCTCGCTTCTTCGGGTACCCGTTGCCTAAGGCAGCTCTTTTTTCTGCCCGTACTGCATCGAGTCCAGTTTCCCACTGTCTACAGAAAGGTCTTTCTCGGGCACTTCAATCTGGATATTTATCGACGACTTGTGGATTTTCTGTTACTTAAGAACTACGATTTTAAAGATGACTGTATCTCAGCATCTATTATATATTTTAGTTTTTGAATCATGTGTTTTATAGTCCCCGTTATTTACACTATATTACGATTTGATTCCGAACAGTGCAATAAAATAAAATAAAAAAGTAGATTTTCTTTTAAAAGGAATTAAATACATGAAAAACGAATTTTAATCAGTTTATCCTTTCTACTATAAACTACCATTTTTTTCACCCAATAAATATTATAAATAATAATAATAAAGAAAAAAAAAAAAAAAAAAAAAAAAAAAAGATTTTAAAGGAATTAATTAAAAAAATGAAAAATAAAAAGTTGCTATAGTATAAAATTTATACATAAACGTAACAATTTATTTCTATTGCATTACCATTTGATTTTCAATAAATATAACAATAATAATGATAAAGAAAAAAAGAAAAAAAAAGAAAATCGCCTTCAAATGAATGCATTAAATAAAAAATCTGGAGTGACTCCACTCGACTTTCCGAACATTGAGTAACTAACAGTTTTGTAGATAAAATAAAGAAAGAGGAGTTGCTAAACAAACAAAAGAGAGAAAACCATAACAGAGTGTTTGAGTATTTTTCTCCATATATCACACGAGGTTTTATTTAACGCTACTAAACTTTGAGCCCTTAGATCATAATGATAAAGAATTTTTCGTTGTGTTCCTGTAAAAATCTATAAATTCTGACAAAATTAAACAAATTTTCACATTTTACCCACAATTTTGTCAAAGTCCCACTTTTTTTAAAAATTATTGTTACTGAGTGAATTTGTATAGGAAAATATAGAAGAAAGTCTCGTGGTGGCCACAATTCACCAAAATGCTTATAGTTAGTGCAACAGTGATTTATAATATTCATACAAATTTTCAGCTCAATTGAATAAGGCGTTTAGATGCTATTGCACTTTTAAAAATTTGGTCTCATAGGCCATAATGATAAAGAATTTTTCTTTGTGTCCCTGTAAAAAAACTGTAAGTGCTTAGATTCACCAAAATCTATACAGTTGGTTCAAATGTGACCTATAACATGTGTACAAATTCTTTGCTCAGATTAATAAGGCGTTTAGACGCTATCACACTTTTAAAAATTTGGCAAAGAATTTTTCTTTGTGTCCCTGTAAAAAAACTATAAGTGCTAGATTCTCCAAAATCTATACAGATTGAGTATCTGTGACCTATAATATGTGTATAAAGTTTTCGCTCAATTGAATAAGGCGTTTAGATGCTATCGCACTTTTAAGATTTTGGTCCCTTGGCCAAAATGATAAAGAATTTTTCTTTGTGTCCCTGTAAAAAAACTATAAGTGCTAGATTCACCAAAATCTATAGGGTTCGTACTATGGTGACTTACAATATACGTACCAACTTTCAGCTTATTCGACCAAAGCGTTTAGACGCTAGCGTGTTCACTCACAGACATACACACATACATACACACATACATACACACATACATACACACACACATACACACACACATACATACATCATCGTAAAAATAGTGAAAACGGACTCGTTGGACCTCGAAACGTATAGAAACATCAAAATCTCGAATTCGGATTTTTGACATGATTACAATACTTTTCTCACTATAGTGTTCGGAAAGTAAAAATGAATTGCATAATAGCCGTTGCTAAGATACGCAGACGATTACAACCGGAGAATAAATTCATGAAAAATGAAACATTAAAGGCAATATTTAAAATCGAAAAAACATTAATTTAAAAAATTCAAATTCGAAATTCGAAAAAATCTCGATGAGGTGCACACATGCATGGTCCCAGGTACCTATATGCCAAATTTGGAAGCTCTGCGATCAATAGTGTGAGCACCACAGCGCAGATACACACACAGACACTCAGACACACACACAGACACTTCTCTTTATTTATATAGATATATATAAAAGAACACTTCCTGAATGAGTGAGTGAGTGAGGGGGTGATCTATCAACGCCCAGACCAAACCCCTGGACCTAGAAGCATGAAATTTTGTGACAATGTTCTTTCTATGACGTAGGCATCCACTAAGAAGCGATTTTACAAAATTCGCCCCCCAAGGGGAGGAGGGGGGGGCAAAACGTGATTTCACAAAATCCTTCATATCTCAAACAAAAAAACAGATATCCGTAAAATTTTTGCTTTAAAATATAGCTAATACAAATGTCAAAAAACTAATTTCTGGAATTTTCAAAATTCGGTCCCCAAGGGGGTCGGGGGGGCAAAACGTGATTTCACATGCGTAAAACGTGATTTCGCATAATCCTATATATCTCAAACAAAAAAATAGGTATGCGTGAAATTTTTGCTCTAAAATATAGCTAATGCAAATATCTAAAAATCAATTGCTGGAATTTTAGAAATTCAGCCCCCAGGTGGGGCAGCAAGGGGGGGGGAGGGGCTAAGGGGCAAAAACAAATAGAAATACAGTTAGGGCGTTCAAAATTGATACAGATAGGTTTTAGAGGCCTGCAAGTCGAATGAGGATATTTTCGATTGTGTAAAGTTATTAGAAGGGACAGGAAGGGGGGAGGGGAGAGGGGGGGCAAAAAATAAAAATAGAGTTAGATCGTTCAAAATTGGTATATAGAGGTTTTCGATACTTACAAATCGATTGCGGATATTTTCGAATTTTTAAAATTATTAGGTGGGGCGGGAAAGGGGTGGGCAGTATGGGGGGGCTATGGGCAAAAACAAATAGAAATACAGTTAGGCCGTTCACAATTGGTACAGATAGGTTTTAGAGGCCTGCAAGTCGAATGGGGATATTTTCGAAAGTGTAAAGTTATTAGGAGGGCCGGGAAGGAGGGCAGAGGGGCAAAAAAAGAAAAAAATAGAGTTAGATCATTCAAAATTGGTACATAGAGGTTTCCAATACCTACAAATCGATTGCGGATATTTTCGAATTTTTTAAATTATTGGGAGGGCGGGAGTAGAGCGGCAAAAAAAATAAAAATAGAGATATATCGTTCAAAACTGGTGCATAGAGGTTTTTGATACTTAGAAATCGATTGCGGATATTTTCAAATTTGTAAAATTATTAAGATAGACAGAAGGGGGGGGGCGAAGTGGGAAAATAATAGAAATAAGGGTTAGAGCATTTTGGGAATTTTTTCCGAAGGCAGTGAGAACCCAGTGCGACATTTTTCCAACTCAGATTTTGTTTCTCTTTTTTTTCACGTGATAAAAATTAATGCAATTTTGAGAATTCATTATAGTGATTCATTTAAAAATAGAGACCAGCGAAGCGGGCGTTGCCTGCTAGTATTAGATAAACCGGTAATTCCCTTAATATAAGACATTTAAATTTTTAATTGTTCCCAAAAAAGTTTACGAGGTATTTTTATTTATTTACTTATTTATTTATATTTTTTTCAACATAAAATGAAATATGCTTTCACGCGAAAGATAAAAAATTACTATATGTTAAATTGGTGAATGAGAAAATGACGTCTTTGTAAATTTAAAATAAAATAGTAATAATACAAATATAGCATGTTTCTTCTGAATTTTATTTCATAGCATTTTTTTATGCATCTCAACTTTTGATTTTTTTTTTAAGCACGTATGAATCACGCGTTCCCAACGAGATATATAAAGTAGAGTGATAAATGGTAACCCTTGAGAAGGTCCAAGATGAGTCATGTGACATGCTCTACTTGCACCTGCGTATTCGATGATTCTCTTGGTAACAGCTTATTTTCAGTAAATTTCTATGGCAACGATTTGGAGATTGTTCTTCGCATAAATCATAAACGCCAATGTTTTTGTTTACTTACGTAGTTTAATATTCTTTTGTTCAAAATCATTTTGATTTTGATTTTACTTCTCTTTTATTTTGTGTAGTTGAACTTTAACCGACAAAATGCTTAAAAGTAGTTGAAAAAATTATTATTTGATGTTAAATTTAGCTCTTTAAAAGTTTAAATTTTCTTTCATAAACACTTTTAAACTTTGTTGGGAAACGATGAAAAAAAAGGTATTTTATTATTTATTAAAATGTGAAATATGTGTAAAATTATTTTAAAAACAATTTATTTCGGTCATAGGACTGTCATGTTACCTAATAATAATGATAATTTGTCGAACTGATATTTTAAATGCCAAAATAGCGATAAAGGGCCAAACACAGCAACCTATTCGAGCATGTCACGTGATTCATCTTGAACCACGGAAAGTTAATCCTTCATCCATTGAATCAGCACTCTAATTTATATATCTCGTTGCGCGTTCCATAAAAGCTAATTCAGCATTATATTAAAGGTATTTACTTATTGATAATTCAGGACAATTTTTTAAATTTTGATGCTGAAGTAGATTGGACATTTTTCGCCAAGGACAGGCACTTAAAGCCAAGTAGTGCATCAAAAATATAACTAAATTATAAAATATAGAAAAAAAAGAAGGAAAAGATAGAAAGAAATAGGAACAATAATCGCATAAATTATATTTTGGTCTAAAACGGTGAACAAAAGTCGCCAAGGGGAGCTGTATCATGATCACCCAACTTAAAATTATATCTATAGAAATTTTAAAAATTTTGATTAGTTTTTGAATTGTGAGTAAAAAACTTCTGCACATGCACCATACAGATTTTTTCAGTAAAACGCTTTGAATGAAAAAAAAAAAAAACTTTACGCTTTAGACAACAGGTCTCTCTATTTATATATATACACCACCTGATATCGATACCGAATTCAAATATAGCCGTATATCTATCATTTGACGAAATTTCAATGCAGAAAACTCTAATAGATTGTCGATGCAGATTAATATTGAAGAAAAGATAGTTTTTGTACAAGACCCTCTTCCCAAGCAGCACAGAAACGTTCTCTGAACGTTCAAAAATTGTTCTGCAAACACGTTCTAAGAACGTTCACTTTGAACGTGTTATAGACGTCTATTTGTCCATCTTGAAGACGTACAATAGTACGGTTCAGAGAACGTTCAATGAACGTGTAGCAATCACCATCGGTGTTATAGAAACGTTCTGAGAACGTTCTACGTATACGGTCTCAGAACGTTCTAAACGTTTTTAGAACGTTTTCAAAACGTTATACACATTTTCAGAACGTTCTAGAAAACATACTGTAAACGTTCTAAAATAGTGTAGTAAAAAAAAAAAATATATATATATATATATATATATATGACGTCATTATAAAAAATCACCACAGTACGGGCGTTTAGAAGTAAAATGTACATAGCTGATGACGAATAATGATACAACACATGAACAGGGATATGAATTACTTTTTTTTTTTTTTTTTTTTTTCAATTCAAATAATGTTTGAGAAATTTTAACATACTTGCTATTCCTTTAATTTTAACGTATATGCATGAAAAATTCTATATTCTATGACAGTTTTCCCCAAAAAGTGTCATAACGTCTTTTTATCCCTTAAAAAATTTCTAAAATCTTTGCAATTTTTAAAAATTTCTTTTTCCCCCTAATCTGAAGATAATGAAGTTATAGTATTAATTAAAAAACTTTGAATAAACACAATGAAATGCAAGAACTCGCAAAAACTTTTTCGCGTCAAAAGAAGACACAACTCTTCATCAGGCGAACAATGTAGGCGCGAGAACTGCAAACAAGCACGTTGAGTGTGTTGAATGCGTTGCCGCTTTGTTTATAGCAGCCGTGCTTTGTTTGTAGCAGTCGCGAGTTCTTGCATTTTATGGCGTTTATTCAAAGTTTCGTAATTAATACTATAACGTCATTATCTTCAGATTAAGGGAAAAAAGAAATTTTTTTTAAATGCAAAAATTTAAGGAATTTTTTAAGGGATATAGATACGTTATGACACTTTTTGGAAATTACTGTCATAAAATATGGAATTTTTCATACATATACGTTGAAATTAAAGGAATAGTAAGTATGTTAAATTTTCTCAAACATTATTTGAATAAAAAAAAAAAAAGTAATTTATGTCCCCGTTGCTGTGTTGTATCATTATTTTTCATCTGCTATGTACAACTAAACTCTTGAATTATTTTGCTTGTTTTAATCCTTGTGATTCCGAATGCGTCATCCTACGATTAATGTTTGTGTTTCATGGTTGTTTTCTGTTTGATTCTCTGATTTCTTGAATTAAATAATTTATTCCAATTTATTCTTCATTTTTAACATCAATTAATTTCTTGTACGATAGGGTGCCCGCTAGCAACTTGCTATTATAGCTGCTAACGAACGAAATCGTACATTGGTGCTCAACGACAAAAAAGGTCACCCCTGACGAGTTTTTTTTTTTTTTTTTTTTCTACCGTTCTAAGCTTTTCCTTAAAAAAAAAATGTTAAAAATGATGTCTTAATATTTTATTTCCTCGTTGCTTGTTTGTATCTTTTGATTTGAGTTTCATGTGGTTTTTACGCACCGGCAAAATTATTAAAATTGCAACTTACAATATAGGAATAAATTTATGATTAGACTGAAGTTAAATAAAATAAAAATCAATAAATAAAAAATAAATGCTTCAATAAATCACATTCAGTCTCCCCAGGTTATTTAAATTTCTTGTAATTTCCTTCTCATTGTTCTATGTGGTTTCAGTGATCTTATATCTGCTGCTTGGCTTTAACTAAGATTAAAAAATCATTTATACTATTTTTTTTTTTTTTTTTTTTTTTTTTTTTAATACAGGGTGCAAAGCATAGTCACGAGAATACCTTTATCTCCGCAACTATTGGTCGCAAATATATAGTTTCAGTTACAAAATGTTTTTAAAAATATGAGCACTTACTTTTTGCTTACTTTTTTTTTTTTTTTTTTTTTTTTTTTGTAAATACATTTTCTTATTGGAGGACATCTGAGACCAATAGTCGCGCAAATAAAGGCCTGCTCTCGACTTTGCACCCTGTATATTCTAAACATTTCTGGGTACTACTTTGTAAGTCCATGGATAGTTTATAAATATATTTGAATGCTGAAGTTCATAGAAAGTTTTAATATTCCAACATAAAAAATAATTTCGAAAATGAATGTACCAATACACCGCTAAAATAATATAAAATTGAGTTTAGAATATATTGTTAATTTATAATAATAAGAATTTGAAACGAAAAATTAAAAATTAGTTAGAAGGAAGAAATATAAAAAAATTCCAAATACTTAAATATATAAATATTTTTTTTATCAAAATATTTTTCTAAAATATTTAACATACTTCATATTTTTAAATTTCAGTGCAAGTGTGTATACATATTTTCAGTTTACAGCAGCAGTTTACAAAAATGATGTTTGCAGGTATTTAAATTTATTCCACATGGCAATGTAATTGGTATTCTTTAAATGTTTAAATTTCTTTAAATTGAGTCAACGCAATTTTTACTCATTGGATGTAATTATGCTATCATGGCATATTAAATAATTAATAAATGTAAATATTATTATTATTAATAAATAATACAGTAAGTATATTATTTATAATTAATATATTATTTCTTAGTGTATCATTTATTTACTTATTAATATCGTCTTTTTACTTTCTTCTATCTTCAATAGAAGAAAGTATTGGATTCGTAAAAATTTTCGATTTCGGGTTTTTGATGAATTTACACGTTATCAGGGTTTTAGAACACAATTTTACCATTTTTAGAAAATGTCTGTCTGTCAGTGTGTCTGACTGTCTGTGTGTGTGTGTGTGTGTGACAAAATTTTGTGGCAACTGTATCTCTGGAACTACTGCACAGAATTTCATACAAATTGGTATGTAGTTGCACCATGACATAAATTAGTGCCTATCAACTTTTGGTAAAACTCGTCTTACAGGTTGCGTTGCCATCCCGCTTTTTCTAAATTTTTAACAGGGTGATATAGGACAAAAATTTTCAAGATGGGTATCTTTCGAAAGGTCTCGTCAGTACCTTTAAAACGAATGGTTGAACTATAAATCTGTGATAATTTAAAACAAAGTTATCGATTTTTTTTTTACTTTTTACGAAAAAAAAACTTAGAAAATTTTTATTTTCTCTCCCCTTAATTTTATCAAACTCCCACGGTTTCCGTGTTCTGACAAACTTTAATATATTATCACATTTTACCCAAAATTTTGTCAAAGTCCCACTTTTTTTCCCTCTCCTTTTAATTCTATCAAACTCCCACGGTTTCCGTGTTCTGACAGACTTAAACAAATTTTTGCAGTTTTCCCCCAATTTTGTCAAATTCCCACGGTTTCCGTGTTTTGACAAGCTTAGAATAATTTTCACATTTTACCCAAAATTTTGTCAAATTCCCACTTTTTTATTATTATTAATATTATTATTGTTACTGAGTGAATTTGTATAGGAAAATATAGAAGAAAGTCTCGTGGTGTTCACAACATACTAGTTTTTTTTTTTTTTTTTTTTTTTTAAGCAGAATATGTTTTTTTTATAAAGATGTGGAATAAAATTGAATTGAATCTTTGTTTTATTATGCAGTTAAACAAGTTGATATATTTTATTTAATAAATTACAGTAAAGAGATATTTAAAATTATAAGTCGGTGAAACTTAGGATATTATTTTAAAAATATGCAATTTGCATAACCTAGATTATATATATGATCATATAAACATTAAATAAATACTTCAGACTTTAAAAAGAAAAAAAAGAATTACAAACCTTCTTAATTTTCTTCATAAACCTTACAAACCTTTCTTCAAACTTTCTTAATTTTCTTTCAAGAAAACACCCTTGCAACTAGCATTTTAAAATACACAATGACCAGTCTGCAAGGGCATTCACTTAAAATTTACTCTCATCTTTTAAACTCTTTATGTTACTTCATTCAGAAACATAATAACCAAAAATAGTCATTTTAACAATTTCCATCTCAGAAGACTAAATTAATAAAATGAATCCATAATTTCTAAGCGGTTTTCTGTAACTGGAGCAGTTTTTTCTGCGATAAAACGCTGCTTACAAGTATCAAAAGTTAGTCTTAAGAACTTACGCAGATATGAAAATGATTGTTTAATTGATATTAAAATAAGACTTTAATAAATAGAACATAGAGAATATTACAGGTTAAAAATATTACATTTTTACCTTTTCTAAAGCTTATCCAAGTCATTATAACGCGAAAACTGAACAAAACAGATTACATGTTTTAAAATTACCGCTTCACATAACGACACGACATTCACAAGACCTGGCGCTGGCGTTTGTTTGACTTTGCACGGTCAGCGAGAATTAAATAAATGCAATCCACAGATGTCAATTTCATCTGCTTTTCCCTTCTTACATCCGGAATAATCATGTTTCAAAGTTCAACATTTGAAACAGAAATTTATTAAGCATTTATAGCTGTAGAAAACATGTTTTTTTTTTTTTTTTTTTTTTTTAGGAAAAATAGAGCTGAGTTAAACAATTATTTAAATTTTTATAAAGTATTTGAAAAACTTATGAGATCACTTTATTTTTCCATTTTAAAATCTCGAATTAAACGGAAAAGCATATTTTGTTATAGTGTATATTTCAGTATTGAACAAAATATTCAGTGAAAGGATCAGAAATGGCATACACTTTATTTTTTCTGTATACATAAAAAGAACGCAATGGATGCATGGAAATTTTCGGGGTTTTAACACTCCTTGAGACGTCCTCGATAGGATTCGACAATTTTTAGAACTTGTTTGCGCATCTTAATAAAATTTTGTGGAAATTGCATCTGAAGAATCAGTGGACAGAATTTAACCTAACTTGATATTTAGTCGAACTTTTATTTAAACTAGCCCTGATTAATTTTTGGAATATATGACCTAATAGGTGCTCAGCTATTATGTAATGCCCCCCCCCCTCCATGTAACGGAGGGCATTATCTCAGTTTCTATTGAATAAAACTGCACCAAACTTGATTTGTGAGATAGATATTATGTTAAACTATGGTGATCTAATTTGAGCATATATTGATTCAGAGGTGGCACTAATGTGCTGTAACTCAATCCCGTTTAAAGGAAAGCAATATCTCAGATTATTATTATTATTATTATTATTAAAAATTCACTAACATGAGTATGTGAAATATATAATATGAAAAACTATGATAATTCAGTTTGGGTATATATCGGCCGATATAGTACTCTTTATTATGCAATTTTTCCAGATAGCTATACCTCAGCATGTGTTAGCGAAATCTGCAACAAATTTAATATGTAAAATTTTAATTTTGAGATACAGTGTTTATTAAATTTTTGTTCGTGTTAACTGGTTAAATTGCGCTGTTATATAGAATGTTACAGAATAAAGTAGTGCGATGGGTAGAAGATTTCTTTTAAACAGTTTAATTAAAAGAGAATGGCTACGTAAAATGTTCATCTATTAAGAAAATAATTTTTTAAATATGTATTAAATAATTTTCTTTTATTAAAATTTATTAAATAAAATTTGGATTAAAAATAAATAAATAAATAAAATAAGAACAATCAAAGAGAGTAATGATTTAAAAACATTATCAATATTGATAATTTACCAGTAACATTCAAACTTAAATAGAATCATAAATAAAATATAATAAAAGTTTAAATTTTGCTTAAAGAAAGAAAAAAAAATTAATTTCTGTAACTTCCCGATGAGTATTAGTGACCGCGAGGTTCTACTCTCGAACCTTACAGACTGGAAGTGTTGGTTTCGATGCCTGGTCGCGCTCGTCGACTTAGGTTTTCGGAATTTTCCGTGATTTTCTTTGAAACTCGCATAAATAAGGGTTAGGCATTCTTAGAATGATTTCCACGGAGGACACACCATCCAGACCTAGGACCCTCGTGTAGTTAGTTTGTTTTAATCCTAACACCAACATTCAATGAATATTACGAAATCAAAACTGAATCTGGGCATTTTGTCCTATTCGTAATAATCTCACTGAGACAGAACGTTTTATGACGGTGTTACATTTAAACGTTTCGTATAGAACTGAAATTGTACGTTTTATGGAAGGTACAATGCACACTTTTTTTGAACGTTCTAAATAATACAATTTTTGAACGTCTAATGGAACGTTCTTTTGACACGAAACACGGTGTTTGAACTATTGTAACCGTTATTAGACGTACAAAGAACGTTCCGGTGCTACTTGGGTTGGTAACTTATTTTATTTTATTTTATTTTTGCCATTTTGGCAATGAATTTTAATGGCTATAGCAGAGTCGAATATAAAGAAGTTGGCGAGAAATGTCCTAGGCACTTCGATGCCAAATTTCAAATTTTGCTTGGGGATCTGATACTAAAGCTATTCCGAAGAAAAAAAAAAAAAATAGCAGACTTAAAAAAAGTAAAATGTAAATTAAACAACGCTGCCACGCTATTTGACGTATTTCGCGATGAATACACGCGGTGTTACGAAAAGTTTGTCTGTGTGAGGATTAAGCCATTTCAGATTTTCTTCTCTCGGACAACTCATAAACAAGATGTTTGTAACAAATTATGAATTTAAAAAATAATTACATACATAAGGTAATTGTAAATAGGGTTTCAATTTAATATTATCTATATTAATAAAATCAGACTTTTGTCTGTAAATTTGTTAAAATAAAAAAACTTTGCGTTATCTTCACGTTTCACACATCATGGAAGCCAAAAATGATTTTAGAAAATTTTGTCTGTCTGTGAGTGTGTGTCGTCGTGAATGTATGTGTGTAACACTGTTTTTGTCTGGGTATCACGTGAGAACGGCTGAACGGAATTCAACAGCGCTCGGCAGGAATTTTGGTCCTTACCCAACTTAAAATTATAGTTGGTATCAACTTTTTCAGAATACCCCCCCCCCTTCGTTCCCCTCTTGGGGGGGGGGCAAAATTCAAAATTATGTTTGTAAGCATAACTCGGCTCCAAATTACTTCACAGTAAAGAAATTGCACATGAGCAGACTAGACATAAATAAAACTAAAAGATTATTACGGGATTTTACGAAATCCCCCCAAACACCTTTGAGGTCGGGGGCAATAAACACGTGCAAAAACAAGTTTTCCTGCTTGAATTCTCCTTCAATTATCTTAGAAATTCAAATTTTGGTGTGTGGATGTTAGGTGTACGCATTATGTACTTTGGTAGAATTTCGCAAATTTTTGGACTTACCCGCTGGGGAAAGGGAGGTAAAAAGCAGGTAAGTTCTGCCAAAGTCAGTGGAAACCCGGACTCCTCACGTTGCGAGCAGGAAGAACACGTAAAGAACACAGCGGGAACTTTAACTTAGGTTATTAATAATGATATGTGATTTTGACAACTCATTTAAGTATAGTGTCCAGCGAAGCGGGCAAAGCCAGCTAGTACTTAAATATATGCTCAATAACTACCCCAACTATTATTTCTCTATCACCTTACTTTTCGCTCAAAACAAATTGTCAGAAACCGCTTTTTTCTAGTGCTTTACAGTAATGTTGCCCCTTAAACAGAAAGTTGAACCATTCAGAAATTTCAGACCGTTGCATTTAATAAGCAGGAACGGTTATTGTATATGGACCTTTATTGTTTCGTAAAAATTTTTAAGAATTGGAAAGTAGTGGCACTCTCACAGCCACTGCTGGACTCGTAGTCTTTGCTAAGTGCATTTTGCTACAAATATAGGGTGACCAAACTTTTGAAATTGAATTTGAGGACAAATTATCGTGGTGTCGCTGAATTCGGGGACAAAATAAATAAATCTCCTTAAATTGCAAAATGTTAGTAATTTTTATGTATTAAGTACCTGAAAGTACGTATTTCACTACTATTTATTATTCAAATAATAAATAATAATAAAATATTAATAACTTTATAATCGTCGTAATATGTTCCATTTTTCGGGAAACAGTTGATTTCGAGAGCTGTCCTCAGGATTCTAGGACTCCTGGTCACCTATACAAATAGCATCCTTAAGGAAATTCTTGAAGATGTGCCAGCATTTAATTCTAATATCGAAGTGAAAATTGCTTGATAATGAGTGAAAATGCAAGTGTTAATGAATACATCTGTATCTCAAACATAAAACCTATGGTATACTTGCGTACTTTTCTTATTATAAATTTCTGTTGCACTAATTCCCCGTTATGTACCATATTTGACATCCTTAAGACTTTAGAATAGACCTTAGACAATATCTATCAGACTGAATCTAATCACTTATTTTGCGCATATTTGTATGGAATATTTAATAAAAAAATATTAATGTTATTCACAGATTTTACAAAATATATAAATACATTATGTAAAATTTGACAAAACATTAGACGGCTGTTTTCTAATGTTATGGTGCTACTTATGTAAATATTTACTCGCACATATTTTATTATGAAAATAATTGACTTGTCAAATGGATTTTATTAGTGACTTCCTGTATAAGAAACGTTTTTCATTTCTGTATACAATCTGTTTCTCAACTGACACTGTTATATATCATTTCATGTAATAGAAGTTAAATTATATAGTAGCGAAGTTGTAAAAGTTTTCAGCTCTTCGTTCACATGCATATTCCTTGAACTGTTGGCCCATTCTGGAAAAGTATGTAGATCGAACATGGATATGCCAATTGTGTAAGTCAGGCAAAGCTCCATTGCACATGCTATTATTTTTATTATTATTCCTGGTTTTACCTACAAAAATAAGAACAAGTGAAGTCAATTTATAATTCTGTATATAGATTTTAATATAAATGAATAATTGAATTTTGAACATTTTATAAATGGATTCTGTTATTTTCCAAAAAATTTAAGAAATACGTACATTCAAGAGATAAATAAAAATTATTTATTACAATGACAGAAAACCCTAGATTATAGCGAAAGTATTAAGTTCTCCAAAAAGTAAGTTTTCCAGCACCATAATGTTTTTTTAAACACTCATTGAAATAGATACAGCTCTTTTTTCGCTAAGTCTGAATACAAGAACCTTCGGAATTGAAGTTCTTGTCATACCGTGAGGTTAATTATTGTATGACAGTATTGAAGCAATATGCCACCAATAGAGTATTTTCAGTCACGTGACCAAACCCTTGGCAACGGCCTTAGTAACGCTATCAAAGGGTAAACATTAGTCTTTTAATACGGCGAAATATATCGAAACTCTTAATGATCAAACAAAAACAGATATACTCAGAAAATAAACTACACCGTGACCAATAAGTTCTCATACAACTTTTGAAGCACGTTAAAAAGTTGTACATATGTGTTACTGTAGTCCCAATTATTTTGCAGGCAATTTAGTGTAAGGTATAAAGCTATTGCAAGTGTAAATATTGCACTAATTATAATTTTTCTTTACCTTGGTAGAATGAAGAAATTGAGAGAAATTGTGATAAATAAATTGATCAAAAGAGAGCAGCCGGGGGAATTTTTCAGAGACTTGAAAGACCTGGTGGTGAAGAGAGATTTCATTTATAGAACTATCAAAAGGTATAATGAGATGTCCTCTGTCGATGACAGAAAAAGATCTTGCAGACCGAGGTCCGTTCGGACAAAAGAGGCTGTGGAAAGGTTCAGGGAAGGGATACGACGAAGCGAACAAAGATCTGCTAGAAAACTAGCACGAGAGCTCAAAATGTCGAGGGGATCAATATTAAACATTCCGAAAAAAGACCTTGGGTACAAGGCTTATAGAAAACGTAAAATTCACGGAGTTTCGGAGTCTGATAAGATGAAAAGGAAGCAAAGGGTGTAAGAAATTCTTGCTTGGCACGCTGGGGATGAATTTGTCTTTTCAGGCGAGAAACTATTCATTTTACAGCAAAATTTCAACCCCCAAAATGACAGAGTATGGTCAGTTTTTATTGATAACATCCCTTAGAGCCAGCTATACGTGCCGCGTAATCAAAATGCTTTGTTTCTGATGGTTTGGGCCACTATTTCCAATAGAGGAAAACTCACGTTAGTCTTCATTGATAAGAGGGCTAAAATCAATGCCCAATGTTATAAAGCTAAGTTTTTGGAAAATATTTTACTCCCAAATGTCTAGAGTTTGTATGGGGCGGAATATTACTGCTTCCAACAAGATGGTGTCCCTTCTCATACCGCACGTGTGATTCAGGAGTGCTGCAGTCAAAATTTAGCTGACTTTTTGCCAAAGAACGAATGGCCCCATCTCCCCCGATCTGAACACGCTTGATTATTTTGTGTGGTCATATATGCTCTCCCATTTGAATAACTATAAAATCATCTATTTCAGCAAATTTAAAAATGTAATTCAAAAGATATGGCAGGAAATGCCAATGAAAGTTGTGCGTGCCGCGTGTGATGGATTTGAAAAGAGACTTAAGCTCGTTAAGAAACTAAAACGCGGAATTATTCCAAAGCATTTAATGTAAAAATACTCAATGATTGCTACTTTAATTTGGTGCAAAATTTTTTTGTATGATTTATTTTGTATTATTGTAATAAAAATTTGAATGTGTATGAGAACTTATTGGTCACGGTGTAATTGATAATGTAGATCCATATTCATTAGTAACTGTTAACAGCAATCAACTGTTTCCTCCAGTCAATTTGTGATCTGTGGGAAAATATTTTGTCTATACGACATCTGCTTACACTAGAGTGACCATATTTTTTTCCTTGAATTTGTGGACAAAGATGGCGGTGTCCTCGAATTTCGAGGACAAAAAAAATAAAATAATAATTAAATCACCTTAAATTCTACAATTTTAGTAATTTTTATGTATAAAGCACCTTATTTCAGCTTATGTATTATACATATAATAAATTACTATAATAAAACATTAATAACTTTATAACCGGTGTCCCCAAATGTGTTGTAATTTTTTGGGGACGAAGGTAGTTTGTCCTCGAAATTCGTGCTTGTCCTCGAGATTCGAGGACATATGGTCAGCTTAGCTTACACTAGTAGTGATTTCAATGCATATAAAAGTTTACAAGCGTACAACCAATTCCAGTGCGGTTGATTGAAAGAAGTTTTTGGTATAGAGATGAAAGAAAAGTATCTACGCGAACTATTGTGTGCCCCACAGTTAGATTTGAGCAGACGACACTTGAGGCTTTGACGTCATCTGAAAAAGCTCTATACAGAATCAAACTGTGACAGCTACTTGTACAAACTAGTATGTTGTGGCCACCACGAGACTTTCTTCTATATTTTCCTATACAAATTCACTCAGTAACAATAAAAAAAAAAAAAAAAAAAAAAAAAGTGGGAATTTGACAAAATTTTGGGTAAAATGTGAAAATTATTCTAAGTTTATCAAAACACGGAAACCGTGGGACTTTGACAAAATTGGGGGAAAAATGCAAAAATTTGTTTAAGTTTGTCAGAACATGGAAACCGTGGGAGTTTGATAGAATTAAGGGGAGATAGAAAAAAAAAAAAAAAAAGTGGGACTTTGACAAAATTTTGGTTAAAATGTGAAAATTTGTCAAGACACGGAAACCGTAAAACTTTGACAAAATTAGGGGAAAAAAGCAAAAATTTGTTTAAGTTTGTCAGAACACGGAAACCGTGGGAGTTTGATAAAATTAAGGGGAGAGAGAAAAAAAAAAAAAAGATTTTTTTTCTAAGTTTTTTTTCGTAAAAAGTAAAAAAAATCGATAACTTTGTTTTAAATTATCACAGATTTATAGTTCAACCATTCGTTTTAAAGGTACTGACGAGACCTTTCGAAAGATACCCATCTTGAAAATTTTTGCCCTATATCACCCTGTTAAAAATTTAGAAAAAGCGGGATGGCAACGCAATCTGTAAGACGATTTTTACCAAAAGTTGATAGGCACTAATTTATGTCAAGGTGCAACTGCATACCAATTTGTATGAAATTCTGTGCAGTAGTTCCAGAGATACAGTTGTCACAAAATTTTGTCGCACACACACAGACAGACATTTTCTAAAAATGGTAAAATCGTGTTCTACAGCTCTCAAAACGTGTAAATCCATCAAAAACCCGAAATCGAAAATTTTTACGAATCCAATACTTTCTTCTATTGAAAATAGAAGAAAGTAAAAAGTGTGGTTAGGAGCATTTTTAATTCCTGGAACAGACGTTATGTTAGTTATCCAATTAGTTGATTTAATTAGAGGGAACATTAAATTGTTTTGAAAAGGCTCAAGAAGTACAAGCTTCCAAACAAAATTTAAGATGTCCCAAAAAAGATGGAAAACAGTATCTCACGTACTTATTTTTAGATTTTCACACACAGACCTACAATGGAACTCTTTCAAGTGCTAATCACCAATTTTCTTGAACAAATTACAGAAAATAGTTTACGCTGCACTTGATTCACTGGTAAAAAAAACTAGCTGTTGAATCGCAACAGGAAAGCCACAAAAAATTATTAAACTTTACGTTTTGTACGCCAAATACGAAAATTCGTCGCTAAATC
The DNA here is from genome assembly GCA_963930645.1 of Salticus scenicus. Lineage (NCBI taxonomy): Eukaryota > Metazoa > Arthropoda > Arachnida > Araneae > Salticidae > Salticus > Salticus scenicus. The sequence goes on from OZ005661.1 coordinate 75,324,619, forward strand.
TCCTTAACCTTCCTTCAATGATGCCAAGGAACTTAAGTATAGGAGGGTAGTATTTTCTAACGCCCTAGGGGTTATTGAAGCAAGGAAGCCATTCCCTCTGCGGAGGATCGAAATTATGATAGCATGTCTCCAGAACATTATTAGAAGTGATCACAAGGCCGTCTTCAATTTCTCACTGCGTAGCTATAATGCGACTTTAAAAATCCACTCAACACTCTATATACTTTCTGAAATCTAGAAGTTTTTATTTAGAAAAAGTGACGTTATGTTTCGTGTACTCTTTGACCGCGTCTGATTGATCCCCAGTTGGGAATGTGCCAGGACGAGTCCACTAACGCGCTAGGCGACACAGAAAGAAAGAGAGAGGGGAATCGTCTGCTACGTGTAGAATCCTTAATACCGCTGCTTCGTTTTCTGCTACGGACATTCCTATTTTATAAATGGACCAGTCATTTTCACTCAAGCGCAGATGACGCCAGGGATTTTCCTTCCGCGTTTTATCAGTAGGTCTAATATTTTCAGTTATTTTATGTAATGTTTCAATATTGCATATATTTAAAATAATGCAATTTAAGGGTTATACAAACGGAACGCTTGCAATTTTGATGACGCAAATTTTGCAAGTTTTTTGCAAATATAGTCGGCAGCAAAAGTAACAGAGCACTAGCGAAAATTTCTATGTAAAAAATGTACACTTAATGCAGATTTGTTAAATAAATCCTTGTCGAATCCTGTTCTTAGTCAGTCTAAGAACATGATTCGACAAGGATTTATTTAACAAAACAGTGTTACAGTCGGCTGCAAAATTATTCGAGCACTAGCCAATAACTCCTATGTTTAAAAAGTACACTTAAGACTGTTTTGCTAAGTAAATCCTTGTCGAATCATGTTCTTAGACTGATTAAGAACATGACTCGACAAGGATTTATTTAACAAAGCTGTATTAAGAGTACTTTTTTTTTGGCAAGGATTATTGCTAGTGCTCGAATAATTTTGCAGCCGACTGTAAGTGTGCCTTTTTCAAATAGGAATTTTTGCTAGTGCTCCGATACTTTTGCTGCCGACTGCAGTCATACATTTGGAACGCCTACAAACGACTTTGCAACTGGAAGTGTTTCATTTGTATGTACCCTTATATTTCAGTTTTACAGCATGTGCATTTATATAAATTTGCTGACGATTAAAAATTTAATCTAAATTATAATATTTGATTATTAAAATATTTGATTGAAATTAATACTGAAATAAATAAATCAAAATTAAAATATTTAAAATGAGGTTGAGTAGGTTTTAATTCGCACTAGAGCTATGCAATGGGCAGTTGGTGACAGTCTGGGATACATTCCTAAGGATGGTCTGTAGACATGCTATCACAATTTTGATCATAATTGTTACGCTGAATGCAGGCCCTCCGTGGTCGAGTGAGTATGTCGCTCTCTCTAATCGCTTTCGAGTGTAGAAGAATGGTTTCGATTCTCTTGTTGGTCCTGGGTATTTTTTTAATATTTTGTATTGTAATCCTGTTGTGTGATATACGTCCTCATCTCGACGAAATTTACAGGAGGATGTACAGTCGGCTGCAAAATTATTCGAGCACTAGCCAATAATTCCTATATTTAAAAAGTACACTTAAGACTGTTTTGCTTAGTAAATCCTTGTCGAATCATATTCTTAGACTGATTAAGAACATGACTCGACAAGGATTTATTTAACAAAGCTGTATTAAGTGTACTTTTTTTTGGCAAGGATTATTGCTAGTGCTCGAATAATTTTGCAGCCGACTGTAGAGTCAAGCATACAAATCGGATGTATATATTAAAAATAAATAACATACGCAGAAAGCAAACATTTGTCACCAGCAGATGTCTCCGGATCATCCCTAGGAGGGAATCCTAGACCGTCGTCAATCCCCTACTGTGTAGCACCAGTGTAATGCTGAGCTCAACGCAAACAGAGCTGAGAGCATGCCATTTTATGTTCACGCATTAGTAATTCTTTGCATGTCTCCGGACAAAATTTAGGGTGGAATCGTAGGTCGTCTTCAATTGTCTATTACGTACAGTCGGTAACAAGTGTCCCAACACTAGCAAAAATTCCTATGTAAAAAAAGTACACTTCATACGGTTTTGTTAAATAAATCCTTATCGAATCCTGGTCTTCATCAGTGTAAGAACAGGTTTCGATAAGGATTTATTTAACAAAACCGTATGAAGTGTACTTTTTTTTACATAGGAATTTTCACTAGTGTTCGGACACTTTTGTTACCGACTGTAGCTCTAATTAGATAGTAAACCCACACAACTCATTTTCTGTGGAGTTGTTTGTTCGTCGAAAGTTCGTATTGCCCAGTGTATTATAAAAAAAAAATGTGTTCTAATTTGAAATTCTCTCATTTTGGTTTTAAATAAACAGTTTTGTGTTTTAATATATGTTCTACAGTCGGCAGCAAAAGTATCCGACACTAGCAAAAATTCCTATGTAAAAAAAGTACACTTAATACTGCTTTGTTAAATAAATCCTTGTCGGATCGTGGTCTTAGACTGACTAAGAACAGGAATCGACAAGGATTTATTTAACAAAACTGTATTAAGTGTACTTTTTTTATATAGGCATTTTTGCTAGTGCTCGGATACTTTTGCTTCCGGCTGCATTTTATTTCAATTTATATGCAAGTCCAGATCATAATTTTTTTAGAATGCCGTTATTAAAAACTTGGTGTTAATGAACACACAATTGTCATTGACACAGCTTACTTAATTGAAATGTTAAATGTTATTTAGAATTTCGACTAAGTAAGTCGGAATTTGACAAATTATCAGGTTTTTGTAAATCCATTCTGAATTCTCAAGGGCTCGACTACGTGGAGGATCAAAATTGTGATGACACGCCTCTGGAACATCTCTGGGGGGAGGAGTCATAGACTGTCGCCAACTGCCCTTTGCGCAGCATTAATGTGACATAAAACCCAACCAACCGCATGCTCAACTGTGTATGGAGTTCATTTGACTATCAAAGAGAAGAACAACATCTACACCTATTTAATCTTCATGGGAATGAAATTTCCACTGAGCTAAAGAACAACTGGAGAAAATGCTAGACCGGTTTTTGCGTGCCGTTTTTGGAAGGTTTGTCTTCCGAGCGTTGCACGGCAGAAAGCATGTGATATCTTTATATTTCAAAGTAAAATTGTGTAAATGTTGTCTGTTGGAACAATCATATGCTAAACATGATATTACAATTTTATATTTTAATTCTTTAAAGAGTGTAATAGTAACAGACGTCCCGACAAATGTTGCCTGCCGTGCAAGGTTTGACTCTCTACGGCAAATGATTGCAGAAAAATTGGCACGCACGAATACTGTGTAAAGGTATTGGAAGCATTTGCTCCAGTTGTTCTTCAGCTCAGTGGAAATTTCCAAGAATGCAGTCGCCAAACACGTACATTAAAAAAAAAATTGTATGTACATGCTAGTATGACATTAGTCTTTAATTAAACATATTATTTTAGTTTACTTTAAAATAGAAACATTTTTAAATATTATTTTATTGTAGATTATTTTCAAGGGTGCTTTTTCACTGCGCGCATGATATTTTAAAAAAGTATTTGAGAGTATGAACTTGAAATTTTTCTCAGTCATACATTTTGACATAATGAATAAAATGAGCTAAAAATCAAAAGTTCTGTTCAATAAGGATTAAAAAAAAAAGTATGATTGTGAAAATGTAAAACTTATAATCGTAATCTCATATTTCAAATTTAACTATCAATTAAACAAAATATTATTAAAATAATTAAACTTTTTAGTTCAAATTCTTAATTTGAGTGTTTTGTTTCAGTTAATGTAAAAATTATATTAAGGATAAAGGAAATTGTAATTGAGATATCCTACGCACAGTGAGAAAGCACCCTTAAAAATAATCTGAAAAAAAAAATCTATTTTAAATTTGGTTGGTTGGTTGGGTTTTAAATCGCACTAGTGCTGCGCAGATGGGTAATTGGCGACGGTCTGGGACACATCCCTAGAGGTGGTCCAGAGACATGTCATCACAATTTTGATCCTCCACGGAAGGGATGGCTCTCCCGCTTCGGTGACCCCCAGAGGTATAATTTTTGATGGGAACATGGAGGACATTGCGGCCACGACAGATTTTACGTGCACCAGCCATCATTAGTGTACATGGCGGTCTTTGGCCGGCTCGAGTACCGAACCCGCAATCTTCCAATTACGAGGCTAGCGCTCTACCGACTGGGCTACCGCGGCCCGCTAATTTAAAGTAAAACAAATTAAAAATTTTAATCAGTAGAGTAATAGGTATAACTATAGTATCTCCCCAATATTGGATTTGGCGATTTTTCTTTGGCGCCGTTTTGAACGATAACGATGTCGTTGTGGATTCTTTGCAATATAATATTGCAGCCTGCATGCTGTTTATTTTAGATTTATGATTTAGCCATAATCGCCAAAAATAAATCGCCAAATCCAGTTGTGGAGAGTTACTGCAGTTGTTCCGAGTAATGTCATACTAGTTCACAAACAAAAAATTTTTGTTTGTACATGCATTCATTCTTTTTTTTTTTAATTCTGAAAGTTGATCGAAAATTTCTTCCTTTTCCCATTTTTAAAAGTAGACTGTTCCCATAAGTTTTTATCTATCCGCGTTTGTAATGATCGATAGATGGCGCTTTCTGAACTGCATTTGTTAGTAAATTATAATACCCACGTGCATTTATTATTGTTCTTTCTTGTTGTTCTATCATTGTTTCAGCGTGAAAACTATCAGTGGTGTGATAATTTCACCTTAGCCCACCAGAGGGCGAGCATTTCATTACAATCGCGGATTGTAATCTCTATAGTTTTAACTTTGTTAATATGCTGCGTGCTAACGCCATTGACCTTGACCACCGGTTTTCGCTTTAGGATTTTTGACTTTGAAAACATTAGTGCTTGAGTTTTGAGGCGAATAGTGCTATGTTGAGGGATGTGAATGGCTAGTGGAAGTTTGTAAGAACAAAATTGTCTTAAAACTGCATGTCTTTTCTGTTTATTTTTATTTATTTTTTTATTTTTTTCGAGAGAGAGAGAGAATGACCGTAAAGGCAACCATAAACTAGGCTGACCAGATCAAAGTACCTTTATAATAGAAAAGCATTAAAAATTGCTACAATAATCAAATTATGGATGTATTTTTTCATTCCTAATAAACAAGGGCTAAAAATAAAGTGTTATTGATCAATAATTTAGTTTCTAAATACATTTTTTATAACTTAGAAAAATGCCTTCAGAGAAAAGGGCGTCCCCATTTGTCCCCAGAAAATGGGGACGTTTGGTCAGTATACCACAAACTCGAAAACTTGATGATGTTGGTGAACCATTTTTTGAAATAGCATGTGGGCGATAAGGGTCCAAAGGACAGGCCCGTGGTACAATCCTTGAGAATAACCCCTTTTCTGTTTGTGGTACGATGAGCCTTAACCCGAGTTAATCAAGGTTTTTCTATTAGACAGGTAGGAGTGGATGACTCCAGACATATTACTTGAGCAAGCAAGTTTTAAAGAGTGTTAAAGATATGGGGCTTTTCGATGGTATCAAAGACTTCCTGGACATGCAAGAAAACGAAGTGGTGTATTTTCTGGAATTCAGACTGTCGTTGCAGAAAGATAAAATTATATTCAATGCCATTTTCGCATAACACACCCTCATTGAATCCATATTGTTTTTCATATGGTAGTTAGTTTCTAAGAAGTAATTAAAATGTAATGCAATGAGTTTATCTAATAATTTACCTAACGTTGGAAGCTGGTAGACCGGGAGGTTAGACATTTGTTAACAGGGTGATTTCCCTTGCTTCAGGCAATAAAATAGCTCTAGTTTAGGTACAGTCGGTAACAAAAACATCCAAACACTAGCAAAAAATTCCTCTATAAGAAAGGTAGAGTTAATACTGTTTTGTTAAATAAATCCTTGTCGAATCATGTTCTTAGTCAGTCTAACAACATGATTCGACAAGGATTTATTTAACAAAACAGTATTAACTCTACTTTTTGCTTCCTTATACAAAGTATAAGGAAGTATAGTAATCCCGATTTGCGAAATGGATTTTGTATTTCACATTGCTCGAAAACGAATGATCGCTGAATGTTGCCAATTTATACGTGTGACTATCATGATGTATAGTTGTACACTTGCAAGTGTCGTCTGAACACGAGCTCTCGTTTTAGAGATATAAGCGATTTTACACGATTTTTCGTGACGTCTGTATGTGTGTGTGTGTGTCTGTGTGTGTGTATGTGTGTATGTCGCATAACTCAAAAACGGTTGGACGTAGAAAGTTGCGAATTGGTACATAGGTTTGTTATAACATCTAGTTGTGCACCTCCCGTTTTGGACTTTGTATGATTTTCCGTTTTGGAGATATTTAGGAAAATTAGGTTCATAATGACAAAAATACATAGGTTTTGTCCATAATGTATCAAAAAACGGTAATAACTCAAAAACGGTTGAACGTAGAAAGTTGCGAATTGGTACATAGGTTTGTTATAACATATAGTTCTGCACCTCTCTTTTTGGACTTTGTATGATTTTCCATTTTGGAGATATTTAGGAAAATTAGGTTCATAATGACCAAAAATACATTGGTTTTGGCCATAATGTATCAAAAAACGGTAATAACTCAAAAACGGTTTGGACAAATCTTGCAATTTAACTGACTTCCCGACTAGCTAGACATTTGAAACTTTCAGAAAAGCTCAGAACACGTTTACAATGCGTTTTTTTAATATTTTTGGCCATCTGTTTCCGATACCTGCTGCCTTCGGCAGCGTTACCAGTACAAATCTTGCAATCGATTTTTAACTAACTTCCCGACTAGCTAGACATTTAAAACTTCCAGAAAAGCCCAGAACACAGTGACAATGCATTTTTTAAATATTTTTAGCCAATTGCTTCGTGTCACTGCTGCTTTTAGCAGCGTTTATATGATTCAACAGAAAATCTATTTAACTAACTTCCCGACTAGTTAGAGATTTGAAACTTCCGGAATAGTTCAGAAACACGGTGAAAATGCATTTTTTAACACTTTTATCCAATTGTTTCGGATCCGAAGTCCCCCCCCCAAGGCACAACTTTGACATGAGTCCCCCCAAGGCGCAACTTTGACATGAGTCCCCCCCAAGGCACATGAGTCCCCCCCAAGGCATAACTTTGACATGAGTCCCCCCAAGGTGCAACTTTGAAATAAGGCCCCCCAAGGCCCAACTTTGACATGAGTCCCCCCAAGGCCCAACTTTGACATGAGTCCCCCCCCCCAAGGATTTTAAAATGAGTCCCCTCAAGGCACAATTTTATTTATTTATTTATTTATTTTTTTACGTATGCATGCATTTTTTTTTAAATATTTTTAGCCAACTGTTTCGGGTCCAGTGACAATATTTTTTAACATTATGTATATTTCTCAAAGTGTATAAGGAAGTCATGTGGTGCCCACATCAGATTTTTTTACATAGGAATTTTTGCTAGTGTTCGGATACTTTTGTTACTGACTGTAGGAGTTGGCCCAGTGGATAATTACAGTCGGCTGCAAAATTATTCGAGCACTAGCCAATAATTCCTATATTTAAAAAGTACACTTAAGACTGTTTTGCTAAGTAAATCCTTGTCGAATCATGTTCTTAGACTGATTAAGCACATGACTCGACAAGGATTTATTTAACAAAGCTGTATTAAGTGTACTTTTTTTTGGCGAGGATTATTGCTAGTGCTCGAATAATTTTGCAGCCGACTGTATGTTAGAAATAGAAGGACTTGAAAAAATATTATATATATTTCAATAAATACGTTCACATAATTATATTTTTTCACTGTTTACAACCACAGGGAAACTTACTTTTTTTTAACCACGTACTGTTATAATGAAATTTTTTTAAACGGTGTCCATGAAAAAAGTTGTTGTTTTTCGCAAAAATTCATTTTATCTGGCGTTGTTGAACTGTAACTGAAATCAACTAAAAAAAAAAAATAGGAAAACAAAAAGGAAAACAAGCATTCCTGTATCTATATATATAAAAGAGTACTTCCACTCACTTACTCACTCACTCACTGACTCATCAACGCGCAGCAAAATCTACTGGAGTCACCGACTCGAAACTTGGTCAGATTATAGAACATGTAGTGTAAGCACCCCCTAAGAAGCGATTTTGCGAAATTCGAGTAAAATGTTTGCATTAAAACATAGCTAACACAAATGCCTAAAAATCAGTTTCTGAAAATTTGGAAATTCGGTCCACAAGAGGGGGTGCATGGCAAAATGGGATTTCACATGCGCAAAAATGGATTTCTAAGAAACCTTCATATCTCAAATAAAAAAACAGATATACGTGATATTTTTATTTCAAAATATAGCTAACATAAATACCTAAAAACGAATTTCTGGAATTTTAGAAATTCGGCCCCTAAGGGGGGACAGGGGGCAAAACGTGATTTCACAAAAACCTTTATATCTCAAAGAAAAACACAGATATCTGTAAAATTTTTGCTTTAAAATGGAGCTAACACAAATACCTAAAAACCAATTTTTGGAATTTTAGAAATTCAGTCCCCAAGGGGAGGGAGAGGAAGCAAAACGTTATCTATATTATATCTTCTATATAATAATATAGATATTTCTTCTATAATAAAGTTTTAAAAATAATTATTTTAATTTTTAATTGTTGCCAAAAAAATTTACGAGTTAATTTATTTTTCGACATATAGTAAGATATATTTTCACGCGAATAGTAAAAGAAATATTAAATAATAAATTTGCTTAGGCTATGACAAAATGACGTCATTATTAAAATTAAATAATGATAATAATAAAAATCCAACATATTTCTTCAGATTTTGTTTCATAACCTTTTTTAACATACCTCAATTTTAGATTTCTTTTTAATAGTGTTTTTATTTATGTATTGGCATGTATATTACGTTTGGCATGAAAGCTAATTCAGCATTATATTCAGATTTACTCATAGTCATAATTCAGGGTAATTTTTAAAATTTTGATGCTGAAGTAGATACTACATTTTTCGCCAAGGAGTCTACTTTCGGGATAGCCACTTTAAGCCAAGCAGCCCATAAAGCATATAAGCAAATAAATTATAAAATATTGAGGGGAAAAAAAGGGGGGGGAGGGGATAGAAAGAATGAAACATAAATAATAATCTCATAAATTTTGTATTTTTGTTTAAAATGGTGACAAAAATTGAAAAGTTACCAATGGGAGCCATAATAAGCCTGTACCACGATAAGGTTAAATATTTATTTATTTATTTTTCTATATACGAACCACTGTTAACTAATTATGAAATACATATAGCCACAAAAAGTTAGTTGTCTCACAGCATATTGTAATATTATATTTGACGTGAAATCGCTGTCATTTTATGGTAGGCTGATCAGATCAAAGTACTTTTATAGTAGAGTAGCGTTAAAAAATGCTACAATTATCCAATTTTGGAGGTATTTTTTCATTTCTAATAAAAAAGGACTAAAAATAAAGTATTACCGATTAATAATTTACTTTCTACAATTTTTTAAAACTTAGAAAAATGCCTTCAAAAATAAAAGACGTCCCTATTTGTCCCTAGAAAATGGGGACGTTTGGTCAGTATATTTATGGTCGACAGAAAAAACAGAATAAATATAGGAAATAACGTAAAAGTAAATATTATGTACAATACGCATAGGGTTGTTCATATGTAATTAATATTCTAATATAAAAGGGCTACTTAAATGATTTTTGATACTGTCTGTTTCGAAATCGTTATCTGATAAGCACAAAAGTGGAAGCCCACTGGTATGACATTGTATGTCGCATGGAATAGCGACGCACACCCGAAGCTTTTGAGCAATTTCAATGAATTTTATTTTTATTTTTTTTATATTTTATTTATTTTTTAAGAATTTTCTTTAAATATAGTGGCCAGCCAAGCGGGTAAAATTTCCCCGAAGAAATCCATAGGAGCTGAGGCCACAATTTTTAGTGTGTGGCTTATTTACGTGTATCCAACATCCATTGCAACGGGACTTTGAGAATTTCCCCATTTTCCTCCTTAAAGAAGGGAGAGCAATAAAGACGTTTCCAAGAGTAACTTTGTTTAAAATTATCACAGTAAGATTAATTTTTATGTGTGGGTGGGTTATGCGTTCTCAACACGCACTATCAAGTAATTTTACGAAATTTCCCTCTGCATCCCTCCTTTAAGGGCGGAGTGCGGGCAAAAACACGTTTTTAAGAGTAACTTTGCTCCAAAGTGCCTCAGGAAAGCGATTTTTTGATATGTCGGGTGGTTACGCGTATTCAACACACACACTACAAAGAGGTTTTGTGATGAATTTCCACCCTACCGGTCTTGGGAGGTGGGGTCTAAAAGCATGTATCCATGTGTAACTCTGCACTAAATTATCTTAGGAAGGAGATTTTTTATGTGTGGTTCGATGTGCAGGGGGGTAAAAAACACGTTTTAAAATATAATTCTGCTTCAAATAATCTCAGGATCTCGATATTTTTTACGTCTGGTTAGGTAAGTGTATGCAAGATGCACTATAAAGGGATTTCGAGAAATTACACTCCCCCTCCTCTGGGGCTGGCGTTGGGAAAAAACAAGCTTAAATATACTCCAGATTACCTTAGAATGATGAATTTTTTTGAGTGGGTTTTGATTAAGTGTACGCAATATGTACATTGATGGGAGGAAATTTTGCGAAACTTTCAACATTACCCGTTAGGGAGAGGGTGTAAAAATTAGGTAAGGTACTGCAGAAGCCATTGGGGCTCATGATTCAAAAAGTCTGGGGAGCAGGAAAACCACTACCAAAGGTAGCAGAAACTTTAACTTACATTTTGACTGATTTCTTTCTTTCTTTCTTTTTTTTCCTTAAGATTTTTTTAAAATTATTATTGATATGAAATATTGAGAATTTATTTCGATATAATGACCAGCGAAGCGGGCAAAGCCTGCTAGTATTTTTATATTTGTGGACAAAAGGTCAAACCACAATAAATTAAAGCGAATTACTTTAAAAAAATCCATTTCTCAAGGTGTAACAGTCTTATGTAGACCCCTCAATTTTAAAACGAGAGTTCATGTAGCGACTATAATTTTTGAATTACCATGAATATTTTTTAAAACGAGGGGTCATGTAGTAACCAAAATTATTCAGTTGCCGTGAATATCTCGAAAGCAGGTGGTCAAGTAGTGACCAAAAAAAAAAAAAAAAAAAAAAAAAAACATTTCGTAATTAAATATTTTCGAGTCATGCGAGCTGCGATATATGTTTCACTTTCCGCGATCAAAATACTCTCTTTATTTTGCGCAAGTACGTAAAATCTGAATAAGAACCGAATTTAATATTATCAAATTATTGTAACTCTTTACAATAAGCAAGTTTTTTTAATTAACCCTAAATAATCTGATGCGTCACTCACACGACTTTATCTTCTTATCCTGCATTTCAATACTATAAAGATAGATTGCACATTAAGTCTTAAGATTAATAGCGTAAGATAATAAAGTTCAATGTACTTTTAAAATAATCTAAAATAGGCTTAGAAAGGGTTTTATATGACAATTAATTCTGTGTGAGGGGGAGGGGCTACCGTCCCTCTCAACCCCCCGTTCAATTATAATGCATATAGTTATTAAAAAAAGAGAAAAAGAAAGAAAATTAAAGCTGTTATTAATTTGGATTCAAACTTACCAATCTTGATAAAATTTTTAAGTAGGCAACCTAATACAGACTTCAAAATATCAAATTTGAATTTCTTGTAGTTATTTGTTTTTAAGTTAAGCTGATAACAGATATACATACAGATCGACTGCTAAAAATTGGACATTCGTAAACAAGGTTTCTCAAAACGTGATAATATGCAAAAAATTAGAGTTAAATATTCAAAAAATACTTTGTTTGCAGTATGCGTATGAAAAATTAATTTTGCTACCTGAGCAGTGGTCGTCAACATAGTAAAATTTAGCAAAGCATTTCCAACAATTACATTCAGTAGAATAGAACGGTTTAGCTTAATTTTGGGTAGTCCTGTATATTATCTATAATCAATATGCTCTATAAACAATATTATGTACTTTAATTTAGTCTTACTTGAAAAACATCTAACACAAAAGGAATTGAAATTCCAGGAGAGAAAGTTCTCCGTAGACATAATATATTTGAATTCTCTTGGATGTCCCTGTACACGAACCATTTGCTTGATCTCAACGAAAAGTTTACTGTAGCATCCCTATATTATACACATTTAAAATGCCAAGTTTGGATTTTCTGCTATCATTTGTTCTTGAGATATGCTGATAACAGATAGACACATACACAGACCAACCGCTGCAAAAATGATTTTTGGATTCAGAGGACCTCAAAACGTATAAATATAACAAAAACTCAATTTTGAAAATTTGACCCAAAATTAATATTTTCTCTACTATAATATATTGGTAAGAGAAAGTAAAAATGATTACCATTTGCGTTATACTCATGTTTCCGCTGTCAAAAACTATAGCATTGGATGGATTTCCAACAGGTAACATAAAAGCAAATGAACAAGAAATAGTTACTGGCAGCATATATAAAAGTGGATGTACTTTAGCAGCCAAGGCCTATAAAATAAACAAAATGAGGTAAAATTATATTTTGAAGTACTATATTTAAATTAATTAAAAATCGCCTTTTAATAGGTAATTTTTCTAAACTGAAGCATTATTGCTTACTTTTAATTTAATTTCAAGTAAAAATATAATTATTTAAATATATTTTATAGAATTATTTTACGACATGTTATATATAGAGCTTCCACTAGAGTTCGTTTTAACCCTTTTAATTGCTGAAAGGTTGCAGCTATTGTCATAAAAGTGGTGTCTAGGTATGGTAAAGTAGGTATGAATCTTTATTATATTCAATCATTATTACTTTCCGAACACTATAGTGAGGAAAGTATTGTAATCATGTCAAAAATCCGAATTGGAGATTTTGATGTTTCTATACGTTTCGAGGTCCCCTGAGTCCGTTTCCACTATTTTTGAGATGATGTATGTATGTGTGTGTGTATGTGTGTATGTGTGTATGTATGTGTGTATGTCTGTGAGTGAACACGCTAGCGTCTAAACGCTTTGTTCGAATAAGCTGAAAGTTGGTACGTATATTGTAAGTCACCATAGTACAACCCTATAGATTTTGGTGAATCTAGCACTTATAGTTTTTTTACAGGGACACAAAGAAAAATTCTTTATCATTATGGCCTATGGGAGCAAAATCTTAAAAGTGCGATAGCATCTAAACGCCTTATTCAATTGAGCAAAAACTTTATACACATATTATAGGTCACAGATACTCAATCTGTATAGATTTTGGTGAATCTAGCACTTATAGTTTTTTTACAGGGACACAAAGAAAAATTCTTTATCATTATGGCCTATGGGGCCAAATTCTTAAAAGTGTGATAGCGTCTAAACGCCTTATTAATCTGAGCAAAAAATGTGTACACATGTTATAGGTCACATTTGCACCAACTGTATAGATTTTGGTGAATCTAGCACTTACAGTTTTTTACAGGGACACAAAGAAAAATTCTTTATCATTATGGCCTATGAGACCAAATTTTTAAAAGTGCGATAGCATCTAAACGCCTTATTCAATTGAGCTGAAAATTTGTATGAATATTATAAATCACTGTTGCACTAACTATAAGCATTTTGGTGAATCTAGCATTTATAGATTTTTACAGAGACACAACGAAAAATTCTTTATCATTATGATCTAAGGGCTCAAAGTTCAGTAGCGTTAAATAAAACCTCGTGTGATATATGGAGAAAAATACTCAAACACTCTATTATGGTTTTCTCTCTTTTGTTTGTTTAGCAACTCCTCTTTCTTTATTTTATCTACAAAACTGTTAGTTACTCAATGTTCGGAAAGTCGAGTGGAGTCACTCCAGATTTTTTTTGTAGTGTTTTATTAAAATTTTTACTAAATCACTACTTTCATTTTTAATGGCATAATCTTCATTATATAACAAAGTTAAATGTGCATTATTTTTTACTATAGTTATGTTAATTACTCATTTTTAAAGTTATTGATAACTTAAATTTATCTAAATAATTAGTTTTTTGAATTGATAATAATAATTATTATTATTCCTGCTGCTGCTGTTGTTGTTTAGGATTGTTTTACATTTGATGTTCTCGCGATAAAGATGATGGTCGTTAAAACAAGAAAGTACCACTACTATAAAAATGTAATAATATATTAATACTCGTTACGCCCGTTGAAAAATGACGAATACAAATAATGTTTCATATGATGACAGTTCACAAAATATTTTCGACGCAAGGGGGTACTGTAAACTATTTTGACATCATTAAAATCATAATTTCACTTCATTCAATGATTATAAATCACCATGTGTACGAAATATTATTTATTCATAATAGATTATAAATTCCTGTTTTGGCCACCAGGAGGCGCTGAGAAACACTTTAACATATCTTTAAAATCATTTAAACACACATTATATCCTAATCTCGTACAAATCCTTTTCTTACAACACATTTACCAAAACTTTCACATTAAAATTTATGCGAACTTAGAGTTATATAGACTGAGTCAGTGATGAACGTAAATAAAGTAAAGTCTCGTAGAACGCGGGTGTAAGTTTGCCTCATGAGTATTAAAATTTTATTTTTTGACACCACTAATTTTATATAAAATCAACTGCTTTATACAAAAATTAAATCGAGTGTATGAACCAACAGATTGGCACTCTAAAAATTTAGTGGTGCTAAAAAAATAAAATTGTTTTATTTATTTGTCATCTCTGCCACCGCGTTGCACAAGAATTTACTGTATATAAAAAGATCAGAAATATCAATATTTACACAATATTGAAAACACCAATGTAAAAAATTGTTAAGTACAGACTGCAGTTTCGATAGTCTGAAGACTATCGAATCTGAAGACTATCCAATACAGGCTGGCTCGCAGGCATTTTGTTTCCCACTCAGCGATTGTTGCCCACGCGGTCCGAATTTCAAGTGTTATCAAATCACATAAAATGGAGGTTTTGCAGCCAAAAATTGCTCAAATCATACCAGAACTGCTTTTAGAACGTTTAGATTTCCAATACATGAAGAAAGGTGAAAGAAATGGGCTATTAATTATCCAAAAGAAAATTGTACGCTTAGCTTTCAATCATAAATATGAAGTGTGATTATGATATGAATTCTTGCATTTTTTGTGTCAATTATTTGTTTTTATTGTTGTTTGATTATCTAAATGTTGTATTTTACAAGTTACACTAGTTTTCAACGTGTATAAATATTTAAAATTAACTAATTTAACAGCAACAGTGATGGCTACATTTTACAAGGTTTGTAAGAAAATTTCGCCAAATATTACCGCCAAACTTATCAAGTAAAGAAATTGTGAGTCAGTTTAAATAAGCACCAGGCTATTGGACTACCAAACGTATCAAGTACAGTCGGTAACAGAAGTGTCCGAACACTAGCAAAAATTCCTATGTAAAAAAAGTACACTTCGTACGGTTTTGTTAAATAAATCCTTGTCGAATTCTGTTCTTAGTCAGTGTAAGATCATGATTCGATAAGGATTTATTTAACAGAACCGTATGAAGTGTACTTTTTTTACATAGGAATTTTTGCTAGCGTTCGGACACTTCTGTTACCGACTGTACAAGCAATAATTCGCTCTTCTGTTTAGGCAAGCTCGCCATTTTAGGCGATAAAGACGCCGGATAATACGTCTGCAACTAAATGTCGCAAAGCTATATTTCCGCTGGGCAACAATGGTCAGCTGTGAGTCAGCTCATATTATAGGTAGGCTGACCAAATCAAAGTACCTTTATAAAAGAGAAGCGTTAAAAATTGCTACAATTATCCAATTATGAATGCATTTTTCATTCTTCATAAATAAGGACTAAAAATAAAGTATTACTGATTGATAATTTACTTTCTACACTTTTTAGAACTTAGAAAAATGCCTTTTTAAAAAAAGAAGTACCCATTTGTCCAAAGAAAATGGGGACGTTTGGTCAGTATAAATATAGGAGTCTTTGCGTAAAGTGTACCGTCATCAGTGCAGAATGACGAAGTGGATTATTTATTGCTCATATATAGGAAGGGAAGCGAATTATAGAGTATATATAAAATATAAATTATATGTATAATTTATAATTATAATATTATATAAGAGGATCACCGTCATACTGCGTATTTTTATAATTTTTATTCATAATGTAAGGATGAATTTAGAAATTCGGACTAGTAGTTACTATAAAAAGAAACGTTAAGATTTCATAAAAATAAAATCTTAAATTTTTGTCAGGCCAAAGACCATCCTGTACACTAATGGTTGCTGGTGTACGTAAAATCCGTTCGTGGCTGCAATGTCCTACATGTTCGCATTCAAACCATATCTTTGGGGGTCACTGAAGCGGGGGAGCCATCCCCTCTGTGGAGGATAAAAATTGTGATGGCCTCCCGACCATCTTTAGAGGTGCATCCCAGACCATCGCCAATTACCCATAACGCAGTTCTAGTACGAAGTTAAAACCCAACCAACCAACCCTACATTTTGTCGCAGAAATGAACTATTATTTAACCCCTTCGCTACCAGTGCCTCAGGAGAAAAACCGCCACCACAGCCCAGATGTCTTACTATTTAAATATGACACCAATTGTCATTTATTTTTGTGGGATGTATCTATAACGTTTTAACTAAAACCAATAACATCCTGTATCTATTTTATTGTTTTATAACGTAACCCGTCTGTGTGCTACACGATTTGATGCAAACAATTATCATAAACTGATAATGAACACCCGTCACATATTTGTGACGCCGGGCTCAGGTAAGAAAATCGGATCGTCACATATATGTGACGCTGGTAGCGAAAGGGTTTAACATGCAAAATCCTTTGATACTATTGTATTAAATTTTATTTTACGGGTGAGTGAGTAGGTTTTACGTGACACTGGTGCTACGCTATGGGCAATTGGCGACGGTCTGGGATACACCCCTAAGGGTGATTTGAAGAATTATAATTTTGAACCTCCACGGAGGGAATGGCTCCCTCGCTTCGATGATCCCTAGAGGTATAATTTTGATGGAAACATGGGGGATATTGCGGCTACGGCGGATTTTATGTGCACCAGAATTTTACTTTCATACTTATGCTGTTGTTGGTAGAAATAACATAATGCGCTGCGTAAAACTCACCATCTGGGAAACCACAGGTAACATGATTGTAGCCATGGACATATTACTAATAAATTCGGTTAAAAATGACGTCAATAAGCACAGCACAACGGCGATCACATCTGGTTCCAGGTTCTGTAAAGACTGCAACTCTTTACTTATCCATAGTGATAAACCAGATGCCTAAATAAATAATAATACTAAATTAATCATTCTTTTACGTATTATATAAAATATTAATATAGAAGAAGTGTACCGTAAAAGAGGTTTTTTTTTCCCTAAGAAATAAGAAAATAAATCTGTTTTTTTACATATTTTAATTTAGTGCTAGAGACGTCTGTTTTTCATATTACAATGGATGTCTTTCATTAATATTTAGAGAAAGAGTTTTCAGGTATTTAATCGTAAAAGTCAAAGCCGTTTATTTTCTCGTTTGAATATCGGGTTATCAATGAAAATAAATTTTCACGGTGGGTGAAACCTGTCAGATCATTTTCAAATCTCCAAAAACACTCCACCTTTCATTTTTATCAACATATTTAAAGCTATTTGCTTTCACAAAATTTTTCCTTCAGTGAATAATGAATTATCAGTGAAAATTCATTTTTTAGGCGATGACAACCTGTCAGTTCGATTTCTATACACGCTTATTTTATTTTCATCAAAATGACAAAGTAGTTTTTTTTTTTTGTGTGTGTGTGTGTGTGGTGTAATGTTTTTGTATCTGGTGGTTTACAAAGTAGTAATATCGCTTTTAATTTAGACTGACTGAAATAAGCTTCTAGTACTAATTAACGATATTTATTGAGGAAATAGAATGACGCTAAAGCTTCCTTAAATAAAATATTAAATCACTACAATACTACGCAGTATACCAGAAAATATGGGTGAGACAAGTACAAAAAATTAAAAATATCGTTATCAGTTTAAATGAAAGATATAGAAATTAGAATAAAAATTACTCATCCATTACACAAGAATTCTTATAAATGATATCAGTGTTAGGTAACATCAGGGTTGGCAAGTTTTTGACATGTGACAGTTTTTGACGGTTTAAACCATGGTTAAAACCGTCATGTCAAAAACCACTTTGTCAAAAATGTCAAAAACGTATATTTATAATTTTATTGTCATATAAAAGCTTAGCTTAATAAAATATAGTTCATGAAGATTTTTTGAAAAGTAAATAAATTGATGTTCTTTGAAAAACATTGTTACAACATTTTGAATAATATAAAAAACAAAACTTTAGGCTTTTAAAATTTTGCTATGAATTATTTCTATGTTCATTCAAAATATGCTGTGATACTTTTATATGTTATTACGAAATTTATTTATAACTATGCTTAATATAGTACATGTTAAACTTAGTTATGTGATACTTTAAAAATATAGTTGTTTTCAATAAGATATTATTTTTAAAAGGTAAACATATTAATGTTTTTGGAGAAACATTATTATAACATTTTGATTAATATAAAAACAAAACTTTAGGTTTCTAAAAATGTATGATTTATAAATCATTGATAGATCATTTTGATTGAAAATCATTTTATTTGCAATACAACATTGTATATTTCAATTTTTTTTAGTATTGTGCTTTTAGTATTATGTATTTAACCAGTAAAATAAAAATGCATAGCTTAATATTTTGCATTTAAATATTTTATAGAAAAACTTTTTTTTTTTAATGACTGCTGATATTGCAAGTTTTTAAGAAAAAGCAATAATTCTGAATTTTAAACAAGCTTGAATTGTGTCTGAAATTCTTATAATTAGCATGAGACAAGAGAAATATGACTGCTTTCTGGACATGTATAAATTGTAATGCATTTAATATTTACCCATACAGATTTAAAAAAAAAAAATTATTAGTCTAAGCTGGTAGGGCCCAGTAGCGGCGAAGCAGTTCTACGTTCAAAGCTGGTAGACGTGAGGTGCCGGGTTCAATCCCAGAGCACGCTTGTCAGCCTAGCCGTTCAGATTTTTTTGTAGCTTTCTCCGAAACTTGTATAAATGCGGATTAGGACTCTTTAGAAAGACCCACACGGAGGGCACTACCCCTTAGGCCTAAGACACTAGAGTAGTCAATCAGCCTTACTCCCAAAAGATAAGTGTAATAAATGTAGATTATAAATATAATTATTTTTAAATTCATATTAATTTACTGCCCACATATATTATGTTTTTCTTTATGTGGAACAAGAAAAAAAAAAAAAAAAAATCAGTATTTTTGTGATTTCATGGCTTATGTGAAAATTCATAAGTAACTTTGGAATTTTAGAATTTCATAAATATTATTATAAATAAACATAAGCATACAAAATATGTCTATGCATACTTTGTATGTATTTCTTAGGTTATAAACCAGTATATTTACCTAAATTTTTATAAATTATCTACAAATTGTTTTAAAATTTGTTAATTTATAAACAGCATAATATTTAGATATTCACTTGTATATGGCAAATATTACTAAATCCTATTTCTAACCAGATTCTAGCTCATTTATAGATGTTGAATTTTGACAATACAGGTTTTTGACTGTAGAGTCTTATGACAGGTTTTTGACGGTTTAAACCAGGTTTAAACCTTTGTCATGTCAAAAACCACTTTTTGACGTCAAAAACCCAACCCTGGGTAACATTTAAATATTTAATATATTTGGTTTTAAACAAGTAAATTTTATTCTTAAAATGGTTGGCAAATTCCCATAAAACAATTTTAAATTATTTCTAGCTGAAGATTTAATTAAAAAAAAAAAAAAAGAAAAAAAAAGAAAAAGAAAAGTTTGCTGTTTTATTTCTACTTACAAAGATTAAATGATTTTTTAATAAATGTTGCCAGCGTTCTATGACTATTTTCACCTCAGAATATTTCTGTGCGAAATTCGTCAACCAATTTTAAAATAAAATGTACTTCTTTATAACCATATATACTAATTATACAATATTAATACAACTAATATCATTTATAAGATCTTTCACATGCAATGAATCCATCGATACAGGAATTAATAAATAAGAAAAGAATCAATTAATTAATAAAAAAGATGATGAATAAAATTTTGTTACATTATATCTTGTTTTCATAGGTGTGATTATTATAACTGAGTAGTGGTGATATTGATTACTGTAAATTATTTCGTTTTTGTTCAAAGAAAATATAAAAATATGTTTTAATTCATTTTAAGTCTTTAAGAGGATGTCAATCACTAAAACTGAAAAAATAGTTTAAATGTTTAAACTAAGTAGAAATATTGAATTATAAAGCAATGCACTATACTATTGGTGTACGGTAACATATTTGAAATATTTAATCCAAATAATTCATTTTAATACTTTGTCTTCATTATGAATATTATATTTATTTAAACTGTATTAAAAAGTGAATTTAAATTTTTTATATCGGTGGCATAACCAGGATAAGCAATCTTTTGAATAAATTTGAATAGAATTCTTCAAATTTTTGGAGAGAGACGTTATTTCACTTAATTATGATTGCGACTAATTTTGAGTTAAATCAATTTTTATTCAATAAAAATTTAAAAATATTAAGAGGGGACAATACCTAATCTCGCCGGCAGCCTTCGAACATGTTATTCTATGGGAAAATTTGTTGCTATAATTACACATTACCTAAGGAATATTTTTAAATTCTGTTTTCGCAGTCAGAAAATTCATAACCGTTAAATGAGTACTCATTTTTGAAAAATTCATTTTTTTTAAATTTTTACATTTAAATTTTGAGTTCAAAAATGCGATTTTTCACAAAATGCATTTTTCTCATTTTCTAATCGCAAAATGAAATACTAAAATTTTAAAAAATCAATTTTTGGAAAACAAGTACTCATTTAACGCTTATGAATTTTCTAAATGTGAAAACAGAATTGAAAAATATTCATTAGGTAATGAGTAATTATGTAAACAAATTTTCCCATAGAATAACATGGGCGAAGGCTGCAGGCGAGATTAGGTATTGTCCCCTCTTAATGTTTCAAGAGAAATTGTTAACGTAGTTTTACGGAAAATTATGTCTGGAAAAAAAAAAAAAAAAAACCGTATGTAACATTTGAATTATTTTGATTTTACCTGAGCCCCTTTGGCTAACGCAATGCCTCCTCCAAGTAATATCAAAACACCCCATGGTATTTTCGATTGAGCTGTCTTCCAGTCTAGAAGAGATGGGGAGCTTAAACATTCTCTAGGACGGGCAGGGACAAAGAACAGAAATAGACTCATACCCACGGCTGCCGTCGCATCCTTCACATTGCTGGACAAAATAATAATAGCAATTAATTAATTAATTAATTAAAATCAAAATCAGTACAAATAATTTTTCAAATAATCTTCTATGATGAATGCAGACGATTTTCTTTCTAGGGCAGTCTAGTGCTAAATAACAAAAAAAAAAAAAAAAAAAATGCATATTTTTTTTTCTCCAAGTTTTTTTTTTTTTTTTTTTTTTTTTTTTTTAATGAATATATATATATATATATATTAAATTATCGCATGCCCCCGGTTCAACCATTCGTTTTAAAGGTATTAGATACCCATATTGAAAATCTGTTCCCCTTGGTAGAGGGGGGGGGGGGTGCTTCCCCCATGGGGTAGAATTTTTTTTTTACCCAACTGACTATCACTCTTATAAATAATTCTTTGTAATTTAATTCGAAATACTAATTCTTATTTCTGCACATTTATACGAAATTTTGTCTTATACCGCCATGTTAAAAATGTTTAAAAAGCAGGATGGCAACGCCACCTGTTGGATGATTTTTACCAAAAGTTGATAGGCACTAATTTATGTCAAGGAACAACTACATATCAATTTCTATGAAATTCTGTGTAGTAGTTCTTCAGATACAGTTGTCACAAAATTTTCTCTAACACACACACACAGACACTTTCTAAAAATAGTCAAATCGTGTTCTAGGCCTCTGAAAACATGTAAATCCATCGAAACTCCGAGGTCGAAAATTTTGAGAAAATCAGTACTTTTTTTTCTGCATATAGAAGAAAGTAAAATAAAGAAAGAAAGAAAGAAAAGAAAAAAGAAAAGAAAGAAAGAAAGAACAAAATTAAAATGCTGTCCTATATAAAATTTAATTTTGGTCGAGATGTCTTTTAAATAAAATAAAAAATAAAACTTTTCTTGCTTCGTGATGCGGCCGTAATATTTTCAACGAGGTTGAAAAGTGTTAATGAAATCAATTTGTGTGTCTGTCCGTCTGTCTGTCTGTCCGCGCTCTAATTCCCGTAAATATTCATGGAATTTCTTGAAACTGATATATGTTATTCAAATTCACTATCGGATGTTCCCTATTGAAAATCGAGTGAACACCTTTACTGTGTACAGGGACACCTGAAAGTGTTCCAAAGCATTGTGTCCTATGAGAAGGATTTCTATAAACCATATTTTAATACAATTACTTAACACAAATCTTAATGTAATTCAAGTGTACACGATCGGATGTTCTCCATTGAAAATGGAGTAAATACCATAATTGGTTTGTATACAGGGGCATCTGAAATTATTCTAAAGCATTGCGTTCTATGAGAGGTATTTATATAAACCAAATTTTAAGAACTTTACTTTGCACAAATCTTAATAAAATTAAAATACATTTTTCATATACACAAAAGAATGCTTTCCTTAAAATATAGCATGATTTTCATTAGATTTACAGGACCACACAAAAATATTCAGTTACATTAATGGGTATTATTGAAAATTTGCTGGAATTGCATTTTCGTTTATATTAGTCGTTTTTATCACTTTTTAAAGGTTTTTAACACTTTCCAATAAGGTTGAAAAGTGTTAATGACTTCGGTTTGTCTGACCGTTTGCCTATCCACGCTCTAACTGCAGTAAATATTCATGGAATTTCTTGAAACTGATGTATAATATTCAAGTTTACTATCATGTATTCTTTATTGAAAATAGAGTGAATACCTCTAATGGCTTGTATACATGGGAACCCAAATGTATTCTAAAGGTTCCATGAGAGGTATTTTCATGAACTAAATTTTATTTCCTTTATTTTACATGAATTTCAATGAAATTGAAATATGTTATTCAAGTTCACTACTGGATGTTTGCTATTGCAAATGGAGTAAATGCCACCACTGGTTTTTGTACAGGGACACCAGAAATTATTCCAAAAAATTCGTTCTATGAGAGGTATTTCTATAAACCAAGTTATAATAATTTTACTTTGAACAAATCTTAATAAAATTGAAATATGTTATTCATATGCACAAAAGAATGCTTTCTACAGAATGTAGTACGTTTAGCATTAGACTTACAGTTCCACACAAAAATATTCAGTTACATTGAGGACTTTCATTGGAAATTTGTTGGAATTGCATTTTTATTTACATTCAGCAATTTAACACTTTTTAAGGTTTTTTAAGTATGAATATCATTTCAGTTTGTATATCTATCTGCCCGACTGTCCATCTGTCTATCTGTTCTTCTGCCCCTCCCCTCCCCCAGCATCCGTAAGTATTTTTAGAATTAAATATATATATATAATATTCAAATTCACTATGGAATGTTCCCTATTTTAAACGGCATCAATAAGTCCTGTACAACTGGTTTGTGTACAGAAACACCCCCAAAAAATGCCAATGCATTGCATTTTAGGACAGACAATTTTATAAAATAATAACAGGAGACTTGGCGTTGGAATATTAAAACCCGAATAAACTACTACTTCAGAAACGCCAAAGAAAAATATTTGAGATGCATACAGCTGTTTCGGTAGCATTAAGCGTACCGTCTTCAGTGAAAAAATAATACGAGCACTTCTCCAGATTCAGAATTATTTTTGCACTGAAAACGGTACGCTTAAGGCTACCGAAACAGCTATATGCATCTCAAATATTTTTCTTTGGCGTTTATGACGTAGTAGTTTATTCGGGTTTTAATTTTATAAAATACATTTAAAGAACTTTCTATTGTAAAAATCATAAAGAAATTTACATTTATTGTTAATGTGCTAATTTTGTATAGAATATGATATTGTTAGCCTTCAGATTTACAGAGCTACACTAAAATATTCAGATACATTAAGTGTTGAAATTAGAATATAAGACTACATTTTCTTTGGTGTTAAGCACTTTTAACATTTTCTAATAATGTTTAAGAATGATTAGGAATCCAATTAGTCTATCTGTATGCCTTTCAGAACTACTGTCTGTCCGTTGTGGGATAACGTAGGCAAAGAGCATTGAAAGTTATACGATAAAACAATTACCTTCATTTTGAAAGTGTTAATAATCAATGCGTACCGCATGATTTTTCATTCTTGTTTCCTTTGTTAAATATTTCGATGGGAATGAACAACCTTGTTTTTTTTTTTTTTTTTTTTTTTTTTTTTTTTGTAAACATTCTATTTTCATAACTGGCTTCTGTGGATACTTCTGGTTCACTAAAGTGTGAGTATTGTGGATTAATTCATATTTCTTTTAACTGTTCCTAGATATATATATTTTACATAATATAGTTAATTTGGCCTTTGACCATATGTTTCTCTTCCATTCTACAAATTTGTAACATTATATTTATACTACATACATAAGCATAAAGTTATATAATAGCACGTATTTTTTAACAACAGATCAGAAATAAGATTGTTAACTGAAAACATTTATTACTTTAAATCGAAATAATAAAATCACTTTGGGATAAATAAAATTTTAAAACTAATAACGTAATTGCTATAAATTCAACTTGCCACGTTCATCTAATACATTACATTTTATCCAATCCGGTGTATTTAGCAAAAGACGCATTTTATAAATACAAATACAAATGTACCTTCCATATGGTAAAATATCTGCCCATCCGGTTGTAAATTGAGGTGCTCTCATTAGCCACAAAATAACAAGAATAGAAAACAACCCTAAAACAGCCATCTCATGGAATCTAAAAGTAAAGCATTAATGTTACTAAGGAAATTAAGAACTAAATAATATAATTAAAGAAGTTAAAGCAATAATTAAAAAAAAATTCATCACAGCAGTATTAGCAGTTTCTGTTAGGCATTTTTTTCATTCAAGATGTATATTTACTTTTGAAAAGTAATATTTGCTGTACATGATGGTAGATTAAATTAGACAAAAATTGCAATAACAAATCTGGGATGGATAATATTTTTAAGAACCCTTATACAGTGTATTAAGCGTGCATTACAATCAGTATTATAAAGCTTTAAAGCAATGGAATTGTGTACGATATTCATTTTTCAATGTTATTGAAATCTTCTTAATAATAAAAATCCAAGTTTCCCGAAATTAACACTGTAAATAATTCTATAAAAATGTATTGAAATAAAGAAAGTAAAATTGTATACATGGTTTCCTTGCGTAAATTTCAACGGAATAGAATAAGGAAAAAGAATAGTTTATGTAATTAAAAAATTACATAACAATCGTAATTATGTTTTGTGATGATGAAAATAAAATTTTATCCATGGGTTGCATGGCTTTGGAAGATTAGTTCATTGATTCTCAATGAGTAAAACAAAACATTTTCTATTTTTAGAATAAACTCACTTCACTATGCGGAATTTTAATACATCAGGGGGAAATAATAATAAATTAAATAAGTAGAATTCAACTACGTCACGAAAAATTAATAATGTAAATAAATAAATAGACATGTATAGTTATAAAATTGAAATTAAAGAAAAATTAAAAATTCGAAATTCTCATAAAAAGATATTTATAAACTGATTTGCTTGAAACTCCATATGCACATAGCCCACATCAATATTTCTTTCAAGTCCAGTAATAATTTCTAGTCGCCATTTTGTTTCAAAATGGTGGCTACTTCATAAGAAAACAGACATCAACCTAGAATGAGCTGGAGAAACTTGTTCCACACGTTTCCAGGTGTGAGGAATCCGAAAATAGCAAGATTGATATAATGTCCGTCTGTAGGGTGTCTGTTAGCATGTTAGTGTAATATATAAAGGTTGCGGTTTTTTAAAACAAATCTTTCTCCTTGTTCTTGTGTCGCCAATTTCCCATCTGTGCAGCATTGGTGCGGCGTGAAACCCAACCAGCTGACCTTTTCTTGTAAAGATCTAAATTAATGCAAGTTCCTCAGCATGTTCCTCAGCACAAATTAATGCATGGCCTCAAATGTTCCACAAATGTGTCTCCATAGTAAACCAAGTGAAGCTCGACTCTACGCCTTCGGACTGTATCATTTGTGATTGATCTGTGTTCAATTGTTTTATCTATTTCATGTATAATAACTGTAACCGTAATATGGTTCTTATGTATATATAAATCAAATGTTACTGTACTTCTAGTTAAAATGGCTCTGTCCTGATGATGCCCTGATGTTCAGGGCGAAAGGCCTTGACACGATGTGTTTTTTTAATGATTTTAATTAAATATATTTTATACGTGTTTTACAGTGAATTTTTTTTTATAGGAATTGTGGTTTTCTACAAATAAGTACACGTGTGGTTATCATGTCTCTATATGAGATGTTATTTTATATGTTAGTGTAATAGTTTGTTAGTGTGTTAGTTTCTTTGTATAACTAAGAGAAATGCATTTGATCAATCGCTTGATACGGTCACAGACTGAAATGCCCCACCTAATAGGTTACTTTCCGTTTAATTCAATACAATTAGCTTATTTAGGCTAATTAACAAATTAGGGCTCTAAGGATTCTACACAATAAAGAGTTTTACTCACATTTCTATTTTGATTCAATCAATGGTAAAATACAGTGTTCGTTGATTGTAAAAAAATATTAATAAAACCCCCGTATCATTTTCTTTATTTTTGAGAGAAACTGAAATACAGTTCATTCTATCAGGTACAACTTTTCGAATTTATTGCAGCGAAGGCTATATCTCAGAAACTACTGCACGGAATTGCATATAAATTTATATGTAGATGCACGTTGACATAAATTACTTTATGTCAACTTTTGGTGCCAATCTCTTAACAGGTGGCGCTGCTTTACAATGATATCCGTGATTTAAGGGAAGGCTATATCTCAGGTTCTATTGCATATAATCGATCAAGATATATGAAAAGGCCATTATCAGGGGTGAAACTTCCTAACATGCCAAAACTCTGAAAACTGCTACTTACATGTAAATCAAGGAGACTTATTAATTATACAGTGAACTCTCGTTAAAACGGACAATCAAGGAGGATTATCTAAAATTAGCTCTTATACTTTGGGCTGTTAAATTATGCAAATGATATTTTTACAATAGGCTTGCGCATGCCTAGTTAAAGTGTTTTAATAAAAATGCTTATATGTCATTAGATGTTTATTATGTTTGCATTCTTATTGCAGTATGCTGTGTCTATTGTAATATGTCAAGTTTCCTAAAAGTGGCATTTCAGTAGGTTTAATAAGCTGCGTGTTATAATTAAAAAAATGGCATTCGCTTTCACAAATTTTTTAAGAATTCGTTATGTCACCATGAATGTATGTGGTAGCCTCATAAAAATATATGCAGATAATAAGAAGCCTCATAATCTCATGCTACAGCCAAAACGCATTTCAAGCTTTACTTTTTACAGGGTAATCCCAAACTTTTTTTTTTTTTTTTTTTTTTTTTTTTACTGTACCCCTTTTTGATTTCGGGGAAAATTTTTCACTGAAATATATAAGATATAACTTGTTCTTCCCACTTCTGAAATTCCAAGAGGATTCGCACTGTAATTTTTGAAATATTTGAAAAAGCACATGAAATCGAAGATGTCCGGTCATTCATGGAAAGGTAGTGTATAATTTGTGATGGGATTATGATTTCATATTGAAAACTATTAGATTAGATTATTTAAGTGTACTTTGAAACTTTTTGTTTAAGTTGTTTATGAACATTCTATGGATATTTTTGAGGTTCATATTCAAAGTGGGAAGAAATGCAACAAATTTAAAATCTATGTTTTTTAGTCTCCCATCATACTGCAGGTATGGGGAAATTAGGTAATCGTAAAAATTTTTCACCTCGATTTTTTTAGTTTTCTTACAAGTCTTCAGGTGTGAGGAATTCGAAAATAACAATATTGGTATAGTGTCCGTCTGTAGGGTATCTGTTAGCATGTTAGTGTAGTAGTTTGTTAGTGTGTTAGTTTCTTAGTCTGGGTACACGATATCTCAAGAACAAATGGTCGTAAAGATGTCGGACCAGTTCTAAAATATCCCTTATGACACTGGCAAGAACCGTATGGATTTGTAACATTTTACTTTAAAAACTTTGTATATTATTCAATATTTACGATTTTCTTCATGAGGGAATAGGGCAAAATTTCGCTTAATCGTCCATTTTGAGGGATATTTTCATCTTAAAAATGTCGGACTACTTTTAAAATAACATTTATGATATTAGTTTGAACATCATTGGCTATGAATATTCTAATTTTAAAATTTGTAAGTTATTTGAAATTTAAGATTTTCTTAACGTAGCTAATAGAGCAATATTTCACATAAACTTGCACTATGGAGTTATTTACATAAAAAATAGCATGGAATAGCATGCAAAATATATTACGAAACTGACCTCAATAAAATTAATTAACAAATTCGGATAAGGTAAATGTATCGGACTGAAAGTTTAGTAGTCAATTAGATGGTGGCATTTCAGTCTGTCACAATGTCGAGCGATCGGTCAAATTCATTTATCTTAACGTGAATACAGGGTGCTCTGTTGTAGAAATCTAAGGTAACATAACATAGGTTATGGGGAAGAGAGCAGAGTTCACCTATGCCAACTAGTTTCTCTCTCCCTCTCTCTTCTAAAGATTTATTTTTTAGTGAGTCTTGTAACACTGTTCGAAATTCAACACTGGTAATTAAACTTATAAGTTAATTCAAATACATATTTTATAAATATAAATCAGATTAATATTAAATTAACATAATAGTATGTATACATGTGTGTGTGTGTGTGTTTTAAATAATGCATCTTAAATTTCTTACGTGAAATGTCCCAATTCTTCATAATTTCTTTGTATGACTTCTTTAATGATTTTCTTATCAGCTTTAGAAGCTTCAGCAATGTTTTGGCTGAAAAAAAAAAATATATATATATATATATATAAATTAAATGTATATTTTAACACATATTTAAAAATATTTCATACAGTTTATGATTTAGGGGAGAGTGGGGCACCTTGGGCCATGGCCTGCATTGGGACATCTTAAATTTCTGCTTTGATTTTGTAATATAGGAATTTGTTTTTGAAGGATATCGTAGTGGGTAGTACAGTCTACACTTCAGTGTAGTTTGAAATTTCTCACATTAGCAAGTAAAGATTAATCAATTTTTTTTTTTTTTAAGTTTCAAAGTTACATTAACGAGTGATTTTATAAAAAAAAAAAATTCATTGTACAAAATATAAAATAACTAGCAGACCCGGCCACGCGTTGCTGCGGCTAAGTAATACGTTGATAATTTGATAAGGTATATAGTATTTCCCCACAACTGGATTTGGCGATTTTTTTTTTTTCTTTTTTTTTTTTTTTTTTTTTTTTTTTGGCGCCTTTTTGAACGATAACGAAGTCGTTCTGGATTATTTGCAATGAAATATGTTAACCTGCATGCTTTTATTTTAGATTTATGATTTAGCCATAATCGCCAAATCCAGTTGTGGGGAAATACTATAGTTGTTACCCACAACTATAACTTATAATATAACTTCAGTAATTATATTCGGATAATTATAACTTCAGTATATCCCCACAGCTGAATTTGGCGATTTTTCTTTGGCGCCGTTTTGAACGATAACGATGTCGCTCTGGACTGTTTGTGATATAACATGGCAGCCTATATGTTGTTTATTTTGGATTTATTATTTTATGTTTTTGATTTAGGATTTAGATTATCATTTATGATTTATAGATTTATGATTTAGCCATAATCGCCAACAAAAAATCGCCAAATATCGTTGTGGGGATATACTGATTAATATATTACTGAAAAGATTAATATATTTTAACGAAGTGGTGAGAAGATTCTGAGTATGTTAAAATTTTAATAGTAAATTCAAGTTAATCTAGAAGGAAAGCATTGAGGATTAAGATAAGAAAATTGCAAGATTTTACGATCGCATTTTCAGCAATAAATATGAGTCAAAATTTAATGCAAAATACATATATAAATCACAAATTTAATCAGGAACGTTAAATTGGTAAGTTATTAAAGAAAAAGTAAAGAAAAATGAGAAAAATAATTAACTAAAGTTTCGAACATCGATCATATAGATTAGCTTTACAAAACAAATAAACAGACTTAAACTCTTCCAGACTTTTAAATAAGTTTTAAATTAACTTTTAAAATTTAATGTTAAATAAAACAGACTTTTAAATAAGTTTTAAATATTGAAATAATTACTTTTTATTTAGAACGTTATGTATAGATCACAAATTTCTTAAAGAAAACGAAGTGATACAGATTAGAATAATGCAACAAAAATTGAAAAAGCAAGGTTATGTCGTAAATAAATTTTTAACACACGTGTCACGTGAAATAAATTGTAGCATATACATAATGTAACTTACATAAGGTATTAACATGTTTCAGCGGAATAAATTTCATATCTATTATCCTTAGCGGAAAAAAAATAATATCGCCAAATTATCTGGCGCACACATTTAATTCCTTTCAAAAATCATGGTTATTTTAACAACTTATATTAAGAGAGTAATGAATAATATGAAACAATATTTCGCACAATACATATTACGAAAATATACATCTAGCTTGTTTATTTTCGTGTTACGTTTTTGATCGCCAAATACGAAAAACTCCAAGGACGACAGAGCTTTGAAATTTAAAATTAAAATTTTGTCAAATTGACAGGAAAATAACTCAATCTAACGTATGCACATGATAAATAATACATATCTATACAAAAATATGGGGATTAAAATCCGGAAATAATTTTCCTCGTTTTTTAATAATTTTTTATAAAAAATACAATGGGTGATCAACATAAGAAATCTTTTTCTTGATTTCACAGGCGGTCAGTGACGTCACACTTCGCTTGTGTATAACTAAATACTTTATCAATGCGAATAAAATCTTTAAATTGATTATGACGTCAATTTTCGTGAGATGAATAATTTAACTTTTTATAATTTTTTAACGTTCACGTTTGATTAAATGTATTTACTTTTATGTCGAAAGAAAATGAACTCGTATTTTTTCTTTTTGGCAACAATTAAACTTATGGAACTCACAGATATTTTGGAGCAACTTTAACAAAGGTCTATAATTAACAAATAATTGCAATAAAACAATATTGTGACAATAAACTGAGATAAAAACTATCCTATCTCTCAAGTTGGACCAAACTGCACACAGTGTGCAAAATTTCATTAAAATCGGTTCATTAGTTTAGGAGTTTATCGCGGACAAATATCGTGACACGTAATCTATATCATTATATAAAGCGCAAAAAATTGTTTGTTTGTGGAGGGTAATCTCTGAAACTACTGAACCGATTTAAAAACTTCTTTCACTGACCGAAAGCTACAGTATGCCATATTGTTATAGGCTATATTTAATTTTGATAAAATAAATTTTAGTTTAAAATCTGAGCATTTTAATTAAAATCCCCATAGAAGCCGTAATAGAAATGGAAATAATGAAATATTAAAAAAATTAGCTGCTGCCAACATAAAAGAAACATTTACATATTCATTTCGTTTTTAAAATATCTTGACGTGAAAAGAAAAGAAATATATTTGCACGTGCATTAAATTGAAATTCATATAAAGCTTTTTTAATTGTTAAACTTACACGTTAAATCTGACGTCATTATAGAATTAAAAGTGTTTATATGATATGATATAATATCTAAGCATCAATGTTTAAACCACGGAGTCTTCATTACTCCATGGTTTAAACTGATGTGTGTAAACGAAATTGGAATTTAAAAATAAATAAATAAAATAAAATAAAATAAAATAAGAAATTCTATTTTATAATATTATTTATTTTAAATTATAATTGTTGCCAAAAAGATTTACGAATTAATTTATTTTTAGACATATAATAAAATATATTTTCACGCGAACAATAATATAAAAAGTGAACTGGATTTTTTGTAAAAAAATAATAAAGATCGAGGAAAATTATTTCCCCATTTTAATCCCCATATTTGGATATAGATATGTATTAGTTATCATGTGCATCCGTTAGATTAAATTGTTTTTGTTGTAAAATTGATAAAATTGGAATTTAAAATTTCAAAACTCTAGAAAAAAAAAATGGCAAATTTCCATATTCGATTGAAAACATAAACATTTCATTTCAAAGGATGATATTTACACAATAAACATCCAACTAATAAACTAATTAAAAGGGAAAGGATAAATATTCTATCATAATTTGAAGTCAAATTTGTTTTCAAATGTCTAAATAAAGTATCTGATATAATATACTAATATGTTGCAGCGGAATAGATTTGATATCCGTCATCCTTGGCAGAAAAAAAAAATATCGCCAAATTATCTGGCGAATATAATTTAATTCCTTTCAAAAATCATGGTTATTTTAAAAACTTACATTAAGAGTGTAACGAATAATATGAAACAATATTTCGTACAATACATATTACGAAAATATACATCTGGCATGTATATTTTCGTATTACGTTTTTGATCGCCAAATACAAAAAACGCCAAGGGTGACAGTTTTGAAATTTAAAATTAAAATTTTGTCAATTTGACAGCAAAATAACTCAATCTAACGCATGCATACAATAACTAATACATATCTATACCCAAATATGAGGATTAAAATCGGGAAATAATTCTTCTAGAATTTTAATTAAAAAAAAAAAAAAATCCAATGAGCGATTAACATGGAAAATCTTTTTCTTGCATCCACGGGCGGTCAGTGATGTCATACTTCGCTTGCGTATTGAGATGTTTAAATTTATTTGGCGACTATTTTTAGCAACTAACAGTTATGGCAAGTAGCTCAATATATATAGCGCATACAGCCATTACTGTATATTGAGCTACTTGCCATAACTGTTAGTTGCTAAAAATAGTCGACAAATAATTTAAACATCTCAATACGCAGCGAAGTATGACATCACTGACCGCCGTGGATAGCAAGAAAAAGATTTTCCATGTTAACATCGCTAACTAGCGATTTTTTTTTTTTTTTTTTTTTTTTTTTCTTTCAATAATCAAAAGTTACACTGTCTCTCTCTAAGTGCTAGAAGCTATAATAAATTTTGGTAAAATAAATTTTTAATTAAAATTTTCAATATTTTAATTGAAAACAAAGCATAGATTTGATATCTATCGTCATTGGCGATTTTTGTATTTGGCGATCGAAAACGTAATACGAATATCTGTATATTATCGTAGTAAATACGAGATGTATGTGTTTACTTCAATTACCCTACTACCGTAGGTAGTGGAAGTATTGTATAGGTTTTGGCAATTGGTCAGTGTGTGTGTATATGTGCACGTGTGTGTGTAATCTTCTGGCTGTCATATCTCCAAAACTAATAAAAATAGAACTACTAAACTTCACAAGTGATTCAGGTCTGGTGTACAGATAAATTTTCCAAATTTTCGTGAAAATTGAAAAACCGGAATTGGGTCATCGAAAACCAGAAATGGGACCCTAAGCCCATATTCAAAAACACCTCTAATGATTTTCTTCAAAGTTGCTATATAAATAATATATTAGATATCCTTTCGATTGAAAAGTTGCTTAGTTCAGGAAAATTGATAAGCGTCCTCTATAAACAGCTCAATTTCAGACTTCGCAAGTGCGTTCCTTTAAAAACGCCTGTACGGATTTTTTTCAAACTCGCCATGTTAACTTCCTATTAAATATCCTTTTGTATGTAATTATTGTTTTTAGGTCAATAATTGAGTATGTTAAGTTTTGGTAAAAGTTGGTATCTCAAAAACGGCTCTAACGTATTCTTGAAAATTTTTTCTTTAATCCAATTTAGATAACCTTTCTCAATATAAACTGATATATTTCTTGATTTTTTACATATCAATCCATCTTTAACTAAAATTTGTTCATCAGTGCGAAGCCGGACGGGTCAGCTAGTTTTTATATATATACAGATATCTATGATAGAACTACATTAGCACTTTATCAATGTGTATAAAATCTTTAAATTGATTATGACGTCAATTTTCGTGAGATGCATAATTTAACTTTTTATAATTTTTTAACGTTCACGTTTGATTAAATGTATTTATTTTTATGTCGAAAGAAAATGAACTCGTATTTTTTTTTTTTTTTTTTTTTTGGCAACAATTAAATTAATGGAACTCACAGATATTTTGGAGCAACTTTAATAAAGGTCTATAATTAACAAATAATTGCAATAAAACAATATTGTGACAATAAATTGAGATAAAAACTATCCTATCTCTCAAGTTGGACCAAACTGCACACAGTGTGCAAAATTTCATTAAAATCGGTTCCTTAGTTTAGGAGTTTACCCCGGACAAACATCGTGACACGTAATTTATATATATATACAGATTTAAATCTAAGTATGTGGGAATTAAAATATGGACTTTCATAATAATTTTAATGTTAAAAAATGTATTGTATTGCTAAGCCTAACTTTTTGAGAGTTACATTATGATAATGATCCAAGTGGGGCAGGTTGGGACACTCTCTCAACCAACCCTTCTATTACACAATTCAAAGAAAGCATTATTTCATGTACTATATAAATTTATTGAGACTTCAAATGTGTTAAAATTGACAAAATGGTTATTATTATTACAAAAATTGTTTTTTCTTTAGAATTTAGACAAGAGCTCTTTTCAAATGTAAAATACAATATTTGTTAATGTAATATACTAGTATACTATACGTTGCCATTTATAAGGCTTTAAGTCTACAAATAAAGATTTATTAAACAATGAGGCTTAATATTTTTTGTACATTAAAGTTTTAGTGTCCCAACCTGCCTCACCTAGTGGGCAGGTTGGGACATTGTAGATACTTTAAAAATTTTTTACTGAAGTTATATTTGATGGAAAGCTGCATTGGAATAAATTTTAACTGGAGCAGGAATGATTAAACTTTATGCCAAACTGAGTTTAGAGAAAATTGATTAAAAAATAAATTTTCTAAAAATCATTATCTAAAAAGTGTCCCAAGGGGCTCCACCTTCCCCTACTGAAATTAAGATTGAGTGCATGATTCTTCTAAAAATATAATAGTTGACTGTCTTACAGAAATTTAAAGTTCCGTATTTATTTAAGCTACTTTATTTGATGTATAATTACGATTATTTTTAAGCTTTCAAGTGGATTAATATTAATTACTTGTATTCAAGTTTTTAAAACCCAATTCAAATTATTAAAGTTGTTTTCTTATTTAACAAAAACTATGCGTAAAAGAAAAAAAAAAAAAAAAAAAAAAAAAAACTTACTTGGATAATTTTACAGGAAACTTGAACTTTCAAATAACCCCCTCCCCCCCCCCCAGACACACACCCCCACACAAAAAAATAAAATAAAAATAAAAATAAAAATAAAAAATAAATAAATAAATAAAATAAATAATAATAATAATCTTTAATCTATTTTTTATAATTATTATTTTCATTTTATTTTATATGTAAAGGTACGATGACCTTTGTATAATTATTTAAAGTTTGTGGAAAATAAATAAGTATAAAAAATAAAAAGTGAGTCGTTAAGAATTGACATGTCATTCTTGTCACACTATAAATAGATTCTATTAAAAAAAACGAAAGAAAGAAAACAAATTGTCTGTCATTTTCCTATACAGAAAACTTCAGTTTCCTAAAACTACAGAAATATACCCTAAAATTACATCTGAATCCGTCAATATAAAATAAATATATAAATGAAATAAAATAAAATAAAGTAAAATTTTGTAATCAGATAAAATCTGTAACCGTTGATACAGATTTTATCTATTTGGTACGTACTTTTTCTTTTTTGCTTATGGAAAGCTTGGTATTACAGCAGGATTGGGAGTTGCTCAGTAACAGGTAAGAGAGGTTGTACCGCAGCTGAGCGGTAACGTGCAGTGGTCCTTGGTTCCATTCTGGATGGTCAAACTAGAAAAATGTATTAAATGCGAGTTTTTTTTTTTTTTTTTTTTCTATGGTATACCCTATGGGAAAAGCCTGTTGTGTGCGAATATTTCCTGTAATGTTCTATTATGGAAAATTTTTGCCAACGTGTGGAAAATTTTTGCCAACGTTACATAGTATACGGATATTTTTCTTTGTTGCCAGAAATTTTCTTTATAATAACAGATTTTTTATTTATTATTATTTGGAGAGCTAAGTTCTTATACAAAGATATATATATATATTCAGTGGCGCGACAATTGCGATTAAACATTGGCTGAGGGGGGGGGGGGGGAGGTCGCCGAATTGATGACCATTTGGGAAGGGGCACCCAATGGGGGATCATTGTTACCCCTACCAGCTACAACACATTCATGTCTTGTCCGA
This sequence comes from Salticus scenicus, assembly GCA_963930645.1. Classification (NCBI taxonomy): domain Eukaryota; kingdom Metazoa; phylum Arthropoda; class Arachnida; order Araneae; family Salticidae; genus Salticus; species Salticus scenicus. Next base: position 75,361,361 of record OZ005661.1, read on the forward strand.
GATTCGAATCCAGGCCCAACCGTGTAGGGGTCAGTGGTGCTAACCCTTACACCGTCTGGGCGGCCGAAAGATGTTGTATTGACAATTTTCCAAAATTTAAAATATCATTGAAATTAAAATTTTTCGTATTTGAAAGAAAATGCCAAAAATTTAAATGGGGATTATAACGTGAAGTTTATAATTCGGAAAAAAAAAAAAAAACATATTTCAGTGTAACTTATTATAAATAAATCTCCAAAAAAACATGATCAAGTTATTTACAAGAAAACATAGAGTTGCATTTTCCATGTAACGATTCCCCTAAGACTACTTTCCCCTTATATTTGAAAATTTGATACTGGAAAGAAACAATTAGCTGATATTGTAGAATATTTATTTATTTATTTATTTATATTTTTAAAAAAATTCCCCTTCCTCCCCTTAAAGAAACCTTCTGTTTAGTTTTAGAAAACATAAGTTTTCTTTAAGAAAAGTTGCAGAAATTTTCTATTTTTTAACAGTGTAGTTTTAATTTACAATGTAGCGCTGCATAAAGTATAAATTTATACTTAAGTTATTATACATATATATATATATATATATATATATATATATATATATATATATATATATATATAATGTACTTACCAACAAGGTACATAAAGTAGTTGAAATAGTATCCAAAGAAGAAATGTTCCTATTATCATACCGGGAATATTATACATCATCCATGTAGAAAATGTTAATCCTTTGTATTCTGGAAACATCCTACATAAACATATGAATTCACATGAAAGTAATTTTGCATTTACTCTTTAATTGTTGCATTTTAAACTGTAATATATGTAATATATTTAAATTAATCGATTTATTGAGTATGAAAACAATTCATTCTCAGGGTAACACAAAATATACTAGCTTTTGTTTTACGAGAAACTACGGGAGGTGCAATTTCAGTTGCGTAATACGCATTATACATTTTCCAATAGTGTTGAAATATAGTTATGAAAAAATTAGTGAATGCAGCTGAATGTGTTTTATAATCTACATAACTTCATGATTTTTCTTTCTGCTCTCTCTCTCTCTCTCTCTCTCTCTCTCTCTCTCTCCCTCCCTCCCCCCCTCTCTCTCTCTCTCTCATTTAATTTTGATAATAATTACGTTTTGATTTTGTTCAATAAGCTTAACACTTGAAAATTTGAAGTTCAAATCATTAAATTTGTAAGGAATGGTTAATTGCAGCAACTTCTTTCAAAAGTATATTTGAATAGAGTAAAAATTAAGCAAATTATACGAAAAAGAAGGAGTTAGGTTTTAGATATTTTCCAAGAGTTGAAATTTCTTAAGGGATTTTTCTCGTGCCGCGTAATTAATTTAAAGATTCAATTATTTTAACCGCCTAGCAGAAGTTCTTTTCTGGGAAAACCCCCTTATCACACAAACCTTAATAAATAAACAAAAATATGTTAGAGTTCAAAGCTTATAAGGGGTTTTTCACAAAAAAAAAAAAAAAAAAATTGTTAAGTGATTAAAATAATTGAATCTTTAAATTAATTACGCGGCACGAGAAAAAACCCTCAAGAAATTTCATTTCTTTTTCGTGTAATTTGCTTAATTTTTACTCTATTCAAATGCACTTTTGAAAGAAGTTGCCCAATATATCTAGCTTTCAACCTATTTGTTTGTTTTTTATTTAATTTTCAACTAGTCCCCTTTTCTTCTACAGGATACAACTTTTGCTGAAATGTATGGACGTATAACAAGTTCTTTACACTACCAAAGTTTCAAGAGAATTCCTAAAGAACTTTTCTGGATATATGACGAAATGCCTAAAAATTATTGGCAGATAATGTATTTAAAAATAAAATCATTTTTACTAATTAAAAAAAAAAACTTTTACTTACTCATCCATTTGTGATTTAAGAACCAAGTTTGGTCCACTTCCAATTAATGTTCCGATACCTCCAAAACTGGCTGCAAATGCCAAACTTAGCAGCAATGCAGTCTGAAGTGATGTTAACATTTTCTTCACATTTTCATCTTCAATTCTACAAAAGAGTTCAGCTCAATGTACAGTCGTCAGCAAGAGTATCCGAACACTAGCCAATAATTCCGATATCAAAAAAGTACACTTAATACTGTTTTGTTAAATAAATCCTTGTTGAATCCTGTTCTTAGACTGACTAAGAACATGACTCGACAAAGATTTATTTAACAAAGCAGTATTAAGTGTACTTTTTTTAGACATGAATTATTGCTAGTGCTCGGATACCTTTGTTGCCGACTGTATTTATGACTTTGTAATTTACGTATATTAACTTTAACTTTTATTTATAAAACTTTTTAAGTATTAGGAATGCATTTTGGAAATATAAAAATGGAGAACTTTTTCCGAAAAGAAAAAATCAATATGCCTATTAAAACAAATTCATATAGCAGTAAGTTTATCAAATATTAAAAAGTATAATTATGTTTTTAAATTAAAAAAAAAATAATAATATGGTGTATCACTCACACTATTTTCTCTTATCCTGAAATTTAATACTATAAATACAGGTTGGATAATAATAGGTAAGATAACGAGTACTGCTATGTAAACCTGCGTTAAACAATTCAAATTAGGCTTCGGAAGTGTTTTATATGATAACTATATCTGTGTGAGGGGGGCTATCGCCCCCCTCAACCCCCCGTTTCATTAATGCAGCTACATTTATATAGAATTTATATCTGTTAGTAAAATTAAAAGTTCACTTAAAATTATTCAGACAATTTTCATACGCAACATTCCTCGAAACATCAATCTTGATCAAACTTTTCCAGGAACAAATTTATATTAACTTCAAAATACAACATTTGGATCTCCTAAAATTATTCGTTTTTAAGTCACTCTGAGAGACACAGACAAAGATCAAACGTTAAAAAACTTGACTACGGTAATCAGGAAGCGTCAAAACGTGTAAATATACAAAAAACAAGCGATGGATATTTAGCTTAAAAACATACATTATTTACCATATCTCTATGAGGAATTCATTTCAATTCCCGAACAGCTTTCCTGGAAATGGCAAAATATTATTAATAACGCACATCCACAAACAACAAAAAAGAATGTTATCGCTTAAATATTTGCAGCCCTGTATATCTTTCGAAGATTATATGCAGACCTCATGATGCACCTAAATATAATCCTATAGTAATAATACATGGACCAGCCTGAAATGCGCTTCCATCAATTTGCAACTATTGTCGCACTTTTATCTGTTTCTTTTGTGTAGCCCTGTACACGAACAGTGAATGATTTTCCTACCATATTCTATATGAGCCATGTTTTTACGCATATAAAAAATACATATTCGTTTCATTTGGTTTGGTGCAGTGTATAGATGGTAAACTCTACTTACCAGCACTTTCCCCCATAGACGTAATGTATTTGAATTCTCTTGGGCGTCCCTGTACACGTACCATTTGCTTCATCTCAACGAAAAGCTTAGTGTAGCATCCCTATATCATACACATTTAGAATACCAAGTTTGGACTTTCTGCTACTATTTGTTCTTGAACTATGCTGATAACACACATACGGACAGACAGACACACACAGAGACCATTCGCTAAAAACATGATTTTCGGATTCAGAGAACCTCAAAACGTGTAAATATAACAAATACTCACGTTCAAAAAATTGACCCTAAACAATACTTTCTCTACCTTATGGGTAAGAGAAAGTAAAAAAAAAAAAAAAAAAAAAAGAGAATCTTTTGACTTATGCTTTTCATTCTGAAATAATTTTTATCATTCATTTTATATTTAATATGCAGATATAGCGAAGTTTAGTATTATTGGTGAATTCTGCAAACATTAGTCTCAAAGATTGTACTTTCAATTGCAAAAATGTCTTAAATTTTAAATATTTTTATCATGTATAACGTTTAAAATTTATATTTATTTTCGTTATTATCATGTGTAACGAAACAATCTGGAAATAATATTTAATGTATTATTACTATGAAAATTGTTCTGTTAATATAATTCCAAGAAATCCATCCTTAAGAAAATAAAAGTAATTAATCAATTAAAATAAAAATAAAAATTTGAAAATATATTAAAACTATTTTTGCAAATCTTAGTCCCAAAGATATACTTCCAATTGCAAAAATACTTTAAATTTTAAACGTTATTATCATATATAACGTTTAAAATTTATATTTATTTTCGTTATTTTCATGTATAACGAAACAGTCTAGAAAGAATATTTAACATATTATTATCATGGAAAATTGTCTGTCAATGTAATTCCAAGAAATCCATACATAAAAAGGAAACCGAATCTCTATTAAAACTGTCTAGTAAAAAAATATAATAAAACAAGAGAAAGTCTTGGCTAATTTTTGGTATAGATTTTGCTAGTATTCTATTTGCAAATCAATAAAATAGGACATTTTAAAGCATTTATAGTCTATTTTATTTACCAGTTTATTTATCATTTTATTCTCTAAAAGCGATTATTTTATCTACTTTATTAAGCAAAGGCATCATTGTCTTTTTATCCTATGTCAAACGACTACTACTCAACAGTATATTGCCGTGATAAAACAAATGGCACATAATCATAATTCGAGCTTCGTACAAGACTTTTCGTATCTCACGAAAGATGGTATCGACACGAAATACCTAAATTATTAACTTATTTTACTTATTGAAAATGTCTTTGTGTGTTTGTGTGTGGGAGGGGGGAGGGGTCCAATATGTGCATTTATAGTCTATTTTATTTACCAGTTTATTTATCTATTTTATTTATCATTTTATTCAATAAAAGCGATTATTTTATCTACTTTATTAAGCAAAGGCATCATTGTCTTTTTATCCTATGTCAAACGACTACTACTCAACAGTATATTGCCGTGATAAAACAAATGGCACATAATCATAATTCGAGCTTCGTACAAGACTTTTCGTATCTCACGAAAGATGGTATCGACACGAAATACCTAAATTATTAACTTAATGTACTTATTGAAAATGTCTTTGTTTGTTTGTGTGTGGGAGGGGGGAGGGGTCCAATATGTGCATTTATAGTCTATTTTATGTACCAGTTTATTTATCTATTTTATTTATCATTTTATTCCCTAAAAGCGATTATTTTATCTACTTTATTAAGCAAAGGCATCATTGTCTTTTTATCCTATGTCAAACGACTACTACTCAACAGTATATTGCCGTGATAAAACAAATGGCACATAATCATAATTCGAGCTACGTACAAGACTTTTCGTATCTCACGAAAGATGGTATCGACACGAAATACCTAAATTATTAACTTATTTTACTTATTGAAAATGTCTTTGTGTGTGGGAGGGGGGGGGGGGTCCAATATTAAATATTGTCATTGTTTTGAAAAAAAAGTTATTGCAAAAACTAGTAAGCATAGGTTAGATAATGTTTCTAATGAACTCAAATTTACTATGAATCCTATACTTTTCATTCACTGAGAAAAAAAAAAAAAATAAAATAAAATATGTATATATATATACCGCTTTCATCTAGAACGAATAAGTGGTCAGTTTCTAAATCCCTGAACTGGAAATATAGATTTCTAAGTTATGCGTATAAGACACGCCAATAAGCTGAATATACGAAATGATCGAGAATTTCTAGTTTGTACATTTTTAGATGGTAAAACAAAATTCTGAATATTCTAAATATTCCGAATCCTTTGCACTGCGAGAAATTCTCGCTTGGTTTTCTAGAATTGTGTCATAAACCAAGTTCATAGCTGCTAAAACTAACCTCTTGTATACACATTTATTTTCAACGGTTTTTAAATAAGTTTGACCTCGATAATATAGGCAAACGCTCTAGAATTCTAATAGGGGGTTTCTAGAACTCGCTTTAAAAGGAGACTAGAATTTATGAGGATGACATGGAGCTATTTTTACTTGAGCCACAAACTAGATTCTAGCTGTCAGTTACAGAATTTTTTCTCAGTGTTTGGCGTAATATTCCATTTAAAATATTCAAAAGGTTTGCTCTAAATTTGTACATAAATGTTTGCTATTATTATTGGTATTTTACTTTAAAATAATAGTCTAATTAAAAAAAAAAAAAAAAACACGAAGAAATATGTTTTCGACACACATTTTAATTTAATGCCAGAGTCTAGTATTTTTTAAATTTTACAATAAACGCTTTTATCGTTTCGTTTCTTCCAAGAATAACCTCAAAGTACTTCATGGAAATTTTTCTTTATATAACATATTTCACCTCATGAAGAGCAGGTTATCGTTAAAAATTAATTTTTCTGTAATAACAAACTGCCAAATCGATTGATTTTCTTTTAAAGTGTTAAATCTATTTACTTTCTGGAAATGATGGAAATTATTTCCTGGATGTAGAGCGCATTATTACCAAAGACTAATTTTTTCAGCAATGACAGCCTGTCAGATCAGTGTCTATACCAGTGATTCTCTAACCACTGTACCGCGGCACATTTGTGTGCCGTCATATTTGAGAAATGTATATAGTAAAAATTATAATGCTTCTTTTTTATTACAAGTAAAGTTTGTTTAAATTAAAGTAAAGTACACTGTAAAAGAAAACTGCTGTTTTTACAGTTAAATACCATATTTTTAACTTTTTGTTATCTTCGATAACTGTGACCTTTCATAAAGTGAAATATTTGCCCCAAATGAAATGTGTGCCGCCAAATTTTGAAATCGGTAAAAGAGTGCCGCGACAAAGAAAAGGTGTAGAATCACATCACTGGTCTATACACTCGAAACCCTTAATTTTTATATTTCTTTGAAATTATTAGAGAGGTTATCGTTCTCTCTTTCTTTTCTTTTTCTTTTTTTTTTTTTTTTTTTTTTTTTTTGTCTTTGTACTCTACAAAATATCAGCATGTTTTAATTATGATTCAATGAAATATGTCGCTAGCACTCTAACAAAAAGGATTTTAAATTTCAGTAATCCATAGGAAAATGTTTTGTTAAATTTCATTATTATTTAAATTTTAAGGAAATACCAACGGATTTATAAATTACACTTTTTAACTTTAATTAATTAATTAATTTTTTATCTTTGATAAATTATACGTATTTGTAAAAGCATGAAACACAAGTTAGGCTTACTCATTAAAAGAACTCTTTCCTGACGTTACTGAAGATGTTGTCAAAACAGTTACAGATCTTGAATCGATTTTTTCATATGACAGACTCGTTGAACTTGAGAAAGACACTAATAAATAATTAAAAAAAAAAAAAAAAAGAAAGAAAAGAAAAGAAAAGAAAAGAAAATAAGGTTATTACACAGGTTGTGAAAATTTCCAAATATCCTTCTACTCTTTAAAAGTGATTTTTTTTTTTTTTTTTTTTTTTTTTTTTTTACTATGCCAACTATTATTATCCTTTTAAATGACAACACTTTAATTCTGTTGTTGAGAGTGACCAAAAAAAAAAAAAAAAAAAAAAGTTAAACACAGAAAACTTTAAATGAAAAATTATTTTCAAATTTACTTAGAAAAATTGTGGATTACGTGACATTCATCATACAATTTACTATTCATCATAGAATTCACTATACAATTTATTTTTCATTTTACGATTAATATACTCGTACCTTTTAAACAATACAGGGTGTTTCAAAACTCATGGGCAAAAATTTAAAGGGTTGTAGAAAACATCTAATCAAGCCATATTCACCATACAATGCATGGGCATTATTTCAGCAGGCATAGCGACATACAGTAATCAGGAAAAGTCGGACATGCATTTCATGAATGGTCTGGCGAATGGGAATGCTCTGGATGCCGCAAGACTGTTCTGGTATTTTTCGGTCTGGCACGTGTCGTCTCGGGAAACGCTGCCTGTACAGTCAGTCTTGCGGCTTACAGAGCATTTCCATTCGCCAGACCATACATAAAATGCATGTCCGCCTTTTCCTGATTACTGTATGTCGCCATGCCTCGTGAAATACACGACAGAAATGACGATGTATCAGAAAATGCGTGCTTTATACTTTAGGGACCCTCGATAGAGAGAGACTGGACATTGGCGCGCCGACTTTCGGTCAATATCCAGTCTCTCTATATATAGGGTCCCTATTATACTTTAGGGACCCTATATAGAGAGGGACTGGACATTGACTGAAAGTCGGCCATCTTAGTGCCAATTCGGAGCGATCCCCGTAGAACGTAATGCTTTTTTCTTCGCGATTGACGCTTTACTATACAACATAAATGAAATGAAATTGCGCTAAATTTGTGCAGAAGGTAATGCAGAATATAAATATGTAATTTTTTTCGTCTTAGAAAAAAAGAATTTGAAGAAAAACGAATTTTGTTTTAACCTTTGACACGGTTACTTTTTCAATTCCTATCGGAAAACAGAGGAATTTTTTGTTGTATATTTCTATATTAAGCAAAATACGTTGATTGTGAAAGCAATTCTACCTTAGTGAAAGTAATTCTACCTTATTTTTTCTGAGGACATACATTCTATATATAAAAAGTTAGAAAATTTTTAACAAAAGTATGGTAATCTTAGTTTTTGTGAAGTAATTCATGAATAAATGTAAAACTACGGCAGAACAGAAATTATTTTTTATTATTTTATAAAAATATGTAATATTTTTACAAGCTAAAAATACATATTTTATTTATTTCAGTTACGCATTATTAATAACAATGACTTAGTTAAATATTAAAGATAAAAATTTTATTATAATAATTTGTAAAAATCTTAACTAATGTCCTTAGAAATTAAAAAATGTTTTTATTTATTTTATTTACATTTGCTTATTTCATTGATTTTTTTTTTTTTTTCAGTTCTTTTAAATATTATGTAAATAAAAATAATTACTTATTTAAATATTATTTATAAAATTTATTATGGCAATTATTATTTAAAAGAAATTTATATTTCATATGTTAGCAAATAATATACACCTTATTTTCTTTTTTTCTTAATAATTTATTTTAAGAAATCTGATACATTTTGCGTACTAGTAAAAAAAAAAATATATATATATATAGTTATTTAAAATATGTATTTTAAAATATATCAGAAAAATACATTGAGATCTAACATATTAAATATATTGCACAACAGAACTTAAAAACTAATAGCTAGCAAATAAATAATGTACTTATCTCATATGTTAGGAAATAAATACGTAAAACAGCATGCAATAAGAGAATTCAAAGTATTTAAAGCATGATATAAAATAAATAATTATGCATTTTTATCTTTTAAAAGCATTCCAAAATTAAAGCAATTTATCTCCCAACAAAGTAAAAATGTAATAAATAAGTTCTTTTTCGATTATGACGTAAAATAATCAAAATTTCTTCTCAGCGTAATGGTAAGCAATGGAGCAACTGGCACTAAAATGGAGAATTTCGTCAAAAAACCGGCGCGCCAATGTCCAGTCTCTCTCTATATAGGGTCCCTATACAAGCGTCTAGGGAGAGAGTGCAACTTTCCAGCAAGAACGGAAATGGCTGTCTGGGCATGCGTACGGACTTCAGCTTCCATCTCAAATATTCTTCATTTCAATCTGAATATGGGAGTTAATGCTGCCATCTGTTGGTATTAATGAAAAACACACTCTAATAAATTAATTTTTTTTTTAATTATTATTTATTTAATATCAGAGTCTGTTTTTTTTTTTTTTTTTCCCTTTCAGGTTTATAAAAAGATAAACTTTTGAAATAACATAAATGTATAAGAGAAATCAATTTGTTTTAAAATTAATTTTATTAGTGTTTTGTAGTTTTCTATTAAGTGACAACAAAAACTTTTCTTTACTTTTATAAAAAATAATTTGACATCATGATAAGATGACAAAAATTCGTAATGTACTTAAAACAACAATGACTATGTGATGATACAAACCTTGAAAATAGACTTAAAACTCATAAAATATGTCATAAATAAATAAATAAATAAAATAAAAATGAATGAGTGAATAACACATTTTTAGATTTTTATTACAACCCATAATAATTTATTTTAAAAAATATTAGCATTATAACACTTTATTCTATTAAATATATGTATGTATATATATTTCTGCAGAAGTATACTGAAAAAAAAAATAATAATAATAAAATAAAATAAAATAAAATAAATAAATAAATAATAATAATAAAAGTTTTATAATACTTAAATAAATTAATATGCTCACTAAATTTCTAATAAAATTTATACTATTTAAATGTAAAACTACATAAAATTTTCAGCATTATAAGATTTTGAATATATATATGTGTGTGTGTGTGTGTGTGTGTGTGATATGGAGAGAAAAAAGTGTTTTACTGAGATTAAAATTATTAGAATATATTAAATCTATACCTAAAAGTTAATTCATATTTTATGGGGGGGTGTGTATAATATTTTAAATTATATATTTTTTTAATAGTTCATATTTATGGTTTATTTATTTTTTTAATATTTAATATTATTAATTAATTATTAATAATTTATTATTATTATTATTAAATATTTAATTAATATTATTTAATATTTACCATGTAATATTATGTTTATATTTTTAATTAAGTAAGTACACTGTAAAAAATTCTATTATGTGTATAATATATTTTTATTATTTATAAGTTACAGTGTATTACTTAATGTATTTATTAATTTAATATCTTTTGAGTGTCTATGTGTGTGTACATGTATTCTACACAGATATATATATATATATATGTATGTAAAGTTAAAGTTCAAAACATTTCTTGAAAACTAGCATGACTTTTGGTTCTTTTTTAATTTTTGAAAGTTTAAAAAAATTATTAAATAAATTTCATAAAAATAATAAAGTAATACACATTCAAAACAAGTCTCATAAATTATCAATTGAGAACATATTAAATGTAATAAACAAGTATTAAAATACATAAATAAAAAGCATTTGAGTCATAATATGTATAAAATAAATAAAATTTATTTTATTTTTACGCATTATTATAGATTAATATTTTATCTTCTCCCCCCCCCCTCCTTCCTTTTTTTTTTTTTTTTTTTTTTTTTTTTTAGTAAGCCCATAGATTAAAAACATTTCTCGAAAATTATAGCATGATTTTTGATTGTTTTTCAGTTTTTGTAAATTTACAAAATTTTATAAAATAAATTTTACAAAAGTAATATATGTTTAAAATAAGTCTCATAAATAATCAATTCAGAACATATTTAATGCAGTAAACAAGAATTTAAAATAAATAAATAAAAAGCGTTTGAATCATGGAAAAAAAGAAAAAAAAATTAAATTTTTATGCATTCTTATCGATCATTATTCTATCTTCTTCCCTTCCCTATTTTTTTTTTTTTTTTTTTTTTTTAGTTAGTTTTTAAGTTTATTTAACAGGAAATATAAATTTTCAATCTTTTCATGTTTTATTATATAATCAAGAGATGGCGACACCAGCTGAGCAGATATCGTACATATATCATCGGCCGAAACCTCATTTCCGGTCTGCTGGATTGTTGCACTCTCTCCCTAGAGGCTTGTGGTCCCTATTATACTTTCCATTACAGCGCCCTCTAGCGGCCACCGTTTGTTCTCCGCCCATGCATTGTATGGTAAAATGACTTGTTTAGATGTTTTTTTCCACCCGATCTCCATGCGCAGAGCTTATTATTATTTTTTTAATTAATATTTTATCGGTTTATGACCAACTTATGATAAAATTTCTGTTATTATTTTATCAATTTATGAAGCGTTGTGCGTACCAGACTTCATTATAATAATAAGTTTATTTAAAAAATGTATATTAAGTAAAAATTTTAAATATTCAAACTAAAAATAGGAATTTAATTAATATTTTCAGGTAATTTAAAGTGCAATTTAATGTCAAGTATTCTCAAGTGTAATATTATCATTATGGATAATATTTTTACTTTACTTTATTTTATTCTATTTATTTATTTAATATTTTCTTTATTTTTTTATCGATCACAAGATAAGGGCCCCTGATAGACAGGCTGAACGCCTAAGGTGACAATACTCTCATAGAATTATTATGCTTTCAAAAAATTTCTATTATAATGAGACCTTATATTTTCAATTTATTTTATAAAATTTAATAAATTGTCGTAGACATTTTTTATTTTTATTTTTTCAGGCTTCTTTTAAAGTCAACATGATTTACATTTAAAACTTTTCTTAACATAAAACACAACACATTTATTCAGGGTCGTACTGGCATGACAAAGAGGGCGCTGGCAATTTGAATAAAAAGAGCGCCAACAATCTAGATAAAAAGGGCACCAGTTTACTACTAAACATTATTCAAGGTTATTATATGTAGTGGCCGAGAAGTTCTGCTCTCTAAATTGGTATAAGCAGTGTCGGTTTCGATCTCAGGTCTAAACGCTTGACCTAACCATACGAAGTTTTCCATAATTTTCTCCGAAACTTGTGTAAATATGGGAATAGGAGCTAAGACTCCTTAAAAAGACCTAAAGGAAGGCATTCCACGGAGAACTGGGATCCAAGTGCAATCAATCTTGCACCAATACCTAGGTGATTATAAAAAATTTTCTTCATACACGACCAGAGTTCTCAAAGGCTTTTAATATATTCCTTTTCCACCTTAGACAACTTTCTTTTCTTTTTAACGCTTCACCAATGGAATATATCGTATTAAAAAATCACTGCATAAAATTTCTGATACATAAAAAACATAAACTTTCCTTTGTGAGAAGAGAACACTGTACACGACCCCTTTAGCTAACATCCCATTAAAGAAAAATGCCATGTCCGCTTGAATTTGAATATGTTAAAATATGCGCTCGAGCATGAAATTAAACACATTACTACAGCTCTCACAGTTAAGTTTAAAGTGATAATTTTTTTATATAACAAAACCCATAATTTTTAAATTGCGTCATAATTTTTTAGAGTAAAAACCATAAATAACGTTGTTTCGATGACTGTATCTATAGAAATTGTGGTTTAAAACATATTCAAAAAATGGACAATGAGCAAAGAAAGGGTTGTTGGAATTAAAGCCGATTGACTGCACTAGGATCCTAGGCCTGAAGGAGAGTGTCCTCCATTGGGGACTTTCTAAGGGTGAAATACGTATTTAAGCAATTTTTGGAGAAAACCACGGAAAATTCGAAAGACTAGACCGACAAGCGCAACCTGGGATCGAACCTGACACCTCACACCTACCAGCTTTGAGTGCAAAACCACTGGTAGGCCGCAAGGAAAGGGAGAATGAAGTCACGGAAAAATTAAGAAAAAAAATTAAGCATTTTTCACGTAAGCTGTTTCACAAGCAACAAATATTGCTCGCAGATTATTGTAAACAACAGAATGTCATAAGAAATTATTAGAATGTGTTTTATATTATTTATTTCATTATAATAAAGAAATTATGATTCAGAAGTATACAGTCTAACTTAAAAGAAAATAAATTAATAAGTTAAATGCATCAAAGAATTATATAATGGCATTTGTATGAAAGATAAACTTGATAATGATATGAGATATAGATATGACCATATTATAATTTTAAAAAAGGAGAGAGGGAAAAAAATAAATAAAAAATAAATGAACACTGCACAAACTAAGCGCCCGATATGCCAGTAACGCAAGTTCAAGTAGGCCACGATCTAGAACAGCAAATTGTATCAGATCAGTTGCCCAAATTAAAAAGAAAAAAATGTTAACAAATGTACAGATAATTAACATATCATATAAGCTGTAGAGTATAAGTTAAATATATATATTATTTTATTTTATTTCAAAGCATATGTCAAGTTTTTATTAAAGCTTCATAAAAAGTTAATGTAGGGAGCATATAATTCCAATCTACAGGACTACAAGTGTGAAAAAAAAAAAAAAAAAAATCACAATTTTGGAAGAATACAAATATATAATCTCTATCTCTCCACATTCCTGCACTTCAACAAATAATAATAAAATTATAAAAATAATAATGAATAATCATACCTTAGATTATTTTTCCCAAAATGAAAGTTCTTGTATTTCACATGGTTTGGCTGATACCATTCAGATAATTCCACCTTCACTTTTTCCCGTTACATTATATAGAATTAAAGATGTGCAGGTTTCACAGTGAATGTCCCTCCCCCATCTTCAGCTATTCGTTAAAAAAAATTTGAAGCACGTGTTTTCCCAGCAGTAGAAAAAAGATTATTAGCATTTCTGTTCCGGATTTCTTTGAAATGCGTAAACGTGTGGGAACAAATAATATCTATCACCATAATAGTTGTTGAAAAAGACTTCGTATGTAAATGTACTATAACTATAATCATTTAGGTAACAAAAAGGGGAACACTTCAACTGCGCTCACATTAATCCCCCTATTGTTGAAAAAGCCTCAACTGTGCCCACATCGAAAATTACTGATAACGTTCATTGTCATCCTCTCAGCCCAAAGTCCCAAAGCGTATACTAATCTGTAGGTTAGATATGCTTTGTCTCAGCCCCAGCTGTACATCGAGAAGTAACTAAGAATAATTTCTAGAAAGGAAAGACTTTTTTATGTACTTGTTTTGTTTACTTTGAAGGATAAGACAAGGTACAGTTCGTTCAAAGATGGATATTACATTCACGAAGGAAAAAAAAATTATATAAAAGGCACTTTTTTTTTTTATATTGTATTCAGTATTAATTTTCAGTTTATAAAGACGTTATATTTTTTAAAATTTTACATGCATCTTTATTAGAGATGTACCGCATGTGTTTCACTAAACATGCAAATCACCCTGTTTAGTGGAACATGCAAGATACCCTGTTAACCCTTTAACGATCATTGGTTTCGCAGCGAAACCAAACATTTGGCATAATTTAATAATTTTTATGCAGCAGTTTTTTTTTTAACTTTCCCCCCTTGTTTTAATCAGGTTTTAAACTTTTCTTCCTTTTCTGTCTGTAGATATCAGCACAATTCCAAAATTTAACAAATAATGCTTCACTAGAAGCTAATTGCATAAGTGACTTGAAGTTTGTTTGTGTGCGCGAGTGCGAATTGCTGGTTTGATGATGCACTAATGTCTCGTGTTTTTCATTTAATGAAAAGCTGGACTATTATTTTCACCCGAAACAACTTTTACGAGTTTTTGTAGTCGATAATGCTTACTTACAAAGTGTTTTATTTATTAAATTAAATATTATTTGAATTTAATAAGGTTAACTTATAGATGTTTCAAACCAAAAATTTCTCAAAAAGGAACAATGCGATTTTTTTTTTTTTTTAATATTTATGATCAGCTACGTGTCTAAAAGCCATTTTAAAAATTAGTTTAGTAATTTTTTAAATAAATTAAGTAGTGAACGTTAAAGGGTTAAGCATTCTATATTAATTGTTATTCTTGATAGGTTTTGAGGGGGATAGGGATACATGTTTTTTCATCCATTTTTAGAGAAAATTTAAGAATATGTGCACCTCACTAAGGCTAAAAGGCGTGCTGGTTAGTATTTCATGAGCATTTAATATTAGTTTGTAAGCAATTTTTGTCGTTTATAAAAACATTAAAAAGAGGGCTCCTTTTATGCCTGATCGGGCGCATATGGTGTTAATTCTACATTATTGATAGGGGCGCAGTTTTTATTTATTGATTTTATTTCATTTATATAAATAGTTTTAGTGGAGAAATAAATACATGTACCATCCGGTAGATGTAAAAGGCGCCCTGTTTTGTATTTTGTATTTATTTATTTATTTATTCAAAAGTAGTTTTTTAGTTTATTTTTATAAGAGGCTACATATAAAACTGTTGAAAACGGGGCGCCTTTTATGCCTAGCGGGGCGCATATAGTGTTATCGCTAAAGTTACGATATATTTAATTGGGCACTTAAAATTTCTTTTGAATATTTGAATTCTTTAAAATATATATGTAGGCCAAGTGCACCTCACTAAGGCTAAAAGGCATCCCGTTTAAAACAGGACAGGGTGCCTTAAAAACAGGACACCTTTTTATCTAGAGGGGCGCATATGGTGTCATTTCGACTTTACTATATTATTTACAGGGCGCCTTTTTTTTTTTTTTTTTTTTTTTTTTGTATTTAGTATTAGTTTTCAGCTTATTTTTATAAAGACGCTATATTTTTATTTATTTTTACATATATTTTGATTAGAGAGGCACACGTATGTGTTTCGCTAAACATGCAAGTCGCCCTGTTTTGTGGAACATGCAAGATACCCTGTTCTCTGTATTATTTGTTATTCTTGATATTGCCAGAACATGTTTTTTTTTTTTTTTTTTTTTTTTTTTTAACTATGTTTTAATAAAATTTAAGAATATGTGCACCTCACTAAGGCTAAAAGGCGTGTTGTTTAGTATTTCATGAGTATTAATTATTTGTTTGTAAGCAATTTTTGTTGTTTATAAAAACATTAAAAAGAGGGCTCCTTTTATGCCAGATCGGTCGCATATGATGTTATTTCTACGTCACTGATAGGGGCACAGTTTTTATTTATTGATTTTATTTCATTTATATAAATAATTTTAGTGATGAAATAAATACATGTACCATCCCGTAAATGTAAAAAGCGCTCTGTTTTGTATTTTTTTTTTTTTTTTTTTTTTTTTTTTCAAAAATAGTTTTTTAGTTTAGTTTTATAAGGAGGCTACATATAAAATTCTTAAAAATTGCCTTTTATGCCTAGCGGGGCGACGATATATTTTATTGGGCGATACGCGCTAAAATTTGTTTTACATATTTGTAAAGTTTAAAATATATGTACTCACTGAATATAAAAGGCGTCATGTTTCGTATTTGTATTTAGTAATATTTTTTAGTTGATTTTTATAATAACGCTACGTGTTTTAAAACTATAATTTGATTAATGGTGCTCACATATGTGTTCCACTGAACATGCAAGGCGCTCAATTTGTTGAAACATACAAGTTCGCTCTTTAGTGGAGAATGCAAGGCGCCCTCTTTAGTGGCAAGGCGCCCTCTTTAGTGCCCTCTTCTGTGTGCCTAGAGTAGTGGGGCGCACATGAACATATTCAAGAACTCGCATTCTTCTTTTATAATACGTACATGTAGGCATTCAGATAAAGAAGTTTCAAGATTGCTTTTGAGAATAAATTCTACCGAAATATTTCCTTCAATTTTAAACAAAAACCATTATAATTTTACAGTGTTCTAAGAAAAAAAAAAAAATCAATTTTTACATAAAAAAAAAAAAGTTCCTCGGTGAAGGGCGCACCGGGCATTTGCCTCGTTGCCCGGTGGGCCAGTACGAGCCTGCATTTATTTGTTTCATTTTTCGCCTTTTACTTTGAAAAGAAAAAGTTCACTTACGAACATAATCATATATCATATCACTTACGAACATAATCATATCGCAATTTTTAAAAAATCTAATGAAAATTATGCTCTTACTTCCCCCAATATTGGGAATATGGGAAAATTTTCTTCTTTTGAGTTCTTGTCGTTGCAGAAATTCTTGGTGCAGTTCTGAGATAACTGCCTCTACTATTGGCACCATCATTGCTGTTGTAGCAGTATTGGTGATCCACATCGATAAAAACATTGTAGTGACCATAAAACTTAATAGAATCCTGGTTAAAGAAAGAAGTGTACGCTATTAAGCTTTTTTCACAAGGTGTTTCAGAAAAAACTCCTCAAATTTGAAATGACGTAACTTTGAAACAGTGAGATGTAGGAAAGTCAATCAAGTGGTACGTTTGATGGACAGGTCTGGAATTTGTTATACAATGGTTTTCAGAAATAGTTCTAAGATTGGCTAATAGGTGGCACCACAAGTACACGAAGGAGACTGGACAAATATGGCGGATGTTCGTCCAAAAACCACGTAGAATGTCATGTATTTTCAATAGTGTCTCACACTTTTCTTTTAATTAAAATCTCAATAAAACATTTTTATTTATCTTTAGAAAGCCTTGCAGAGTCCTATTTGAAATTTTGCAGAGCGTAATGTTATCGCATGTAACAGACTGAACAAACATGGCGGATCGGCTGGTGGACCAATGTCCAGTCTCTTATTATGTACGGTCTCTAACGAAGCGTACTCAGAAATAATTTAAATAGCACTCAGAAATATAGAAAGTTTATTCATCAGTCTGTTTCATTGCTGACATGTGTAAGGGAAATGTACGAATTAGTTACTATCAACGAGATATATAGAGTAGAGTAATAAATGGTAACCCTTGAGAAGGTCCAAGATGAGTCATGTGACATGCTCTCCTTGCACCTGCGTATTCGGTGGTTCCCTTGGTAACAGCTTATTTTCGGTAAATTTCTATGGAAAAGGTTTGGAGATTGTTCTTCGCATAAGTCATAACCGCCAATCTTTTTGTTTACTTACGTAGTTTAATATTCTTTTGTTCTAAATCATTTTTATTTTACTTCTCTTTTATTTCGTGCAGTTGAAATTTAACAGACAAAATGCTTAAAAATAGTTGAAAATTTATTATTTTTTGTTAAATTTAGCTCTTTAAAAGTTTAAATTTTCTTTCATAAACACCTTTAGACTTTGTTGGAAAACGATGAAAAAAAGGGTATTTTATTATTTGTTAAAATGTGAAATATGTGTAAAATTATTTTAAAAACAATTTATTTCGGTCATAGGACTGTCATGTTACCTAATAATAATGATAATTTGTCGAACTGATATTTTAAATGCCAAAATAGCGATAAAGGGCCAAACACAGCAACCTTTTGGAGCATGTCACGTGATTCATGTTGAACCACGGAAAGCTAATCCTTCATACATTGAATCAGCACTCTAATTTATATATCTCGTTGGTTACTATAGGGAATTAAAAAACATCCTGCCATATTCCTTGGAACAACGCGTTTTTATTTTACTGTAATACAACGATGATGTCCGACGACGATAAGGCGAAGCTATCAACAAAAATTTAATACTAAAAAAATTCCGGACCATAAAACAATTTGTAATTTATCCATGTATAAAATTCAAGACCTGGCTGTCCAACATAGCATTTGTTACTTTGTTTAACCTTTCATTCTCTCATTGTTTCGTAGTTATAGCATTTCATTTGGTGAATCCTTTCTGAAAGAATCCCTGTACATTGGAACAGAATATTTCTCTATTTATTTCTTCTTATTATTATTATTTTTTTTTTTTATTCTGAACTTTTTAAAATTAAATTTCAGTTTATTTCAAATTTAATTTTAATAATTAATATTATTGATATGTATTGCTTATAAAATATTTTTGTTTTTTATAATCAGTTCTCAATTTTTCAAAACTAATTTTATTATTATTATTATTATATTTATAAAAAAACTGTATACATACAAATTTTTATTTTATTTATTTATTTCTCAGTTAAAAAGACTTCAGGACGGCAGTAAGAAAATGGTGGAGAAATATCGATTTTTGATTATTAATTGTATTTTTGTTGTTCAATAATTAATTAATTGATTGGTTTTCTAAATGAGATGGCAAAAGAGTATATGCATTTTAATCATTTCTGATGACGAATTCAAAAACCTTTGAATACATTTGCATAGATTTTAAAGCATGATGCATTTTTTTTTTTTTTTTTTTTTTAATTGAACTTGTTTTAAATTGCTAAAAGTTTAAAATCTTTTTAGGAATATTTATTATCCTTATGATACATGAGAAACTACGTATGATGGATTAATTATTATTATTATTGCTTTTGCTTAAACATTTTTCTGAGCATCGTATGTATGTCTCTGTCGCATGAAAAGCATTGAATTTATTATAAATTAAAATATTATATGTTATACATATTATTATATCATGTATTATATTACATATAAAATACTAATAATCGATTCAAAATGCTTATACTTTTTAGATTATTAAGCGAATCGTTATATCTTATTTTAGTGAAAGATTCAGGTTAATTTTTATATATTTCTCTTTAATAAAGTTCAGAATAATATCAAATTTCATTTACTTGACTTTTCACCATATACTTATACAATTTGTTTATTTATATATTTGACCTGAATACAAAAACTTTAAGTTACTCGCCCTCTCCAGTGACTGGCAGAACCTTTTCAGCTTATTTGCCCCTTTTTCGGCTAATCCACGAAAGTAACAATATTTTAGATCGAATTTTTTGAAGAAACTTTAAAAGGTCAACCGGTATTCATGAAAGGTGCCTTTTAAGCTATTTTGCGCGAGTTAGTTCAAGATTGTCGATTTTCGTAAAGGATCCGTTTTCGGATACAATTTTTTCCCAGAGGATTCCTACAATATCATTTGTCCAAAATCAATTAAATTTTAACTTTTTTTATTATTATTATTTATTCTTATTGTGGCCGAGGCATAATATTTTGCACGTGTTCAGTTTCCTATCATACTACAGATATGCAGAATTTTTTTAAGTCGTTAGTTTATTTTATTTAGCCGCCACGTGGCGATTGGTTTTTTTTCAGGTCTATACAGTACCTGGCCAAATTATTAGACCAAAGAAAATATTTAAAGTTTTTTTGAAATTGGAAGTTTATTATACCTGACCTGCTCAAAATTATTATTATTTAATTAGTGTTACTTTAAGCTTATTTCAATATCTTTATTACAGAAACATTTTCAAGCTGGCAACACAAGACAGTTATTATTCTGTGATACAGTGGTATAGGTGTAAACTTGCATTATAACGTAAAATTTGTTCTGCTTGTTTATTTTGGATTGAAGCGAATATTTTGCTGCAAAAAGTAAGTTTTGCATTGTTATTAATATATTAATATCGCGGGGGATATTTAACATTTTTATTCATTTATTATCATAAAAAGTTTTTGCTCCTTTATTTTAGATGGGAAGAAAGGTTGACCTTTCACCAAAGAGAGTAGGGCAGGTTTATGGTAAACTGAAGGCCACTAAACTGACCCAAAATCAAATTGCAGCAAAGGTAGGAGTATCCAGGAGCTCAGTAAAAAATATTAAAAAGAAAATGGTCTTAAACATAAGTTTGTATCCATCACGGAAGAATAGTATTGGACGAGCTCGCATTACGACGCCGAGGACGGATCGAAGAATACGAGACATCTGTATAAATAACAGAAAAAAACCGCTACGCATGTTAATGAAAGAAGTTCAAAATGAAGGCATTAATATATCAGAAAGAATTTTGAGACGTCGTTTGGTAGGAAATAAACTCATTGCCATGAAACCGGCTTGCAAGCCAAGGCTTACATCAGAAATGATGAAAAAGCGCTTGGAGTGGGCAATAAAGTACAAAAATTGGACAATAGAAGACTGTAAAAAGGTACATAGCTATTTATTTTGATCAACGATATATTGGCATTTATAATGATTATAACGAAATTAAATAAAAAGCAATTTTGTTTAATTTCCAGGTTTGCTTCTCTGATAAATCGGTTTTTCCTGTTTTAACCGAAAAAAACAAATTTGTTCGGCGGCGTCCAAACGCTAAAACAAGTCAGATTGTATTGTTCCCACCACCAAACATCCTCCATCAGTCATGGTGTGGTCTGTCATATCAGGAAAAAGTTCTGGTCCTCTCTATGTGGTCAAAAATACAATGAAACAAGATCAATACCTGAAAGTCTTACAAACCAGGCTCATGCCACAAATGCAAGAATGGTTTCCTGGAGACGAGGAATCAGTCTTCATGCATGATGGTGCTCCATGCCATAAAGCTAAAAGTGTATCGAAGTATTTAGAGCGAAAAAAAATCAAAGTTCATGATTGGTCTGGCAACTCGCCTGATATGAACCCTATTGAAAGTGGTTGGAAGTTGCTGAAAAAAGAAATGTATAAGAAAAATATAACCGATAGGGTAGAGTTGCTGGAATCTTTAACATACCAAGGGAATAATAATAAACATCTTCCAGAAACAATCCAAGCATGCATAGAAAGTATGCCTCGTCGTGTTAAAGCCCTTTTAGTTGCCAAAGGAGGCCATACGAAATATTGATTTTTCTGTTAAATTTAATTTATCAATTTTTTTCTTCAATAATTATTGTATTGTAACAATTTTTTCGTCATTGTGTTCCTTAATGTATGAAGAAGATATCTTTAAAAAAAAATTCTTCATTAATAAGGTTGTAAACATGAAAAAATGTATAATTTGCCAATGGTCTAATAACTTGGCCAGGTACTGTATTTATTTATTTATTATTATTAGGACATTTTTAGTTCATATACTACTCCGATTCAAAAAATTAGAATAATGAAAAGAAATATGGTCAAGGGAAATGAAAATCGAATTTATCAAATAAATAATCAACAATATCAAATATAAAGTACTATAATATGAATCTGCATATTTTGCAGATTATAAAAATGTAAACACATTACAATGAAATAGAAAATATATTTAAATCAGCTAACATAAAAAAATTCAAGATATTAGAATACTTTCTAACATGGTTCAAAAAATTAGAATAATGAAAATATATTGAACATAATTTAAACTCTAAGTATTTTTACTTGCTAATCAGTACTTTGTTGCATCACCCTTAGCTTTAATGACAGCTCTTAAACGTTTTGGCATGTTTTTAACTAAAGGTTCACAATCTTTTTTATCCAAATTCGCCCATATGCTCTTTATACTAGAAATAAGTTCTTTTTTGTCTCTAGGCGCAACTTCTTGAAGTCGTTTCTTCATAATTCCCCACAAATTCTCGATAGGATTTAGATCGGGTGAGTTTGCAGGCCAAGGGAGTACAGGTATGTCCTTCTCTTTGAGCCATTTAGTTGTTGATTTGGAAGTGTGGGGAGAAGCTGAATCTTGCTGAAACAAGAAATCGTCATCACATAAATCCTCAGCTGAAGGAATCATGAAATGTTCAAGAATTTCTTGATAGACTTCTGAATTGACTGTTGTGGAAACAATACACAACCTGCCTGGGCCTTCAGCAGTCATGCAGCCCCACACCATAACAGAGGTCGCAAATTTAAACGAACGTTTTAAACATTCTTTCTTATAAGCTTCATGTTTGAGTCTCCAGACACGTATACCTTGATTTCCGTGAGACACACAAAACACACTTTCATCGCTGAAAAGTATCTTTTTCCAATCGTCGTGATCCCAAAATAGCCTTTGTTTACACCATTTAACTCTAGCAGCCCTTTGCTTAGATGATAAGAATGGCTTTATCTTAGGCACACGTGATCTAAAACCTAATTTGCGAAGTCGTCGTAGTGTTGTAGATTTGGAGACATTTATACCCATTTCTTTCCATTTTCTATGCACATATCTCACACTCCGAAAACGATGTTTCTTCACAATCTTTTTCAATTGCCTTTCATCTCTTCTTGAAGTTACTGGCTTTCGACCACTTTTAAAGTGTTTATTTTGAAAACACTTATTATTAGAATATTCTCTCAAAACTCTACTCACACTTGCTTGAGAGAATTTCACTTCTTTTGCTATAAAAAGTTGTGTTTTTCCTATTTCGTGCAAGTACACAATACGATATTTCACAGCCTCAGATAAATCGCTCTTTCGTCCCATATTAAGCAAATACTACGCTACAATCAAATGCCAAAAGACTTTTCATTTTCAACGGAGCACATTTTATAGTCCCACAGATGTTAATCCCGCAGCCGTTCTCTCAACTTATAAGAAAAATTTGAATATTCTAATTTTTTGAACCATGCTATCGAGGTATTCTATTTCTTTGAATTATTCTAATATTTTTTAAATAGTTAATTATTAATATATCAGATAAAAATAAATAGTTATGTTATATTTATAAATGCTCTGAAGATAATTAGATACTTTTAATATATTTTTTCCTGGACGCAGTATGCAAATTGACGCGTTAGCAACATCAAACTCATTCTTTTTTACATTATTCTAATTTTTTGAATCGGAGTAGTATATATATATATATATAAAACCAAAGTAGATCGTAATGTTTATATAGTATTATCTATTTTTTTTATTGTTATGATCATAATCACTTTACTTACCAGCGTGGACTAGTACCAAGAGAAAGTAATACTCTAAGGGCGATTCTTTTATGTAAGCCTGAATGTTCAACAGCCGCCGCGAATAGAAGGCCTCCTAAATACATCATTATGGTATCCTACAATTATTTGAATTTGTTAGAAAAAGCGTGCATTAACCATCTTTTAAAAAGAAAACTAGTTATCAATAAACATTTTATAACAATTTAAAAAGGGTTCATAATATTTGAAGCTTGATTTTGTAAAATTTAAAGAACAGGTGTAAAAATTAACATTAAATGGAATCAATTACGAAACAAATGATTCGAATTTGTTTTATTAACATGTCTAGAAATATTATCAACATGATAAATATTAGGCTGATAATAGCAGTAGATCAGTTGGTTTTTTTTCCACGTATTAATAAAGAAAAATATGTAGATTATGCATACATATACATATATATATATGCAAATTATTAAACCTCTTTACTGCTTAAAATGTGACATTATAGTAAAAGTAGACGTACAGTAAAAGTGGAAATAACTGGCAATCCATTCACTTTCATTAAAGTCTGCATTTTGGCGTCAGTATTGAAGACTTGGCGATCGATTTTGGTGCGAAAAGGTAGTTTAGGGTTACCGAAGTTTCGAAGTTCTATTTTCAATTGGTGTCGAGTTCTGGAATAGTCCATTGGATGCTAGCACAGAATTAGCCAGAATCGTTGTTAACCTAGCCACCAAGAGTATAAATAGTAGGAGTTTAACTCCCAGTGACTAAATTGTGTTAAGACAGCTAACATCACAGTTCTGAACGGTCGTCTGTTAGAGGTAGTGCTTCCAGCGGTTGATCATTATTTCTAAATCAGATAAAGTTCTGCTCTGTGGTGTTTTAAATGCTGTTTGCGTTACTTTTGTGGAACAATTGGCTGTTTTATTCAATTATTTCGAGAATATTTGTTGAATTAATAGTTTTTTGGATTGTTTCATTAATATACGTTAAATAAAGTGTCGTAGAATAAAGTGAAGATTGATCGACTAGAATATGTCTGTTTCTTTTGAACTGTTATCTTCATGCAAGAAAGTCGACGTTATCGTAACAATATATTTATAATATTTGTATGTATATCTATTTATAAAAATAAGAAAATCGTTCATATCACCTGCATTAAAAAGACATAAATTACAAGAGAACTGTTTTGCTCTCTCAATTTCCCTCTTATTTATAGTCTCACTGAATTTTGTCTGTTTGAATTTTCTGGGAGATTTTATAATAGCAATGCAATCTGTACTAGATATGTTTATGTTTCTAAATATTGATAGTATGAATGATGACCTACGACAAATTTTCATTAAATCATCAATCTGTCTCACACAAACATTGCTCATCTGAGGGGAAAAAAAGTAATGGAAAATAATAAATTGAAAAAAATTAATTCTGCATTTTTTTTTTTCTTCTTATTGAAATCTGCTAATATAACTACGGGTTATCGAAATACAGAAAACTAAATTTTATAATAAAGATTAATTTATAAGATTTTTTTTTTTTTCCAAGAATTTATTATAGCTATAAATCTTACAATTTTTTACCATGACTATTGTACAACATTTTTCATACTTCTTTATTTGCTGGTTGATTATCATTGTCTGGGTAGTTAGTCTGTTAAGCATTATATACTGAATGATTTCGAGTCAATAGTTGATGATCATAATAAGGGATGATGGATGGTTGGGTTTTACGTCGCACTAGTGCTGAGCAATGGGCAATAGGCGATGATCTGGGACTCACCTCTAGAGGTGGCCCGGAGGCATGACATCACAATTTTGATCTTACGCTGAGAGGATGAATCCCCTGCTTCGGTAACCCCGAGAGGTATAATTTTGATGCGGAACATGGAGGACATTGCGACCACGACAGGTTTTACGTGCACCAGCCACCATTAGTGCACACGACTGTCTTTGGCCGGCTCGAGTACCGAACCCGCAATCTTCCAATTACGAGTTCGGCGCTCTACCGACTGTGCTAACGCGGCCCCAAGGGATGATGGAAGTTGGAGATTATAAAATGATGATGACAATAGTATTAATAATAACTTACTTGCATATACTGATAGCATGTCGTCGTCGTGTTTAAAACTCCCAATAAGGGGAATAAGAAAATTGGAATGAGGGCAGAAGCAGCCAGAGGTATAGGTTCAAATGTAAAATATCCAGCCATTAACAAAAGGACATAGCCACATTTGGACTCCTGTAAAAGTTAAACGTAAAATCATAATAAACGAGAGAAAAAAATATTTTTTTCCTTTTTTTAACATGAAATATTCTTATTGTATAGAAGATTAATTTTAAATGAATAATAGCCAGTAATGTCAATAATTCATGATATATTGTTATTATATTGCAGTATTTATATAATACGAACATGTACTTAATGTAAGACATAGCGTTGAAATATTAAAACCCGAATAAACTACTACGTCAGAAACGCCAAAGAAAAATATTGAAAATGCATCTACTGTTTACACAGCTAACTTTCCTAATTTCCTATTGGCCACTCTCCCCACCTTTCCCGTAATCCTATTGGTTGAACTAAATCCGGCCCCTCTCCTATATATACGAGCACTTCTCCTGATTCAGAATCCTTTTTGCACTGAAGACGGTACGCTTTAGGCTACCGAAACAGCTGTATGCATTTCCAATATTTTTCTTTGGCGTTTCTGACGTAGTAGTTTATTCGGGTTTTAATGTACTTAATGTATTTATAAGTCACGTAACTGACATTTAGTCTTCTAATCTTTTGCTTTCAAATGTTTTAAATAATTATATTTAATGCATTTTCACTGAAATACATGCATACTATATATGGTTATACACAGTGTCACTCAAAAAATTTAAAGTTTTTTTGTTGAAATAGAAGAGAAACATTGTTAAAAAATATTACAAAATTCAAAAAATTATCAGATTGTTATAAGATTATATAACCTCTGACATATTTATGAATTAATTATATAAGAATCGCAGACTACTTCAAATTGTCAAAAAAAAAAAAAAAAAATTAAAAAAAATGGTAATCAAGTTTAAATATTTAAATTTATATCTTGTTCTGTTACATTTGATAGTAATTACTGAAATAAACATATTTGGTTTATTTCAATAGTAGCTGGTTTACTGCAATAATAACTAAATATGCAACAACATAATATATTCAACAATGCATTATATAATTACAATTTTTTTTTTTTTTTTTTTTTTCATTTATCAATTTCTTGATATTTGATTTATCGAGAAATTATATCACAAAAACGCTCAAAGAAATTTTGAAATAAAAACACTATATTTAAAAATCTTTTATAAAAAATATTCAAAACATTTCTTACAAAAAAATAAAAAATAATAAAAAAAAAAATTGATGTGTAACAACCAAACGACTTCCATTACCAACTACTGTTACACGTATTATATGCAGCATTCGGAAATAATTGCGTCAGAAGACATAAAGTTGACTTAAAAATCTAGACACCTAACAATTTTCCTCTAAGAGAAACTCATGCATGTGTAAAGACATATAAAACAGAATTTTCATGGGGAAAAAAAAAAAATCGGTAGAACCGTTTTTTTTTTTTTTTTTTTTTTTGAGCACCAATTTCCAAGATCCAAAACTGACCTTACTTAATCAGGATGACTGTTAATTTTCTTGTAATAACCACTTAATACACGTGAAACTATATCTGAAAAGGGTTTTATGTAGAAATTTTCAAAAAAATCGTTAGAGCCCTTTCTGAGACACCGACTTTTGCCAAAACTTGGCAAAATCAATAATAGACAAGAAAACAACAATTACATATAAAAGTATCTATCTAAAAGGGAGTTATTATGGCGAGTTTTAAAAATATCCGTATAGCCGTTTTCAAAGGAACGCACTTGCAGGACCTCAAATTGACTGACTATTCACTAAATAAAATGCATTCATCGACTAGAACCTGCTTATGTGTTTAAAAATTACTTACTACACGCAAAAATGCCGACAACTTTCATAACAATATCATTACGAGCTCTATCATTAGCTTTTTGTTTTTTTTTAATGTGTATGATAGTAGACCATATATAATGGACTAGACCTTTGTATTTTTGGTCATTATAAATATATACTTCGTGAATATCTTCAAAACACAAAGTCACACGAGCACAAAAAAGGGACGTGCACAACTCGATCATATAATAAACCTATGTACCAATTCGCTACGTTCTGCGACCAACCGTTTATGAGTTATGCGAAATACACACATACGTACACACACATACATACAAACGTCACGAAAAGTCGTGTAAAATCATTGATATCTCTAAAAAAGGAGCTCGTATGAAATCAAGAGTTGGACGTTTACGACTAGACGTTATAACGGTCACAAATATTACAACATCCTACGATAATTCGCTTATAAGCTAGGTGATATACAAAACCGATTTTGCAAATCGGGATTACAATATTTCCTTATTACTTTGCGTAAGGAAGTAAAAACAAGAACGAAAATCATGCAGCACGCATTCATTATTAACACTTTCCAACTGTATGCACTTGTTGTATCATATAACTTTCAATATTCTTTGCCTATTTTATCACACAGGAGACAAACAGAAGGACTAAAAAGTATACATATTGGCTAACTGAATTTAAAACCAATCTTAGACATTTGTTGGAAAGTGTTAAAAAGGCTTAATGCAACATTTGGTCATTTATAATTGCAGCCCTGTAAATCTGAAGGTTAATCATGTTATGTTCTATACAAAACATTATTTTACAATATTAACAATACATGTCAATTTCTTTATGATTTTTTACAGTAGAAAGTTATTTAAAAGTGATTTTTAAAAATATCTGTTCTAAAACGTAAGGCATTGTCTTTTTTTTTTGTTGTTGTTGTTGTTATCGTTGTACACAAACTAGTTGTATAGGACCTATTCATGTCATTTTAAATAGGGATCATTCCATAGTGAACATCACTAATATATATCATTTTTAAAAAACTCTGAAAATATTTACGGACGCTGGGGGGCGGGAGACAGACAGGCAGATAGAAAGATAGAAAATCGAACAGACAGATAATCAAATTAAAATCATATTCAAACTAAAAGATTGTTAGAAAGTGTTAAAAATGCTTCGTGTAAACGAAAGCGCAATTCCAGCAAATTTTCATTAATAGATCTTAATGTAATTGAATATTTTTGTATGTCCCTGAAAATCTAATGTTAATCGTACTGTACACTATAGATAACACTTTTTTTGTGCATAGGAATAACATATTTCAATTTTTTTTAAGCTTTGTGCAAAGTAAATTTATTAAAATTTGTTTTGTAGAAATACCTCTCATGGAACGCAATGCTTTGGAATACTTTCGAATGTCCCTGTACACAAGCCAGTGATAGTATTTACTCCCTTTTCAATAGAGAACATCCGATAGTGAACTTGAATAACATATATTAGTTTCAAGATATTGCATAAATATTCACGGGAATTACAACGCAGACAGACAGATGGACAGAAGAATAGACAGACAGATACACAAATTGAAATCATCATATTCACACTTAAAAATTGTTAGAGTGTTAAAAACGCTTAATGTAAACGAAAGTGCAATCCTAGCAGATTTTTATTAATAGCTCTTAATGCAACTGAATATTTTTGTATGACCCTGTAAATCTAATGCTAATCATACTATTATATTCTATAGAAAGCAGTCTTTTGTGCATATGAATAACATATTTCAATTTCATTAAGCTTTGTGCAAAGTAATGTTATTAAAATTTGGTTTATAAAAATACCTCTCATAGAACGCAATGCTTTAGAATACTTTCGAGTATCCCTCTACACAAATCAGTGGAGGTATTTACTCCATTTTATATATGAAACATCCGATAATGAATTTGAATAACCATATTTCAATTTCATTAAGGTTTGTGTACAGTAAAGGTATTAAAATATAGTTTATAGAAATACCTCTCATAGAACACAATTCTTTGGAATACTTTTAGGTGTCCTTGTACACAAACCAATAGAGATATTAACTCCATTTTCAATGGGGAACATCCGATCGGGAACTTAAATAACATATATTAGTTTCAAGAAATTCCATAAATATGTACGGTAGTTAGAGCGCGGACAGACAGACAGACAAACCGAAGTTATTAACACTTTTCAATCTTGTTGAAAAGTGTTAAAAAGGCAAATTACATAAGAATAATTATTATCCTACAATGAAAAAAAAAATTGTGATTAACATACAGAAAATAAATTGTGACTCAAGTAAAAAATAGTGCCATGTCATCCTTATACACTAAGCGACAAAAAAAAAGCCGCACTGCAGAAAAAATGACTTATACCTTTTTTATTTGTAATAACTTTAAAATTAATGTTTGAAACAAATAAAACTGTCTTGTTTGCATAATACCAAAGGTATGAAATGATACCAAAGGTATGAAATGATGTATATTTTCGATTTAATAATTCGCTTCATTGCACTTTACGAAGTACTTTTTAAAAATCTGTATAAAACTTTCTTTTTGAACATAATGCAATAACTATACACTTTGCATTCTATTATGATTTATTATATGAAATAAACAAGTTATATTTTAATATATGAAATAAAACTACTTATTTGTTAGTTCTAAACAATTTTTTGTTAAAAATATGTATTCTGCATTGGGTTAATTCCACCTTTATATGGAATTACTGCATTAATGCGCAATGGCATAGTTTTATACAGTGTTTTAATATAAATCTCAGAAATTTCAATGTGCCAAATACCACAAATAAATTTTTCTAGTTCTGGCAGAGTTATAGGCTGCAAATTTCGAATCCTCTCCCCTCTCCCCCGCGTTTTTATAGACGAAACATTTTCGAGCGGATCGCGATTTTGACCATTTCCATGTCTGGTAAAGAAGAAATTCTACTATATCCTTTGTGGTATTTAACTTAAAGTGAAAAAAAGTATGATTACTTACAGAATTATAGGTTCTCATGGGAATGTATAAGAAATTTTGACAATTTGAAGTGAATAAACTTACCACAGACGCCGTGTAGTAAGGTGCCTTATTATCTTCAAATGCTGTTTACGGAAATGTCTAAGATACCTCCAAAATAGTCGGTCAGGCACCACTTTTATGCAGATTGTGTTTTATTTCGAGTTAATTGATCCCTTGAGCATAAAAGTTTCCCCGAATGTTTGAAAATTTATGCACCTCCGTACCATAATGTACGGAGAATGTGTCACTGTTTTAAAAGTGCGATTTTTATTAAGTCGGTCACATTTTTGTCTTCATTCTAGCTTTTTTCAACTGCACGAAATAAAGAAAACTTGATTCATCAGAGAAAACCAGTTAAGTCTAATAATTAACTGATAATATTTTTAAATTTTTGTCAACTAAAGTATTGTTTTTTCTAATTCTATTCCTTAATAATGGCTTTTTTCGCAGATCTTCCGTTTTTTAACCCGCTTTGTTTAATTGTCCCCGCATTGTTTTTGAAGAAAGTAATTTACTATACACTTTTTTAAAATCTTTTTTAAGTTCTGAACGTGATACAAATCGATTTTTTAAACATTCGCATTTTAACTTGCGGTTATCTTGCTTGGATGAGCAACATGACCGCCTAAAGCCAAATTTCCCGTTTAAACTGCCAAAAAAATTTATATTTTGCTAAAATTCATTTTACCAATATTTCGTTAGCAGTTAATTATTTTGCCATCTCACGTATTAAAATATTTTTTGATTTTCATTTAAGAATTAATACTTTTTGTGGCATCGTTAACTGCCTTATTCTAACCATTTTTGAAATAAATTCTAAAATTACAATTTTCCTGACAATTGCATTTTGTTTTTAACACTAGACTCAAAGCTAAAGTGTATGTGGAGGACAACATAGTAAAATCTGTTCGAAAATTTGCTTTTTAAACGATAAAATTGGCGGTTGTAGAAGGCGAAAAGGAAAACATCCAAGTGCGGCTTTTTTTTTGTCGCTTAGTGTATATTCTATTTACCTTTGCTAGCGATTTCTATAAAACCCTATTAGAATTCTAGAGCATTTTTCCGTATTATCGTGATCAATCTCATTAAAAAATCTCTGAAAATAAATGCGGATACAACGAGCGAGTTTTAGTAAGTATGATGTTGTTTTATGACACAATTCTAGGAAATCAAGGATTCATAATATTCATAAAATTGTTTCACCATCTAGAAAAATGATACTAGAAATTCTTGATCATTTTGTCTATCCAGGTTATTTTTTTTACCTTATATGCATAACTCAGCAACCTATATTTATAGTTTAGAGGTTGAGAAAGTGAATACTTATTCGTTCTAGATTAAGGCGGTATATTTATTTCTGAGTGTGGCAAATGTAACCTCGACCTCCTATACCCATAAATAATACATTAAGTAATTTCAGTAACCTGGGTTTATTTAAATTTTTTAAATATCTCAACTCCTTACTCAGTTGTGAATTTTTATGTACACTGAGAATATATACACTGTAAAAAATAGGTTCTTAAAAATAAGTATATATTGTCTCAAAATAGCTTCGAAACAATATATACTTAAATTGGAAAACCCATGTATTCATTTTTGAGTATACTGGCATGCTCAAAAATGGGGTTGACCAATAAGAATCCGAATATTCCCATGTTTGACATGTCAATGTACTCAAAAATGAGTACATGGGTTTTCAAATTTAAGTATATATTGTTTCGGGGCTATTTTGAGACAACATATACTTACTTTTAAGAACCTATTTTTTACAGTGTATATATATATATATATATATATCGCTTTCATCTAGAACGAATTAGTATCCATTTTCTATATCCTTAAACTAGCAATATAGATTTCCGAGTTATGCATATAAAGTAAACAAATAATCTGGATAGACGGATCGAGAATTTCTAGTCTACTCTTTTCTAGACTTTGAAAGAACATTATGAATATTAAGAATCCTACTATTGCAATAAATTCTCGTTTATTTACTAGAATTGCATCATAAAACGAAATTATAGTTACTAAAAATCGCCTCTTGCTTTTGCATTTGTTTACAGAGATGTTTAAATGAGATTGACCATCATAATATAGGAAAACAGTCTAGAATTCTAATAGGGGTTTTTGGAATTCGCTAGAAAAAAATGTAGCTAGAATTTATAAGGATGGCATGGAACTATTTTTACTAGAACCACAATTTAGATTCTAGATGTCAGTCACCTAATTTTTCTTCAATGTACGTACGTCTCCAACATGTACTTCAAAACTTAAGCTTTTTATCAGTCCAACAAAAGTTCAGCATATTAGGTTTCTTTAAAAATTAAAAAACAAACTGAAATTCAAAATAAAAAATACAGTTGAATTACTTGGAACAAGTATGCCCGAAATACGAAGTTCTTGGCGTAAGAGTACACTCAGAAAAAATTCTGTAACTGTCATCTAGAATCTAAATTGTGGTTCTAGTAAAAATAATTCCATGTTATCCTTATAAATTCTAGTCCTCTTTGAAAGCGAGTTCTAGAAACCTCTATTAGAATTCTAGAGCGTTTACCTATATTATCGAGGTGAAACTTATTTAAAAATCTCTGAAAATAAATGCGAATACGAGTGGCAAGTTTTAGCAACTATAATCTTGGTTTATAACCCAATTCTAGAAAATCAAGCGAGAATTTCTCGTAATACAAAGGATTCAGAATATTGTTTCACCATCTAGAAATGTATAGACTAAAATTTCTCGATCATTTCGTCTATTCAGCTTGTGTGCGTGCTTTATACGCATAGCTCGGAAATCTATATTTCTAGTTTAGGGATTTAGAAAATGACCACTTATTCGTTCTAGATGAAGGCGGTATGTTTTTTTTTTTGTTTTGTTTTTTTCTCAGTGTAATTGTAGTTGAAAAACGAAAAATCTTAAGAAACTGGGTAAATCTTAATTGATATTCAAAATCTACATACAAAACTTGGTTTCCTTAGCAAAAACTATGAAATTTACTTCACCAATAAAGCAAGTGCACAGCTCTGAATTTTGAGAGGGGCATTCTGTCAGATAAAGAAGTATATGGTAATTTTGAAACTTTTAATACTATCCCTGTTTCATATTTAACTTGGTTTCCAAAGTCTAAGTAAAAAAAAATAAATAAATAAAAATAAACAAACAGATAGGATAATAAGTACAAAACTTTGAATAAACACCATAAAATGCAATGAACTCGCAACAATTGTTTCGAGCCGAAAAAACACATGAGCTTTCGTCAGGCGAACAAAGTAAAATTCTTTCACCATTTGGCTTTAAAGTCATTCACAAACCCGCAAACAAAAATAAATTATCTTCTCTTAGAGATCCCATTCCTACTGAAAACCGATCTAGCATTTATTTAATCCCGTGTTTATCGTGGTATTTAGGTTATGTTGGTCAAACTAGGAGGCATTTGAAATATAGAATAAATGAGCACCGTCGGAATGTTCGTAATAAAGAGATTTCTAAATCTTCTATTGCTTCCCATTGCTGGGCTAATGGTCATCGTTTTGATTTTTCTAAAACTAACATTATTTCATCTCCTGCCTAATCTTCCCATTTGGATATCCATGAAGCTTTTTACATATTTAAAAATTCGAAAAATCTTGTTAATAATATTTCTTCCACTCCGTTCTTCTCTGATGCTTGGAAATTACTCGCCTAAGTTTTATTTTCATTTAATTTTGATATTTTTAAGATTTTTAGATTTTGTTACATTATTTAAGTATTACTTATTTATTTATTTTCTGCTTTCATTTGATAATTCTGCTTACACCAGTATTTATTTTTACGTTCGTTTTATATTTTTTTGATTTTCACTTAAAACAGTTTTGGGCGTTGCCGCTTTGATCACACCACTTGTGCCTACTTTGTTCATCTGACGAAGGGTCGTGTGTTTTTCGACCCGAAACAATTGTTGCGAGTTTATTACATTTTATGGTGTTTATTCAAAACTTTGTACTTATTACTTTAAAACGCCAGTTCTGTTGTGCTTTCTTATTATTAAAATAGATATGATGTCTACTAGATCCAAAATTAGCTTACGAGTTGAGTTTTAAGGAGAGATTACACTTACCCCACTTCACCCTATTAATCTGTTTTGAAATTAATAAACAAAATTTGACTAAGCAGGATTCAGAATATAAAGGCAAAAGTAATATTAACCATAATATTTCAAATAAATACCTCCAATATCCTTTCAATCTTAATATATTTTTACTTTCCGAACATACATATGTAAGAAAAGTATTATAATCATGCCAAAAATCCAGCTTTGATATTTTGGTGTTTTTGTACGTTTTGAGGTGCCCTGAATTCATTTTTACTATTTTTACGATAATGTATGTGTGTGTGTGTGAACACGATAGCGCCTAAACGCCTTATTCGAATAAGCTGAAAGTTGGTACGTATGTTACAGGCTACTATAGCATGATACTATAGCATGAAC
This sequence comes from Salticus scenicus, assembly GCA_963930645.1. NCBI lineage: Eukaryota > Metazoa > Arthropoda > Arachnida > Araneae > Salticidae > Salticus > Salticus scenicus. The sequence continues at coordinate 75,396,701 of OZ005661.1, forward strand.
AACAGGTCTGGAGGCCCAGGCTCGACCCGACCCATACGGAAGCTTTGCTTATCCGACCCGGCTCGGTATGAAATCTAAAAATTCGTACCCCGGCCCGGACAAAAAACGGTGAAATCAGGCCCGATGCAAAAGAAAAAAAAAGAAAAGAAAAAATATGTATGTACATGCCTTCCTATGAAAAATTTTTTTAGAATGTGTTTCGCAGAAGTTTTATATAACCAACCAATAAAATATTCTTTAACAAAACTACTAATCTTATACAAGACAATTATATACAAACAGAAATTCATTTTTACAGACGTACAGAAGGCACAAAGACAGACAGAAAGTTAAATCGAAAATATTAGCATTCATCATACAATATAGGAAGATATTTAAAAAGTTCAGCCATTTTCACTTATATACCGTAATGTATCCGAATCCTTTCATGTGATCAGGTAAACAAAATTTTAATGCTAATCTAACCATTTTCGATAGAAAAATGTATTTGTACATCATAAAAATGATGCTAATTTCATCCAGTGCACTGAAAAGTAGCGGAAAAGCTAAAGCGGAAAGACTTTTATGTCCGTCATACAACCTGGACTCTACAGACCATAGAACACAAAGCTTTTAAACAGTAACGTATCTAATTTCTTTGTACATTTGTGTACGTGTACATAAATTAGCAGTGACATGAATATTATTTTGAATAAGAAACCATCTAATATTACTTTAAATAAAATATATCAATTTCGAGTCATGCTAAAAAATATTTGCGGAAAAGCAGATCGTAACCAGACAAATTGGCAGGCAATTAAGTTGAAGTTATAAACATTTTTTAAGAAATAAAATTTTATGTGACATACTAGCCTGTAAAATTATGTAAAATAAATGACTGGAGAAATATATTATTATTTTCTTTTTTTTCGTTAACAACGAGGAATGTAGAAAAACTCCAAGCCGACAAGGCCCGAAAAGGATTTCATCCTGGCCCGGCACGGCACGACCCGAGTATACACAAAAAATTGAGCCCAAGCCCTGCCCGGCCCAAAAGCAAATTAAAAATTTCAGCCCGAAGCTGGCCCGAGGGCCGGGCCGGCTTCGGTGCAGACATCTAGCACGAACTGTATTGATTTTGGTGAATCTAGCACTTATAGCTTTTTTAAGGGGACACAAAGAAAATTTCTTTATCATTATGGCCTAAGGGCTCAAACGTTTTAAACTGTGATAGCGTCTAAACACTTTATTCGTCTGAAATGAAAATTTATACGCGTGTTATAAGTCACTATCGCCCAAACTGTATTGATTTTGGTGAATCTAGCACTTATAGGTTTTTTAAGGGGACACAAAGAAAAATTCTTTATCATTATGGCCTAAGGGCTCAAACGTTTTAAACTGTGATAGCGTCTAAACACTTTATTCGTCTGAAATGAAAATTTATACGCATGTTATAAGTCACTATCGCCCAAACTGTATTGATTTTGGTGAATCTAGCACTTATAGGTTTTTTAAGAGGACACAAAGAAAAATTCTTTATCATTATGGCGTAAGGGCTCAAATATTTTAAAGTGTGATAGCGTCTAAACACTTTATTCGTCTGAAATGAAAATTTATACGCATGTTATAAGTCACTATCGCCCAAACTGTATTGATTTTGGTGAATCTAGCACTTATAGGTTTTGTTAAGGGGACACAAAGAAAAATTCTTTATCATTATGGCCTAAGGGCTCAAACGTTTTAAACTGTGATAGCGTCTAAACACTTTATTCGTCTGAAATGAAAATTTATACGCATGTTATAAGTCACTATCGCCGAAACTGTATTGATTTTGGTGAATCTAGCACTTATAGGTTTTTTAAGAGGACACAAAGAAAAATTCTTTATCATTATGGCCTAAGGGCTCAAATGTTTTAAAGTTCGACAGCGTCTAAACGCCTTATTCGTTTAAGCTGAAAATTTATATTATCACCGTCGCACGAATTGCGTAGATTTTGGTGAATCTAGACCTTATAGAATTTTATTGTGTCGTTATCATTTTTCGTTATCATTATGATCTATATGCTCAAATTATTACAAGTGCAATAGCGTAAAATTAAACGATAGAGGAAAATACTCAAACGCTCTATTATAATTTTTACTTTTAATTATTTAACGACTTGCCTTACTTTAATTTAATTATACAATCGTTAATTACTTAATGTTCAGAAAGTTGAGTGGAGTCACTCCACATGCTTTATCAATAAATCACATACTTAAATTAACTAATTAATCATTATTATTTTGCATAATAATGGAAAATATGTTTCCAGAATTGAAATTTTGTCTTTTAGTCAAAAACGTTGGTAACCTATCGTCAGTATAAGGAAAATATTTTCTTTTTATATGTATTTGCATTACTAGATTTGAAAGTTAAACCAATTTTAAATAAAATTGCAATCTAACATTTAATGCATATTGAAAAGTTCTAAATACATACAGTAGTTTAAATAATGAACTAATATTTAGTTAAATATGAGCAATTGTACGATAAAAGTCCTTACAAATAATAATAATTATTCTAGATTGAAATTAAATGTCACAACATGTATAAATAAAATTTATTAATGATCTGAAACATACTGGCAAATGCAATAAAACTGTTGATCATAATATTCCATATAACTTCTTCCATGAACTTTTGAACTACTAAATAATTTTCATTAATTATATATTATTATTAATTAATTTCAAGAGCAATTATACGATAAAAGTCCTTACAAATAATAATAATTAATCTAGTTTGAAATTAAATGTCACAACATGTATAAATAAAATTTACTAATGGTCTGAAACATACTGGCAAATGTAATAAAACTGTTGATCATAATATTCCATATAACTTCTTCCATGAACGAACTTTTGAACTACTAAATAATTTTCATTAATTATATATTATTATTAATTAATTTCAAGAGCAATTATACGATAAAAGTCCTTACAAATAATAATAATTAATCTAGTTTGAAATTAAATGTCACAACATGTATAAATAAAATTTACTAATGGTCTGAAACATACTGGCAAATGTAATAAAACTGTTGATCATAATATTCTATATAACTTCTTCCATGAACGAACTTTTGAACTACTAAATAATTTTCACTAATTATATATTTTTATTAATTAATTTCAAGAGCAATTGTACGATAAAAGTTCTTACAAATAATAATAATTAATCCAGTTTGAAATTTAATGTCACAACATGTATAAATAAAATTTACTAATGGTCTGAAACATACTGGCAAATGTAATAAAACTGTTGATCATAATATTCTATATAACTTCTTCCATGAACGAACTTTTGAACTACTAAATAATTTTCACTAATTATATATTTTTATTAATTAATTTCAAGAGCAATTGTACGATAAATGTTCTTACAAATAATAATAATTAATCCAGTTTGAAATTTAATGTCACAACATGTATAAATAAAATTTACTAATGGTCTGAAACATACTGGCAAATGTAATAAAACAATTGAACATAATATTTCATGCAACTTCTTCCATGAACTTTTGAACTACTAAATAATTTTCACTAATTATATATTTTTATTAATTAACTTCAAGAGCAATTGTGCGATAAATGTCTTTATAAATAACAATAATTAATCTAATTTGAAATTAATTGTCACAACATGTATAAATAAAATTTAATAATAGCCTGAAACATACCGTCAAATGTAATAAAACTGTTGATCATAATATTCCATATAACTTTTTCCATGAACTTTTGAACTACTAAACAATTTTCGTTAATTATATATTTTTATTAATTAATTTTAATTAAAATTTTTAACCAGTAAATGATTTTCATCAATTTTTAAAATGATTTATAATAATTATTTTGCCAACAATGGAAGTGAATTTTTAATATTAAAATCCTAGAACATCGTCAGAAATATTTGTTATCTAATACCAAATTAAGAAAAATATTTTCAATTCATTTTCGGTTTTATTGAAAAGTATTGAAAAATGTTTTTAATACTTTTCAATAGCATATAATCAATATATCATAAAAAAAGATCAAACTAAGTAAAATATTTTATATCGTTTAGAATTAATCACAATATAGATTTTAAACAAAACTTACTGATGATCCAGAACATAGCGGCAAAGGTAACAAAATGATTGGCCATAATATTCCAAACAACTTCCTCCATGATCTTTTGAACCAGTCAATATTTTTATCATTATTCATTTTGCATACGTAAAATTAAAGTTATATTATTAGTTAAAACGATCAATTGAAAAAAAAAAAAAAAAACAATAATAAATTATATTTTTTTCTAATATTATTTAATATCTTCTAAAATTTTAATATCAAAACAAGGACAATTTTCTAATTCTCTTAAGCACTATAGTCTTTCAACGTGTAATCCAAATAAACATAAATAAAGATGGCAAAAAAATACTTCATCTGTGATGTTTGGTTTTACGCAATATTAAAAATAAAAAATTTAATACTGTTTAAATGCATATCAAAAATGCTGCTACAAATAAAATGATATACATGAAATGCACATCTAGAAGGAAATATCATGACGTATAAATACCCATAAACAATACATATCATAAAATTATATTTTATGGTTTTATTTTGTCTTTGATTACATCTATGCGCATGTCGGTGAATGAGAAAGCACTTTAGAAATGATAAAGTTAGAAATGATGTATTGCACTCGGAATTTAGAATAAAATATGCTGTTTTTCAGCCCTGAAAAATAACTTGTGTTTTTGAAAAACAATGTTGAAAAGGCTTATATATATATATATATATATATATACTTACAGGGCGCGAAATTTCCGCTCGCCAGCTCGCCATTGGCGAGTGGAAATTTTACTGTGGCGAGTAAAATTAGTAGTAAAATAGTAGTTCGGTCTAAATGTATATACAATTTTAACAGTATATGATGCTACTGACAGAAAAAAAAAAGTTATCGATTTAAAAACGTAAAATCATGCTAATCTTAGGTAAGGTGACCAAACATCCTCTTTTTAAGAGGACAGTCTTCTTTTTCAATGCTCTGCCCTCTCCATGGCTCTGCCCTTTTAGACGAAACAAACATTACAAGACTTGTCCTCTTTTTTATGTTTTTCGTCCGCTGTCCGCCTTTTTCAAATGAAAAGGCTTTAGTCCTTAATTTAAAAAAAAAATTGCAAATATGGGAAGCTCAATCGGCTGTTAGCTGTATTAAACGGTGAACACTAACTTTTTTCTGAGTTAGGTTCGCAAAAAGAACAAATTTCTAATAAACTTGTCAAAGCATATTATGGCTTATGTCTATTCAGATTTTTCGAATGTGCAGATGTGTATGTGTTTATATGTTTGTGAATGTATGAATCATGTATGTATATACTTTTTCGGGGGGAGGGTCGGGGGAATATTTGGAGCAGAGTACATTAATTTTTTTCATTCATAAATTAACAGCAGAATCGGGAAATTTTGGTGACTATACATTAATAACTATTATAAATAGAACGAAGGGTGGATCTAATAATAGTTAGCTACAACAGTGTGATACTTTAGTTACCATAATCATTGAAAGGTATTTTTACTTCGAAAAGTGAAAATTATTAATTTTTAATAATTCAATATTTTAATTTAAAAAAATTAAAATATCGGGTTGGCCACCCCTGCTCTAAAATGACCTCTTTTTTAAAATTGAATGTATTCTATTTTCTTATAAAATAAAAGACATTGTGTAATTTCTCTTTTTACAATAAAAATTCTGGTCACCCACTTCATACGTAAAAAATAGAGTAAGTTAAACATATTTTATGGCGAGTAACTTTTTCTTTCAGCGAGTGTAATCCAAGTTGAAATTTCGGGGCCCGTATATATATATATATATATATATATATATATACATTAATTTTTATTGCTAAGAAATTTTAAATATATAATAATAATAATATATATATATATATAGTTTTAAATTTAAAATAAAGATGCAACTCTCTTTGTAACTAATGTGGTTTTACGTATTCCTAATTTAATAATTTCTTCATAAAATAATCATAAATATCAGGTAAAGGAATAAATAAATAAATATATATATATAATATATTTGAAAATTAATATACAGTAGACTGAATTTTAGATAACGTAGATCTACGTAGAAAACGTTCAAAATTTAATTAACAATTTTAATTTATATATAGCACTAGCAGGCTTTGCCCGCTTCGCTGATCACTCTATTTAAACGATTTTTTTTAAATAATAATCATGATTAATTTTTTATCAGTGTATAAATAAGCAGTAAAAAGAAAATTCATTAAAATTGCTTAAAACCTCGCTTTGGTTTTCCGCTGCCTTCGACAATGTCTTCCTCATCCGCGAAGTCTCGGGTCTGTGTGACCAGACTTCAATTTGGTTGTTCATCGGATGGCAGTCTCGAAAAAATCGAAAGAGCATTTTAAATAGAAGTTACATATGAACAACAATATACATACTATACATACTACTATACGTACTACTGTCACATTATTTCCTATATTTTATTTGATTTATCTTGTCGACTGTAAAATGACAACAACTTCACGCCAAATATAGAATTACAATATGCTATGAGCGCTATTTCAACTGTATGAGACAATTAGAGTAGTTATATATATTTCACGTTTTGAATATTTTGTTTTGATTTATTTATTTAAATATTAATTTTAATTAACAAATATTCGTGCTCGCCAGCGTGCAAGTGCACGGATATCTCGGAGTTACACGTGGCAGCCGATTCATTTGAATGATATATTAACCTAGTGGTTAATATATAGAAAACAAATATATCTGTAAACTTAATCATTGTAGAGTTTTATTATATCTCCCCCTTGGTGACATTTAAATAATTGTCGCCATTTTATCGATTTGAACATTTTGATCGAATTTTATTGATTTTATCGATTTTGGCGATATTTGAATGATTGTCGCCATTTTATCTCTTGTACAAAAAAAAAAAAAAAAAAAAAAAAAAAAATGGGGAGTATTTTGTGTATCTATTTTGCTACGTAATACTTTTAACAATTACACTTTTGCGTTAGTTTATAAGAATATTTCATACTAGCAAACCCGTGCGAAATTTTCGCTCTTTATCCCTAAATTCTTATGTATACTACTGGTCATTAAAATTGCTATACCAAGAAGGAATAGTAATAACGGAATGAAATTTGTTTGACACATACATTATAGTAGGAAGAACAATTGATTAAAATTTCAGGAAATTTCGAGTAATATGTACTGAGAAAACAGTACATAAAGCAGCGACCTCTGTGAGCAATAACAGCACTTATCTACCTAGGCATTGAATCGAACAGCGATTGGATGACATGTACGGGTAGAGCACTTCATGAAGTTTTAACACGATGCCACAATTCCTCGATCGATGTTACTGGTGAGTGGTGGGGGAGGGGGCAGTCGCTTTTCAACGATTAAACAGTCATTTTCATTGGTGCGCGATTAGGAGAACGCGCTGGCCCGAGCAACAGTCGAACACATTCGGCATCAATGAAGGTCCAGACAATATGGACAACTTGCGGTCGTGCATTGTCCTGCTTAAATGTTGCGCTTCGGAGGCCTTGAACATAGGGCAAAACAATGGACCTTAACTCGTCAGAAATGTAATGGCTGGCATTCAGAGTGGCGGGAATGAAAACAAGAGGTGATCGCGACGTGTAACCAATGGTACCACATACCGTCAATCCAGGTGGTGACTCAGTATGCGGCTACCAAAATTCTGATTACCCTCAAAACTGCATCACTGATATGGGTGCCATTAATGTGTGAACAACGATGAACCTGGACGAAGGAATGGCGTGAAGTCACTTTTCAGTCAAATCACAATCCTGTTTATAGCATCAAGATTGACTTATCTGTATTTAACGGCATTATGAATAATGCACATTGCCAGCTGAGATTCGACAGCATCATACTGTCCATCATTCGCAATGATGTTATGGGTTCCCATTGGACCCACGTCTCGATTAATTCATGTTCGTATTCCTGGCACTCTGAACAGCGGCCATTAAATTTCTGATGAGTTAAGGCCCGCCCCTCTGCCCTGTATTCGAGGCCTCCGTAGCGCAAAATTTAAGCAAGAAAATACACGACCTCAAGTTGTTTGTATTGTCCGGACCTTCTTTAATACAGAATGTGTTCGACTGTTGCTCTGGCCAGCGCTCTCCTGATCTCGCACCAATGAGAATGACTGTTTAATCGTTGAAAATCGACTGGCCCCCCACCACTCACCAGTAACTTCGATCGATGAATTGTGGCATCGTGTTAAAACTTCATGAAGTGCTCTCTACCCGTACATATCATCCGAATTCCAAAGCATTATAATCTATAATAGGTATATCTACATATAAAACTTATTCAATATTTTTATACTGCACATAACTTAACAAAACTGTTGTTGTTGTTCTTATGCCACTCGGGAACTCCGAGCTCCAGTAGTGAAACTACCTGGATTTAAGTGCATGGCGTCAGGGAAGCGCCTTTCGTTTTAGAGGAGCACCACAAGTAGTAGAAGAACGACTTGCTCGAGAAAATGACGAAAGATACCAACAAACAACAAAAGCTCGAATTTTCATCCAGATCAGTGCTGAGTAATCCGATGATCCAGTACCCCCAAGAGGTATAATTTTTAAGGAGAATTTGGATGACTCTGCAACCATGACAGATTTAACGTGCACCAGACGCCATCAACGCACATGTCTTCGGCCAGCTCGGGGATCAAACAAAAAGTCTTGCAATTACGAGCCCGCTGCTCTTATAGACCGTTTTGTTATGTACCGCAGCAAACATAACGAAACTAACACCTATTATTCTGATGTTTTCTAAGAAATGCAGTATGTTGTGGTTTAACGCCGAGTGCCTGCGTGGGGAAAGTCTTTGTAAGGTAGAATACAGTACAATAAGTATTATGGTTTACAGGGACATACAGAATATTCAGATTCATTAGGTTAAACGTGTTTTAACAAGGATCATTGATGACGGTCTGATATTAACCAGTAGGAGTGGTCCGGAGACATGCTGTCACAGTTTTGATCCTCACAAAGTTAGTGGCTCCTCCACGTATTAATTTTACGAAATTTGGATGGTACTGAAGCCACGACGCATTCAACGAGCACCAGCCATGATTAATATATTCACAACAGTCTTTGGACAGCCCGGATTCGAACCTCGCAATCTCCGAATGTGATATACTTTTTGCCAAATGGACTACTGAATGCATTAGGAGAAAATATAAGTGGAAATTGCTCGGTGTGCATTTTCAGTAGTGTTATATGTTGTCTAATAAATTTTTAAAATGGTTAAGACTTTAGTTCATCTATCTATAAAACTTTTTCTCTGTCTCACAACATACATTAATCGGATACACAAAATCATGTTTCCTGCTGAATAAAATATATGACTAATGGTTAGCTTACTAAGCCCTTAATATTTGATCTGATCTTTTATGGATTATGTTTGGAAATTTTCAATATAAATTTTTAATGTTAAGAGGAATTTTTTCTTCTACGTAAAGTACATGGTGCAAATGCAAATTAAAGACTTTAGAATTTTGTATAGGTTGGTTGGTTGGATTTTACGTCGCACTAGTGCTGCGCAGATGGGCAATTGGCGACGGTCTGGGACACACCCCTAGAGGTGGTCCGGAGACATGCCATCACAATTTTGATCCTCCACGGAAGGGATGGCTCTCCCGCTTCGGTGACCCCCAGAGGTATCATTTTTGATGGGAACATGGAGGACATTGCGGCCACGACAGATTTTACGTGCACCTGCCACCATTAGGAATTCTGCATAAGACTATACTGTAGCAATCTATTTTATTCTTTCTTTTTAAAAGTATACTTATAAAAAAAACTTTTGAGAGATTCCTACTTCCATGATTTATATATGTACCATAAGTCCCAGAAGTACAGCTGGTTGGTTGGTTGGTTGGTTGGGTTTTACGTCGCACTAGTGCTGCGCAGACGGGTAATCAAACTTTAAGGGGAGATAGGGCCCATCATAAGGATTCAGAATTGCATAGCAACCCATGGCATCAAATGTCATCTTAACCATTTAAAAGCCAGGTGTCTTTGATCATTTTTTAACAGATGTGGGCGTGACTTTTGAATGTTGAATTTTAACATTTTTTTTTTTTTTCATACAAATGATTAGATTAAAAGATAGTAATAATGCTGTTTTTAATAGATTCATTTTAAGCACTGATTATATTAAAACGAATAATGTGCATGATATTGTGAAATGATGAATTGTATAAGATTTTAAGATTTATAAAGTAAGCGGAGTTAGAAATAATCAAAAAACTATTGCGCTCGTGAGCCATCAATTGTGCACAGACGTGGTGTTTAGTGTAGCTTAAAGGTTAATATGTCATCAACAGTCATGGCTGTTATACCAGTCGAGGTAGTTTACAGACAACTACATCGGAAACGGGAAACCCGCAAATATAAAACCCGTTTCCCACCATTATAAACGAATTGAAAAATCAAGCAGGCATACTAGAAGTTTGCATATATGCTAAGAGTGCTGGAAAGATGTTTTCACCAGAGTATTCGTCATCTGAGTAATAGTCTGGGTGAAAAAACAAGGAACATTATACATATGCAGAACTGGCAGACATGCATTTCGTGTGTGGATTGGAAGATGACAATTCACGAACAGCTGGCTGAACGAATATATCAAGAACAGTTGCCACAGATAAAGATATTGGACCTTGCTTTGTTTTCACGTGTGTATTGTGTATCACAATTTGTGCGAATGTGGGTTTTTAATTCGTGAGAGATATGGTGATGGCAGGCCACGAAGCCACTATGGAAGAGAATGTATCTATTGGATTCCGTACAAAAAAAAAAAAAAAAAAAAAAAATCAAGTACTAGCGTACGTGCCGACTCCTCTGCCGGAAGTTCACGATCATATTATTATATCGGTACATGATATTCTGCAAGATGAAATCTCTTACCCATTTCATCTCCAAAAGGTACAATTTTTGACCCCCCGCCGCCTTTCTCACATCTTCATACGATCGTTTTGCAAAGTAGTACCTTTAAAAATGAGCCCAAAATGCCGATATCCCATCACTTGACTTATTTTCTGATGAGGCGTATTTCACGATAGAAAGTGTGTTTAACCAGCACGATGCACTTTCGTGAGTACAGGAAACCCCCAAGATGTGAGACCACATGATTCATAACATCCCTTCTCAATCAATGTTTAGTTGGTTTGGTCGGCAACTACGTAGTCGAATCTCATATTTTGCCATCATCTATGACATCAGCAAAGTAATTTATATTTTTTAAAGAGGTTTTACCAGGCTTTATTATCCCGGTGCCACAAAATTTCAAACACTGAATCTAGTTCAAACATTATGGAGCGCAATCCACGTTATGAAGCATGTGTTCGGAGCCATTTGAATGCCATGTTTGATCAACAATGGATTGGGCGAGGTAGACCGGTTTCTTGGCCCCCACGCTCTCCAGATTTAAGCTGCCTAGACTTCTTTTCTGAGGATGAACTGAAAGCTATTTTATACAAAACACTAGTCCAATCGGAAATAGATCTGGTTGTAAGAATTATCTGCGCTGCTGCAAACATCCAGGCAAAATCAATTGTTTGTGAGCCAATGCATGTTTCTTCGGGGTAACGCATGCATCGCATATAACGGTGGAAAATATTCAAATACCTCCTGTAATATTTTGAAACAGAATCATCTTATTAGAGCACACGTATTTATGTTCGATAAAGGTTTCAGCTAATCTGCGTCTTTTGTCTTTCATTTCCTGTACATCTCCTACCACTTTCTAATGCTTTACTGGTAATGGGTGATTACGTAAATCTCAGGCTTTTTGTATACCTACCAACATCCTAATTAATGTTCCGTAAAATTGTTAGTACCACCCCTTTTTCCACACCACTTAATATTTAAAGTAACTTTCTCCAAATGTAATCGCAGAGAAAATAAGAAGAAAAAAACTCTAGAAAAAGACTGATGTGACAAAAAAAGTGGGAATAAAAGTGTGTGTTTTACGGTATATTAATTAAAATGTTGGCAGGTATGCTTTTGACGCACGCTACCTTTCCTCGACAAAATCATGTTAATCCTTTAAGGAGCGAATGTATTGTGGTGTTTTTTAACACTTATATCCATCTATAAGTATTATCGACTGATCATATGTAGTCTAGTCTTTGGTTCTTGATAACTCGGCCTACATAGTAAATTTTAAAACCTTGTATGATTTATCATTTTACAAAATCATACACAATATTCGTATAAAAACAATGTGTGCTTTAAATACATTGATTAGAAACAGCATTATTACTACGTATATTTTCTAATGCAATCAATCATTTGCACGAAAAAAATGTTTGTTAAAAATTCCAACATTCAAAAGTCCTGCCCACATCTGTTAAAGAAATAACCAAAATAACGGTTTCTTTAAGGGAAAAGAGCTACCAACATCCTAATTAATAATCCAGAGGATTGTTAGTACCTGCCTTTTTTTTTTTTTTTTTTTTTTTCAGAGTAATTTTTTTCTAATTTCATCGTGAATTCATTTAAAGAGAATTACTATAAAAATTAAGCGATGCGGAAAAAGGGCTGGGTACTAACAATACTCTGGATTTGGTTGGTAGCTATGAGATGACATTTGCTGTCATGGGATCCCATGCAATTAGGAATCCTTATGATGTGCATTATCTTCCCTTAAAGTTTTTCGCTGTATTCATGGGACACACTGTATATATTCATGTCTCCATCTCTCTGAATATAGAAATATCATATTTAATCATTTGTTTCGAATAAATGATTTCATCAAAATATTATATATATATATATATATATATTAATAAAGTTTTTAATCATACTTTTAATATGGGATTCCCAGAAATAAAGTTGTTCATTCATTAATATATCAATAAGTGTCTCTGTCATTACAAAAATATATAAATAAAAAATAAAATTACACTGGTATATGTATTATAAAAAAAATAACAAAATAATAAAAGACAATAGAAAAAGGTGGAGGATGAGTGGTCAGGTGTTTGATTACGGCGATAGGGTGGTGTTGTTTGCTGGCTGGTTGATGCTGAATTAATACTTAAAAAAAAAAATCATAGAGACTTTGTTGCATTCACTTCAATTAACGCTTTATTTATTAACCGTGTGCTAAATTTTTCCTTAAAAAAAAAAAAAAAAAAAAAAAAATCACGGTGTTATAAAGAAATAAATTACAAATTTATTTACTAAAATTTATTTAAAAAAATAATTACGGGAAAAATACTCATTTTAATCTTGCTATTAAGATTCTTAGAAATACAAACTATAGTTGCATATACAGAAAAAATAATTTTTAAAATTATTAATAGCTATTGTAACAATAAAACTTACTTTCATCATGTAATAAATAAAATGAACATTAAGTAAGGATTTTTATCAAGCATATGTTCTCTCTCTCTCTCTCTCTTTCACAATATTTAAAAAAAAATTCTATCAAAGTTTAATTAAGGCAAGTTACGAGTAAAAGAATTGTTAATAATTATTGTAAAGATAATTAGCAAATTGTTTTATCTTAATTTGACAAATTTGCTTTTTAATTTTAATTTTACCAAGTAGATGGCAGCACTACAGTCTATTCAAGTAACTGTAGTTGTGCCTCTACAAATATAAAATCTATAATTTTGATTTAAGCTTTTTTTACTTTCCGAACACTATAGTGAGGAAAGTATTGTAATCATGTCAAAAATCCGAATTTGAGATTTTGATGTTTCTATACGTTTCGAGGTCCAATGAGTCAGTTTTAACTATTTTTGCGATGATGTATGTATGTGTGTGTGTATGTATGTGTGTATGTATGTGTGTATGTCTGTGAGTGAACACGCTAGCGTCTAAACGCTTTGTTCGAATAACTTGAAAGTTGGTACGTATATTGTAAGTCACCATAGTACGAACCCTATAGATTTTGGTGAATCTAGCACTTAGTTTTTTTAGAGGGACACAAAGAAAAATTCTTTATCATTATGGCCTATGGGAGCAAAATCTTAAAAGTGCGATAGCATCTAAACGCCTTATTCAATTGAGCAAACAATTTTGACACATATTATAGGTCACAAATACTCAATCTGTATAGATTTTGGAGAATCTAGCACTTATAGTTTTTTTACAGGAACACAAAGAAAAATTCTTTATCATTATGCCTATGGGGCCAAATTTTTAAAAGTGTGATAGCATCTAAACGCCTTATTAATCTGAGCAAAAAATTTGTACACATGTTATAGGTCACAGTTGCACCAACTGTATAGATTTTGGTGAATCTGGCACTTACGTTTTTTTTACAGTGACACAAAGAAAAATTCTTTATCATTATGGCTTTTGGGACTAAATTTTTAAAAGTACGATAGCATCTAAACGCCTTATTCAATTGAGCTGAAAATTCATATGAGTATTATGAATCACTGTTGCACTAACTATAAGCATTTTGGTGAATCTAGCATTTATAGGTTTTTACAGGGACACAACGAAAAATTCTTTATCATCATTATCTATGGGTTCAAAGTTCAGTAGCGTTAAATAAAACATCGTGTAATATATGGAGAAAAATACTCAAACACTCTATTATAATGTTCTCTCTTTTGTTTGTTTAACAACTCCCCTTCTTTACTTTATCTACAATACTGTTAATTACTCAATGTTCGGAAAGTCGAGTGGAGTCACTCCAGATTTTTTTTTTTTTTTTTTTTTAAATAAATGATTTATGATATTTAATAAATAATTTTTTGCTAATAAATAATCCTTGCTTAATTTTATATAGTTCTGTAATTGTAATTCAAATTATTCATAGTGTTTTAATATAAATTAAATAAATAATGATAGTTCCTAGGACCTAATTATAGCTAGCTACAACAAAGCTTCGTGTTTGCTTAAATATCTCATACAACCGTAATTTCTGGTAGATAAGCCGCAGGTAAGATGTGTCATTTCTCCACCAGAAATTTTATTTAATAGAGAAATCTATACTTTTTCGAAGGAAGAGCTCATACAGATATAAATTTAATTATCAATTGAAATTTCTGGTGCACAATTGGATTATATAACATGCGGGGTATCTACCAGAAATTACGGTACTTACGATGCATGTACTTTATGAATTATTTTTAGTTAAGCTCTGTTTTATTCTAATTAATGGTTATAATCTCTCTCTCTCTCTCTCTCTCTTTTTTTTTTTTTTATTGAAAGTATTTTTTAATTGCGAGGTTGGGTCTTTTTTAGTTCCCCATCATACTATAGGTATGGGGATCTTGGGTAATCGTGAAAATTTTCGACCTCGGTTTTTTGGCTTTTTTACACGTTTTCAGGTGTGAGGAATCCGAAAATGGCAAAATTTGTATGGTGTCTGTCTGTAAGATGTCTGTTAGTGTGTTACTGTGTTAGTCCGTTAGTTTGTTAGTCTGTGTACACGATATCTCAAGAACAAATTGTCGCAGAGAGGTCAAATCAGTTTTAAAATATTACTTTCGACACTGGCAAGAACCCTATTTATTTGCAACATTCGAATTAAAAAACTTCGTAAGTTATTAGAAATTTACGATTTTCTTAACATGGGGGAATAGGACAAAAATTCACTTAAACGTGCATTAAATGGAAACTTTTTACTGTAAAAATGTCAGACCAGTTTTAAAATATCCGTTTTCATGCCGGAATGAACATCAGTAAGTATAAATATGCTACTTTGAAAATTTCGCAAGTTATTGGAAATTCACAAGCAAAATTTCATATAAACGTCAATTTTGAGAGATATTTTCATCGTAAAGATGTCAGACTACTTTTGAAATATTATTTAGGACACTGGCATGAATTTTAATGACTATGAATTTTCCAATATAAAAATTTCGTAAGTTATTGGAAATTTACGAATTTCTTAACATGACAGATTAGAGCAAAATTTCACATAAACGTCAATCTTGAGGGATATTTTCATCGTAAAAATGTCAGACCACTTTTGAAATATTATGTAGGATACTGGCATGAATATTATAGAGTATGAATTTTCCAATTTAAAAAATTCGTAAGTTATTTGGAATTTACGATTTACTTAACATGTCAGAATAAGGCAAAATGAGCATAAACTTCCATTTTGAGGATCATAAATACATTAGACAACTTCAAAATTACATTTATGATATTTGTTTGAACATGATTGAATACAAATATTCTACTAGGAAAATTTCGTAAATTATTCGTAATTTACGATTTTATCAACATAGCGAAATTGTAAATTTTTCATATAAATATGAATTTTGAGGATTATTGCATTGTAAATAGTAACATGAAAGCTAAACAACGGAATTGACCCTGATAAAATAAATTAATAGATTAGAATAAGATAAATATATCGAAGTGAACGATGGATAGCCTATTAGGCGGGGATTTCATTCTGTTACTGTATAAAACTTTGGTCAAATTCATTTCTTTTAACATGATTATTATATGTCACGCACTAGATATTTATGAGAATATAAATATGATGGGGAACTGAGCAGAGTCCACCTATGCCAACTTAGTTTTTTTGTATATTTTGCGTAATATCGCTTGCCAAAAAATGAAACCTTGCATTTTTTAGCTCAGTGTGGAAGTGATGACTCCAGACGAATTAACTCCACATTCTCAGCAATTTATTTTATATTTTATTCACTTATTTGTGTCCTGTTCCATAAATTCAACTTGTTTGTTTCTTTGTTCATTTTGATATTGCCAATTCTAATAGAAAACTTTTGATTACAATAATTAAAAAACTCCTTCTTGTTATGTTCCTATATGTTTTGTATTCTAATCGGAATTGTTTTAAAGTGTGTATTCTCCTTCATTTTTCAAATATAAGTTAGAAAATTACTGGTCAAACTAGTTAAATAAATTATTTAAGTTAGCTAGTTACAAATTGGCTTTTGTAGGTTGTTATGGCATTCATCTGTTTACTTTTTGTTCTCATTCTTATTGCTATTATAATATATATAATATATGGGCGTGTGTGTGTTACATAGCTGTTTTTAGACAATGAACAGGGCTACAAAAACAATTTATTATATTCTTTTAATTTATGTTAAAACTTCATAAAATTTGAATAAATATTACATTATGAACATGTCATTTAAATTTTGTGTTAATATGTTAATACGTTCACTTGTTTTGAAAATTGTGCACATAAGAAAAAACAAAATAACATCGCTTAATTTTTGAAAGTGGTAATAATTGTAATTTTTTGAAATGCAGAAGAATTTTGTTTTATTCTCTTGTATAACAAAGTATGCTGTAAGCATAGCTGCAGTGAGTTTGATTTCGAAAAATTCTTGAAAATTTTACTTAGCACTAAGAATTGTTACTTAGCGCAAAAAAGTGCATTTTAGCTCAAGGAACTACTTAACACTAAGTATTGTACAGTTAGCCCCCCCCCCCCCCAAAAAAAAAAAAAGCCCCCCCCCCCTTTCACGCACACACACACCTAATTTCGCCGTAAGTTGTCGTAGAAACATGCGGCTGGTACCGATCGATTCGTAATAACGTCTAGTTTATAATGGTATAGTTAAATTTTGCTTAGGGGTCGTCTACATATTAAAACTGGCATAACTTTATTTTATTAAAAGTAACCTCTATTTTTTATAATTCATTTGAATTCTTTGGATCAAATCATCGCGGAAAATTGTATAGTTTATATATTTTGCTCAATTTTTCATAGAGTTATAAGCTTTCAAAGTATGGGGATGCTAATGTTAAATGAACCTGACAAACTTTAATTCATACTAGTATCGCCCAGTGGTCGAAACTCGACCATTTTTTTTTTTTTTTTTTTTTTTTGCAAAGCGAGGCAAAGCAAAGTTATTGCCTTGTCCTAAACGGAATGCAATTGCAACACAGCTGCGGCGATTGTTTGCCGATATTCACTCTAACTGAATCAGCAGAGTTTTACTTAATATAACTATTTCTCTCTGTAGATGTTAGCCTTTCCTGAAATGAGAGAAAATCGCAACGTGAAAACGCCCCTTGTTGTGTGATACAGCCCAGAAGCTAATAGGTACCATGTCAAACCAAGGCCCAACCAAGTATCAAATTCTGTTAAATTAATTCGATTGGTTCATAAAGTACAGTGTTTGAACAAAAAAAAAAAAAAAAAAAAAAAAAAAAAAACAGATATTTTTCAAAAATGGTCGAATTGAGTTCGGGAGATTTCAAAACGTGTAACTTTATCGAAAACCGAAAATCTAAAACTTTTCTTAATCTTATATTTTCTACTTATATATGCAGAGGAAAGAATAATAAATCCACTTTTTAAAAAATAAAAATAAGTAGTCAATTTCACTTAATTAAAATGCAAGGAAATCTCAAAACTTGTAAATTCATCGGAAACCGGAAATCAAAAGTTTTTATGTATCTTCTACTTGCTTCTTCTACCCACAAAAGCTAGCAATAAAGACACTTTTTTAAAAAATAAGTAGCCAATTTCAGTTAATTGAAACGTAAAGAAAGCTCAAAACATGTAAATTCAGCAAAAAACGGAAATCGGAATTTTTTCCGTATCGTCTACTTATACATGCAGCAGTTAGTAACAAATCCATTTTCCTTTTATTTAGTATATTAGTTATATTTATTGTTTAAATATCACCCTTTGAAATGAAATGTTTATGTTTACATTCGAAACTGGAAGTTTGCCATTTTTTTTTTCTGGAGTTTTGTGATTTAAATTAAAATTTTATCAATTTTACAGAAAAAATAACTCAATCAAACACATGTTGACAGTAACTTATATATAACTATACCCAAATATCGGAATTAAAATCGGCAGATAATTTCCGTTGTTTTTTAATAATTTTTTACAAAAAATCCAATGGTCGATTAACATAGAAAATCTTTTTCATGGCTCCATGGACAGACAGTGACGCCATCACTTCACTTGCGTATAGGGATGCTACATTATACAAATTACTGTGTCTATGGTTTTATTTGAGCTTTATGAAATTGCCAGATTTAACAACTTTCTATTTTTAGGTATTTTTTAATGTAAAGGAATACGTGTATAAAAGGGAAAAATGGGGGAAAATCCATAAAAAATAAATGTATTTTTAAATACCTTCTTGACATCGTAAGAAAATAATATTTGTATTCGCACCTTCCGGCTAACCATACCTTTCGAATGATACCATTTTCAACCTTCTACTACCATAATTAATATGTTAAAAAGGGACTACAAATTTTATGCTTGCCTATTAATATATAGATCTTCCCAAAAAATTATTATATTCAAATTCTGTTTTTTTTTTTTTTTTTTTTTTTATGCGTTAGAATGATGTGACCCAAACATATTTCATGCATATTTTTGATTAAAAAAAAAATTAATTATGAAAATTATTAATAAATTCATATTTGAAAATTTTGACTTAAGTTAATTTTTGCACGAGTAGAACGGGCATCATCAAAAACATGTGTTTCCAAATTTACAGCTCGTTGCTAACATTATTTTTTGAGTTACAGTGGTATTTCATTTTTTACTGCTGTTAGGGGCCCGGTCACTTGTTATAATTTGTATCCTCTGTGAGTAAATATCTGTATACATTTTGACGAAAAACTATTTTAATTTAACTTTATGTTATTCTAATTGTTTTCTAAGCAACATTTTGATGTTTATTATACAAATTGGCTTATATATATATATATATATATATAATTATCGCAATGCAAGCGAGAGATTGTGAACGAATTCCATAAGAAATGAAACCCTGCCTCTATATCGCGGAAACAATATTAAAAAAACTAGTTTGCATACTCGTATTTGACTTTATATGTGACGCTGGTATGCATAAATATGCAATGGCATTTACTACATCGAATGCTGAAGTTAAAATTTAAATGATTTAATTGCAAATATGTAAAATAATTTTGTTTTATAATGTGAAATTTTAGAAAATTGTGGAAAGGCGTGACTTACGTTGCAAAAAGGAATATACCCGATCCTGAAATGTTAAGTCTTTGTTCTTAAATATTACATAACTTTTCCAAGTTTCTCACTGCTAAAATTCTATTTTAACCGTGCTTTCTTTTTTTGTACTTGAATATTGTAGGGTTTGTGCACCTGAAGTTAAATGTCATGATTTAGGAAACGCAGTAAGGCGAAGATTATTGTTTGAAAGAGCAATGCGCAGTGAACAATACTTTTTTTTTCTTACGAATTTTCTGTTTTAATCTTGTTGTGACATTTTCGCATTCGTTTACTGTACCGTTTGTAAGCTAATGCTATTTAAATTTTATCGCATGACGTAACATAATAAAATATTAAATTTTTATTGCGACGAAGGAACTATACAGAACAAAACAGTGGATTTTTTTTTTTTTTTTTTTTTTTTTTTTTTTTTTAAGTTTGTAAATTCTACTATTAAGACAAAGCGCAATATTATTTATTTTCGATTATTCTAATCACGGCGAAAACCTGGCGTCACATTTATTATGGAAAAAGAATTTAAAGCAAAGTAATGTGTCTTATTACTTTTAAAGATATAGATCTTACACATTTAAAATTAAGAATTAAGTACAGTAGGCGACTGTATAACGGGGAATATTCAATCTGAACAAAAGAAAACCGTTTTATGTGGGACATACTTTATCAGAGCAATTTATGTAAATTTAATCCAATACTGAAAACTTTTATTTTATTTTGTTTTGTTTTTTGTTGTTTTCTAAGTAAGGTTTCGATGTTTACTATACAAATTAACCTATTTTTGTAAAAATTAACGCATTGCAGGCGGGAAATTTTGATGACATTCCAAAAGAATAATAAACCCCACCTTCTGGCTTTTTCTGAAACAAAACTTTACTTTAAAAAAAGTTTTTTTTTTTTTTTTTTTTTTTTTTTCTTAATTTTAGTTTGTTTGACTCTTTATAGAACTCTAGCATATATAAGGAGTAAAATTTACCGTTTCGATTGCTGATGACAAAATTTCAGTTATTTAATCGTGAATTTGTGAAATAATTTGATGTTTTAAAGAAACGTATAAAGGCGTGATTTATTACTCAAAATAGGATAGTATCTCCTTTTTATTGAATATTAAATATCCTTTCTCAGATTTTAGTTTAAATCCTAAATGTATAGACGGACCCCTAATACATTTTCGCTTGTAACTCCGTCAAAAATTGATTTAAAGTATACAAATAGGACTTTTTCTGACCGCCTTGATGTCAGAAATTTGAATATAATATCAAAAATAGGGGTTGCCATTGAAAAAATGAAGTTGATGCCTGTTGAAATATGTAGATGACCCCTTAAGCAAAATCTACCATTATAAACTAGACGTTATTACAGATCGATCGGTACCAGCCACTTGTTTCTGCGATATTTTACAGCGAAATTAGGTGTGTGTGTGGGGGGGGGGGGGTGCTGACTGTACATTGATAATGCGTAATGTTTAATATTTGTAATAATTAAAAATAAATAAATTGGTGCAAAAATAAAACAGAAGTACTTTGGAAAATACATTTATTTTATTTCATACTATCATTCGAGTAAAAAATAATGTATATCAGATTTAGAACATGAGTGATGTTTACATCATGGACGAATATTTTTTCTAACTATACAATATACAGATATTGTTAAAATGAAAAGACATGGACTAAATCACAATAGAAGATTTATTCAAACTGAAGCCAAAACGTGCATAAAAATACAAAAATAAATCTTACAAATTCTTTGGGATTTACAGAATTTAAAAAACATCGAAAGTACAAATAAATTGTTAACCCTACAAGGCTCAATTTTTTTTTAGTGCGCGACAAAAATATATAGGTTGTAATTAGTAATCAGAAGATAGGGAAAACTTATAAAAATAAAAATAAAACCATATTTTACGGAAAAATCAACTTTTTATCTCAACGTACACCGTAAGTGGAACATTCATAAAAATATGATTTACTAATACGCTTACTATTGTAATATTAAAAAAAAAAAAAAAAAAAACTTACCTCTGCAAAATATACATTTCGTTATAACAGACAGTATATATTTTTTTTTCCTTAAGTCAAAACTGTTCAATAGCTATTCTTTTTTTTTTTTTTTTTTTTTTAAATTCAGACAAACGTATCACTTTTATTCAAATTTCACACTGAGTGCACTATAACAAAAACACGAACGACATCTTTAGGTAAAGATTCGTATTACTACATTGCTAAATGTTAGTAGCTTCTATCAAGATGTCAAGAGATGTCGCTACTAATAGTTTTATAGCTGTAGGAACGATCAGTGGCGCCAACTTATATGGGCCCGTGGGGCTCGAGCCCACGAAATTTTCATTATTCTGATTTATTATTTATTTATCCGTTTGAAACTTAAAAAAGCATTTTCTATGGAAAAAAATTGAGAATACAATCCATAAAAGCAACTTCAGCGGACACACAGTTAAATGCATATCAAAACTGAAACTTCTTATTTTATAAATGACTACTGATTAGAGTAACCATCTATTTTAACTCTTTCGTTCCCACAGTGGCCAAAAGCACCCAATAGCTTTGAATCCCATTCCGACCCGAAAACGCCTGAGACTGTTCATTCAATCTTTTAACTCTATTATTACAGCGGTAATTTTCCCCCGGTTATTTGTCAGTGCAAATTAAAGGTGGGCGGGTTAACTTTACTTGAATGGTAACAAGCAAGGGAATAAAGGCGGGGGGGGGGGGGGAATTGAAATTATACTAAAGATTTTGAAGTGAGAGATGAAATTTTCTAATCTCAGTTTCCTAGCAGAAAATATACTGTATACGCTTGTTTTTATTTATTATGGCCTCGCCTTATAAACGTATTAACTCAAGATTAAATTAATGCAATTTTATTCGCATCTACTTCCGAAGGTGAAATCAACGAATCTAACGTTAGTAGTGATGAAATTTCAGATGAAATGGAATCATCTATGTTATTTCCTAATGCAATGCCGAAACTGTTTGTGATTCGGATTAGCAATTAGATGAAAATAAAGCCGCTATCAGACCAAGCGTGAAAAGAGAGTCATTAGCAATACAACCTCATAAATAGTTTTTTTTTTTTTTTTTTTTTTTTTTTTTTTTAGGGAAGCAGTTAAAATATCGCCCTTTGATACGATTTGCCTCACGTATATGTTTCAATCCCGCATTTTCGGCTGTTTGAATCACATACAGTAGATTTTAGCATGAACTCTTCCAATCAGAGAATCGCAGTTCCAGAATATCTGCTATCTTCATTCTTTTCAAACCTCCTTGAGGTGAATTATCGCCAAATCTGTTGTTTACACTTGTGGATTTCGTTTATGCTTAAAAATAACCATAGATTCAACTCAACAAAGTTGTTCTGTAGCTTTCAGATGCATTATCTGTACTTCAGAATACACATTCTTCCGCCTGATAGCAGCTTTAGTGCAATTCCGAAATTCTATTTACAGAGGAAATTTACCAGCTCTCCAAGGCCAGTGCATAATTTGAATTCAGGAGCAAAAGCTCTATATTATTTCAATTTATTGCTTTCTGATGTAATAAAATCAATTAATAAATAAAAGTCTTTGCAAAAATATACCACAATTTGAAAAAAAAAAAAAAAAAAAAAAACTTGCAACAATTGTTTTGGGATGAAATAATTGCAGAACCCCTTCATCAGGCGAAAAAGAAGATACAAGCACTGCTCTGATGCTGCGCTAGTGCCTAAAATTTTTTATCTGGTGAAAGGCCGTGTTGTTATTTCGACCTGAATTAACAAATGCGAGTTTTTATTATCATTATTTTTTTAATTAATATTTATGATGTTTGCGTTCATTTTATTTTTGTAATTGTACGCCAGTACTTCGCCACACATTAATTGTTTACAATTACAGTCAAAATTATTATAAAATGAGGTTTTGAATTGCACTCATCAAGTTTATTTAATTCTGAGAAAATGGATAGTTAAAAATAAGTAGCTTAATAACGCTGCTCTGCATGAAAATCGGCCCCAACACCACTCCTGCAAATTCTTATGTAGAATTATCTCCTGCAGTGGCGGATCCAGAACTTAACTTTTTTTTTGGTGGGGAAGGGGAGGGGGGGGCTAAGCGTTTTCAAGATGTTATTTCAGATCAATGAAAAATTTACAATTGCAACATTCAATTGTGAATGTTAGCGCTTTGGGGGGGGGGGGGGGGGCTTAGATTCGCTACTGATCTCCTGAATCCGAAAATGACAATCTTACCCCCTAACTTACTGTTTTTTGGGGACGACCGCTTAATTTTATTACTGTTTGGTAAATTTATGAATTTGATTTGAGAGGAAGAAAGGATTGTTTTATCTCTTAAATATTTTCTGAGGGGCTACAGAGATGAAAGATTCTAAAATATAAACATTTATAGCAAAGAAGAAATTTAGGGGGGGGGGGAGGATTTACTACTGAAATTATAAATTACATTTACTTTATTTTATCAATCTATTATTATTATTATTTATTTTACATTATTATTATTGTTGTTGTTGTAAGTATTAAAATAATCCTTTTCTACCCTCCAAATCAAATTAATCGCAGCAAATTTACCGAACAGGGATAAAAACTGCGGGTGGGAGTGGCGTCCCAAGAAAACCGTAGATGACTGGATAAAATGGGGTCATTTTCAGATTCAGGAGGTCATGTTACATAAGAATAAGCAAAAACTGTATAAGGGCTGGGGAAAAAAAATGCAGCACAGTGTAATTTAAGAAAAATCATTTTTACACGATGACTTCCTAAAAAATTTATGTTCAATTAGTAGTTAATAACGAAACAGATTTATTCATAAAGTGTTCCATCAAGGTGGCTAGCATTGAAACTTTTCTAAATTACCTGACTATTTTTTGAAAGTTTCCCTACTTTCCCCTGGCTCTTACTGTTTATTTCCTATAAAAATTTAATGACATTAGCGAAAAATTTAGTAATTTAAAACAATATTAATAATTTAATGATTAATATAGCTTTTTTTCACAAAATTTGTCGAATTTCCCAGATTTTAAATGAAATTCCCTAACTTTCAAGATTTTTTAAATTCTCTGAATTTTTTATTTTCTCTGATTGCTAGCCACTCTGTCATGCATTATTCATGCTTGAAAATATTTTCATTAAATAAAATTTTCATTATTCAATCAAATTCTAACTTAAAAAATTAAAATAAATGTTGAATTTCAAATAAATCTAGATTT
Organism: Salticus scenicus; assembly: GCA_963930645.1. Lineage (NCBI taxonomy): Eukaryota > Metazoa > Arthropoda > Arachnida > Araneae > Salticidae > Salticus > Salticus scenicus. The sequence goes on from OZ005661.1 coordinate 75,421,930, forward strand.
TATTTTAAACAAATTATTTAAACACCTAAAATATTAATTTCAGGATTAAAGGGAATTATTCGCATAATGTTTAAAATAATAACAGCAGTAATGATAATAATGATAGCTGTGATTCATAAATAGAAAAGAAAAAGAAAAGAAGTTTAAAATAAACTTTATTTTTCCAAATTTTACTATTAAAAATAAATAAACAGAAGATTGGTGATGATTCAAAAAACTAATCGCCTGTTAAAGGACACCGGTCACTAGTGGCGAACGGGCGATCATTTTCATGAATTTTTTTTTAAAAAAAGGTTGTTTAGCTAAAGTATATATAGTAGGACTAAATGTATACATTTTTTAGTTGATATTATTGCAAATACAGGTATCTGAAGAAATTTGCATTGAATGTTCATTTTTTTTTATTATTATTATTTGCACTCTTTATTTATTATTCTGGATTCAAAGAATTATAGTAGATATCAGTATTATGTTAGAAAGATCCAATGATAATAAATCACAACTTTATACTTTGAATTGTATTGAATTAGTGTATCCTTACCCGCTTTCAACCCTCTCCAATAGAAAAAAAATCACTATATCATTGTTCCTTGTACCCAAAAATACTTGAGCCCACCCAATCTTTTTTCAAAAGTTGGCGCCACTGGGAACGATTAAAGTCGGTGTTCCACATATGGAACTGGGTGCCTTGTAGGGTTAAATGATTTAGTATTGATCATTCGCCAAACTGACAAGAAGGTCCTATAGAATTGACGTTTTGTATTCTCTGAGAGATTTCTGTGCATTCTCAGATTTTGCTTTTTAAAAATATACCTTCTGAATATATGAGATAAATAATAAAAGTTTAAAAAAGAAATGTCTTAATAAAAGACTGATACAAAATACAATAAAATTTTATTAAATACACTTATTATTACTTTTTTTCTCCCAAATTCGTACGTTTGTTTTACAAATATATCACAGTCATATACAATAAAAGCATGCGCAAATATGAAATTCAAATGTAAATAGAATCATACTACATTATACAAAAATAGTTTTATTTCTCTTTCTTGTTTATACAAAACAGTAATATTCAGAATGATAAACGATTAAGTGAAAGCAATGAACACATAAAATGTTTTTACAATAAAAAAAATCAGATGACTTTAAAATTTTGCTCAAACTATCTTTATGTAATGACTTATTAAAGCATAAAAAAGGGCATTTCGCAGAACACGCATAGCTGTCAACTTGTGCGTTTTTTTTTTTTTTTTTTTCCACATTACTTTGTCTAAGTAAAAAAATTCATCTTATCTAATCGTTGAAAACTTCTAGAAAATCTATAAAAAATTCCTATTAAAAATTTCCAGTAGGAAAAAAAAAAAAAAAAAAAAAAAAGTACAATTTGGCAGCTATAGCCAGAACACGTGAGAAGCTAATTCTGTATCGAATTCAATAAATCATAATATATATATATATATATATATATATATATATATATATTTATTTAACTTTAATTTTTTTAATTAGCCCTTTTTTCCAAGATAGATAATTTTCTAGTTGGGGTACTCTATGAAATCCGAATTACACTTTAAAAAAGTAACTTTATATTATAAACGCTTGCTATGGGCCAATTGGCTGGTAAGATCTGCTCCTATTGGTTAATCGTGATGTTTATTTATTTATTTATTTTTTCAACTGTTCTGCCTTCCATCAACTGCTATTGCGCAACCGTGACGTCCTTCTTTCAGAAATTTGAATTTGCTATATAAATTTTATTTTTTAAATAATTATGCGGAAAAAAGGGGGAGGGGGTAGCTTGGATCCTGCAGAAGTGCACCTCATCAAGATTTTGTTCGAATTTCGATTCTGAAATTTTTTTTTTTTTTTTTTTTTCGGTTTTATCCATTGACTTTTCTATTTCATTTTCTAAAATTTATTCTTTCTTTTAATCGTCTGTGTATCTTAGCAACGGCTATCGCGTCATTTATTTTTTATTTATTTATTTATTTAAATTTATTACATTTGCTAGAATCAAATGGTAATACAGCAGAAAAAACTAAATATATTAAATTTTAAATAAAAAGAAATATTTATAATAGTTATGTTTATGTATCATTTTTATAACAGAACAAATTGTACTAAAACTATAAATTTAGTGTACTTATGCTTTATCATTACTTGTGAGGTTAAAAAACCATGTGATTAAGTCTGGCTAATACATGATGCCAAAACTAAAGTATTTAACTGATGCTGAGATATAGCCATCTGTAAAATTGTAGTACTTGAAAAATAACAACTTCATGTGTCGTCCAATAAATAACCAAATTGAAATGTCCAGAAAAGACGCTGCCTCATGCAGTGGGACACCAGAGCAGACATAATGGGGAAAAGAAAGCCACTGCCGAAGGTAGTGAGTGCCCGAACCAATGTTCAAAGCGATTTCAGTCAAATTTATTTATTTATTTAGTTTTTATGAATTAAGTGATATAAAAAATTACAGATTTAATTTTGAGAATTCATTTTAATATTGTCGTTGTTTGGTGGGTTTAACGCCGCACCAGTGCTGTGCTTTGGTCATTTGGCGACGGTCTGGAACGCACCTCTAAGGATGGTCCGGAGACATAGCATTACAATTGTGATCCTTAACGGAGAGGATTGATCCCCTCATCCGGTGACCCCCAGAGGTATAATTTTGATGTGAACATGGAGGACATTGTGGCCACGATGGATTTTTCGTGCACCAGCCACCATAGTGTTCACGACGGTCTTCGGCCAAATCGATTTTTGTTTGGTTAGTAGACATCAGTTTTCATGAGTGATTCGTCAAGTTTTCTATGGAGGATTTTCATTTCGATAAATTAGATCTCTTCCAACAGAACAAAATTTTTAAATCTCAAAACTCCGTTTTCTTCATATTAATTATTTCCTGTACATATCAGCATAAACTTTAAAATATTTTTTATTATTATTATTATTCTTTACTCCATACAAGAAAATAAAACTAGTAATAAAAATTAAATAATTAAAATCCTGACAAGTTTTTTTACACGTGAATTAACTCAAGTGCAGGAAAAATGTTATACAGAAGCTATTTTATAAAAGTTCAATTTTAAAAATAAATTATTTTTGAAAAATCGTATAATCTAATGACAATTATAGTACGTTTTAATGGTAGTATTCAACGAGATATATAAAGTAGAGTGATAAAAGGTAACCCTTGAAAAGGTCCAAGATGAGTAATGTGACATGCTCTCCTTGCACCTGCATATTCGGTGGTTCCCTTGGTAACAGCTTATTTTCTGTAAATTCCTATGGCAACGGTTTGGAGATTGTTCTTCGCATAAGTCCTAATCTCCAATGTTTTTGTTTACTTACGTAGTTTAATATTCTTTTGTTCTAAATCATTTTGATTTTGATTTTACTTCTTTTTTATTTCGTGTAGTTGAACTTTAACCGACAAAATGCTTAAAAATATTTGAAAAATTATTATTTGTTGTTAAATTTAGCTCTTTAAAAGTTTAAATTTTCTTTTATAAACACTTTTAAACTTTGTTGGGAAACGATGAAAAAAAGGTATTTTATATTTATTAAAATGTTAAATATGTGTAAAATTATTTTAAAAACAGTTTATTTCGGTCATAGGACTGTCATGTTACCAAATAATAATGATATAATTTGTCGAACTGATATTTTAAATGCCAAAATAGCGATAAGGGCCAAACACAGCAACCTATTGGAGCATGTCACGTGATTCATCTTGAACCACGGAAAGCTAATCCTTCATCCATTGAATCAGCACTCTAATTTATATATCTCGTTGGTAGTATTCAAGTAATAAAAAAATACATAAATTCCTTCCAAACTCATTACTAGAAAGATTTCATATTTTAATTTGTTTGGTTATTTTTCGTCAACCATTTGGTTGGCATATTACATTGAGGTAATTTTATAAATGTTACCTGAGCACAATAAGTTCTTGTTAAAAATAAATATCGCGTAATTAAAGGTTATTATAAAAAATTTCAATTTCAGTCATCAAGAAAATAAATAAGTAAATAAATAAATTCTTTTCGAAATATTTCGAGGAAAAAATATATGATTTTTTCAAAATACTTCTAAACAAAATTAATCCCTACAAAATTTATCGCATAATTTAATGGAAATTGTGAAACAGCATTTTCAGTCATTAAGAAAAAAAAAAAAAAAGAAAAGTTACAAGAATTGTTTTAAAATATATACACATATTTCCATTAAATTTTTTGTTTGTTTTATAGCAGAAATTTAATTGGCATGTTACATAGAAGTCATTTTATAAAAATACTTCTGAACACAATAAATTGCTATAAAATACACCACATAATTAAATGGCAGTTATGGAATATTTCAACTGTAATCATCAAATGGACAAAACATGATTTCATTCCCAATTGTTTCTAGAAACAGTTAAATAGTTCTATTTCTGTTTCTTTCTTTCTTTTCTCTCTCTCTCTCATTTTTTTTTTTTTTTAATCAGTCATTGATTGGCAGTTATGAAATATTCCAATTGTAGTTATCAAACAAATATAAAAATATATAAACACCTTCTTAGCTGTTCACATATTTCTAGGGTTCACGTCAGCAATAAAAATTTAATGCCCCCCCCCCCCCAAAAAAAAAAAAAAAAAAAAAAGGTTTAGTGGTCCAAAAGTATAAGATTTAGTGCCCCAAAAATATGAGATTTAATGTTAGACTAGCAAGTATATAATTTTTGTACATCTTCTTACTTCCCATAATAAAACATTTATGCAAAAATATCACAAACACTTTAATTTTAAGGTATTCTAAATATGTGTTAAGGTATTCTGCGTATGTGTTTGTATTTTATTAATAATAATTTTATATACAAACTGTGTATATGCTTTTGTTTCATTAATATTATTGAAATCTGTGTTCATACAAATTTCCACAAAAACAGATAAGTTTAATTTCAGTAACTGATTTAAACATATAAATTATGAAAAAGAGGATTTTAATAACTTGTAATAAAATGTACTAAAAAAATTGGCATTAAAAAAAAGTGAAAAAAAGTAAGCAAACATCATAAATTTAAAAACGAAACAACAATTGCTTCAAGTCAAAGTATTTAAGTATGATCTATCATCGGAGAGGTTTAAAAAAAAAAAAAAAAAAAAAAGACACGAGTACAATACGAAAGCAACAACGTAATATAGCAGACTGTAATTATCCCTGGTAACTGGTACAGAACCTTGAATATAGAAAAATCGTGAAGTCAAGTCGGCTATTGAACTAAACGAAGTTTTCCAAAAAAGGGATGTTGGATTTAGAAGTTTATTTTAAATAAGTGGATTTCGCAATTTCTAAAAAAAATTTTTTTTTTTTTTTTTTTTTTTACTGATATTTTCTAAATATGAAAATACTCTTGTTTCCATTCACTTTTTAAGATATAAATAGAAAAAAGAGTATTTTTATAAAAATATTCTTAGTTTTTTTCAGCGAAAATTTGATGTTGCCTTTGCGACAATTTTCACCATGTCGCCATGCTGGCGTGAACCCTACATACTTACATTTGGTAAGTCATATTTCATAAATTAGAATTTGGAATAATTTAAAATTTTCATTTAAAAAATACTGTTTCCTTTTATAGAATACGATTTTTGAGGGTAAAGTATTACAAAATGTTAATTCTTTAAGAAACACTGCTAGCAAGCTTGTCCATTGCTTAGTCCTTGTTTTCTCTTATTTCTTCTTCTATAAAAAGGTTCAAATATCCATAAAATACCACAAAGAATCGCCAAAGAACCAAGGAAGTGAAAGAGATGATCATAGCTGCCCATAGTGTCACGGAAGTATCCTGAAAAGTAATTAAAGAAATTAGAAAAAATTTCTAAATATCACAGCTATATTTTGTATTCCAGATAACCATTAATGGACTCTTCCCACCTGACGACAGAGGTCACATGATAGAGGAAAAACAAATAGCAGACGAAGTCTTGTTTATCTAGAGCGATTGCTGAAATAACATATTTTCTATTCTTATTTTCGATCAATCGTATTTAATCTGTGTTATTTTTTATACATCATCATTTTTAATCAATTTTATATCATTATTCATCATCTTTTGTTTGCTGTATACATTTGCAATCATCATTTAGTTTATACCTGTTATTGATGTTCACGAAGACCATGTTTAAATACTTTGATTGTTCGTACTTAAATCAGTGACAGTGCAATATTGTACTACGTAAATCCATTTAGACCAGTAACTAAGTTAATTAACTTGTTGTAACACCTTTATGCAATTAAATTAAATGAAAACATTTTAAAATTTCAATTTATAATCCGTAAACATTCTACAAGAAGCTATTATTTATTGCTAGATCAGTTAATGTAACAGTTACACTGAACATACAAAAATCGATTTATTTATTTAAAATCAATAAAAGGTAAAGTGTAAAATATATTAAAAACATTTAAAACCGTTTAAAATTACCTCACAAGCGCTTTCAACTGCTTCAGCAGTCTTCCTCAGGTGTGTGCTCCGGTGAACCACGTTCGTCGGGCGTATCTTTTGTTCTTCCACCTCTCTCCTCTGGGACAGGGCGCTACCCGGCGTCAATTTCCATTGGCTCAGTATTGCATGCATCGTGATTCGCGATAATTTCGACGTTTTCCCTCTTTGTGGCATAATAATAGTTGTTATAGTGAGCGATTTTACTGAAGTTTTTAAAGTCTATTTTTATATTTTCTTTTTCGTTTATTTTTGTTAGTGCTGTTGTTATTTTACCGTATTTTATATCATTTTCGTGTTCTTTAATCCGCGTTTTTATCTTTCGTTTCGTCATGCCGATATAGCATCCTGTTGTTTTATCTTCTTTAGTGTAATTAATTTTGTAAATTCCTGCAGTTTCTGAAAAATGGATTTGGTCTTTGTCATTTCTAATTCTTTGAAAAATATTACTATTAGGTTTTATCGGTACGTTTATATTTAATTTCGCGGCTTCGTTTTTTATTTTATTGCTTACACCTTTATTATATGGAATTGGAGGGATGTATTTTTGCTTTGGTTTTAGTGCGTTATTAATATCGTTCAGTTTTTTTAGTCTATTTCTATACAGTTTATTTATTGTGTGCTTTTTGTAACCTGCATTTTGGCATATTTCAGTAATTTTTTGCATTTCTTGTTTTAATAAGGTTACGTTGGAGCATATGTTTATTGCGCGATTTATGTAATATTGTATGGCCGCGATCTTATATCTGTAAGGAGTTTTGCATTTAGCGTTTATAATTTCATTGCTATTGTTTTGTTTTCGATATACTGTGGTTTCAAAGTTTAATTCTGGGGTTTTTATTATAGTAACGTCTAAGAAATTTAATGAGTTTTCTTTTTGGATTTCAAGAGTGAATTTAATGTCCGGGTCTATTTCGTTTAGTTTTTCTAGTGTATTTTTTTGGGGGGAGGTGTTTTTTAGAATTGCAAATACGTCATCTACATATCGATACCAATATTTTATTTCTTTAAAATTTTTTGTAATGTACTCATTTTCTATCTGTCTTAGTTTAAATTCGGCAATTACTCCTGAGATCGACGATCCCATTGGGACGCCTTTATTTTGTTGGTAGAACTTATTGTTAAATCTGAAGTAGTTTTCTTTTAGTATTAAGTTGGTGGCTGAAATTAAGGTTTGGCATATTTCTTTATTTTTATATTTTTCTTTTATTTTTTCGTTTCTGATTTCGTTGATTTCTTTTATATTGATGGATGGGTACAGGTTTACGACATCGAAGCTTGCCATAGTATCATTAGGTTCCAGTTTAATATCTTTTAAGTTTTTTATGAATTCGTCGGTTGAATTTAGGCTAGTATTTGAAGGGGGGAGAAGTTCTTGGTAGATGGTTTTCATGTATTTTTCTAAGTTGTAAGATGGGCTATCTTTTTTATTGACGATCGGTCTAAATTTAGGTGGATCTTTGTGGTCTTTAAACTTCCCAAACATTCTAGCGGTGTTAGGTGCGTGATTAGTTATTTTAGGTTTACTATTGTTGGTCCATTTTCCTTCATTTATAATTTTATTTACTTTTTCTGTAAGTTTTTTATTTGGGTCCTTTTTGGCCCAACAATAGTAAACCTAAAATAACTAATCACGCACCTAACACCGCTAGAATATTTGGGAAGTTTAAAGACCACAAAGATCCACCTAAATTTAGACCGATCGTCAATAAAAAAGATAGCCCATCTTACAACTTAGAAAAATACATGAAAACCGAATTTAATCTAAGGCAGATAGAAAATGAGTACATTACAAAAAATTTTAAAGAAATAAAATATTGGTATCGATATGTAGATGACGTATTTGCAATTCTAAAAAACACCTCCCCCCAAAAAAATACACTAGAAAAACTAAACGAAATAGACCCGGACATTAAATTCACTCTTGAAATCCAAAAAGAAAACTCATTAAATTTCTTAGACGTTACTATAATAAAAACCCCAGAATTAAACTTTGAAACCACAGTATATCGAAAACAAAACAATAGCAATGAAATTATAAACGCTAAATGCAAAACTCCTTACAGATATAAGATCGCGGCCATACAATATTACATAAATCGCGCAATAAACATATGCTCCAACGTAACCTTATTAAAACAAGAAATGCAAAAAATTACTGAAATATGCCAAAATGCAGGTTACAAAAAGCACACAATAAATAAACTGTATAGAAATAGACTAAAAAAACTGAACGATATTAATAACGCACTAAAACCAAAGCAAAAATACATCCCTCCAATTCCATATAATAAAGGTGTAAGCAATAAAATAAAAAACGAAGCCGCGAAATTAAATATAAACGTACCGATAAAACCTAATAGTAATATTTTTCAAAGAATTAGAAATGACAAAGACCAAATCCATTTTTCAGAAACTGCAGGAATTTACAAAATTAATTACACTAAAGAAGATAAAACAACAGGATGCTATATCGGCATGACGAAACGAAAGATAAAAACGCGGATTAAAGAACACGAAAATGATATAAAATACGGTAAAATAACAACAGCACTAACAAAAATAAACGGGAAAGAAAATATAAAAATAGACTTTAAAAACTTCAGCAAAATCGCTCACTATAACAACTATTATTATGCCACAAAGAGGGAAAACGTCGAAATTATCGCGAATCACGATGCATGCAATACTGAGCCAATGGAAATTGACGCCGGGTAGCATATTTACTCCCTTTACTCGAGCTCAAACGGGGATGCAATTCGATGTTGTTGATTGGTTGCAACCTTTTATGATGCAATGGTTCTCCTCTGACTGTAATACTTAGCTTAAATCAGTAATAATAATCAACATTATTCCTCTCGTTTTATGCGAATAAATAAATATGAATAATTGAAAGAGATTTCTAGTTGCATTTTGAAAACAAAATTTTCTTCTGAGTAATTTAAATTGTTTATTTTACCATATTAAATATATGACAGATAAAATTACTTTAATAAAATAATTCTGAATATGAAAAATAGTGGCGCCATCTGTAGTTTTCATAGATTTTTAATTATTATGTAACCTTTTCAATTTATTTTATGTTTTAATTCCCCTCATTTTACTAATTAACCTATGTTAGAAGTTCGTATAACTTTCACGCAAATTCCTTAAACATATTTTTAAACAATTTCTTAACAGTAATTTTACTAAGGGAAAAAAAAAAAAAAAAAAAAAGGAAAAGTGGAACTTATTTATTTATTTACTTTTTTTTATCTTAAAAAAAAAAAAAAAATTATATTACATTTATTATTATTATCATTCATTTAAATAATTATAATTTTTATTTATTTATGCATTTATTTTTACCCCCCCCCCCCCCCAAAAAAAAAAAAAAAAAAAAAAAATTTTTTTACTTTTGTTCTTTTTTAATCATCAAAATAACAAATTTTAAATTGAAATCTGATTTCAAAACTAAATAAGTACATGTAATACTAAATACCTTGTTAGTATTCTAAATACTTTATTAATTAAAAGAAGAAAAGGAAAGAAAAAAAAAAGGGGGGGGGGAGGGTTTTTTTTTTTTTTTTTTTTTTTTTTTTTTTAAATGAAGAAATAAAAATAAAATAAAATAATCATTTTTATCGTTCTATTTATTTACCCATTTACTTTTGACCTAAAAAAAAAAAAAAAAAAAAAAAAAAAAAAAAGAATACCGTCGTTTATGTATAAGTACATGTAATACTAAATACCTTGTTAGTATTCTAAATACTTTATTAATTAAAAGAAGAAAAGGAAAGAAAAAAAAAAGGGGGGGGGGAGGTTTTTTTTTTTTTTTTTTTTTTTTTTTTAAATGAAGAAATAAAAATAAAATAAAATAATCATTTTTATCGTTCTATTTATTTACCCATTTACTTTTGACCTAAAAAAAAAAAAAGAATACCGTCGTTTTTTACAAACATCAAAATAACATATTTGAAAATATTAAGTAAATGAAATAAAAAAAAAAATAAAAAATAAAAAACTTTCTGCAAATTTGATTTGGAAAGTAAATAATTACATGTAGTACTAAATATCTTATTAATTTATTGTAGTTTTGGAAAAATAAATAAACAATTTATTATCGTTTAAAGAATTGCTCACGAATGTATAATATAACGTATAATATGATTTATTTATTTAATTTTTTCTTTTTTTGAAAATTAATATGATTTTTTCCCCTCTCTCTTGCATTATTTATCTATTGTATGGTTTTATATTTCACGTTATTACTTTTTCTTTCCCATATAGTAGGAGAAAAAGTATGTTTTTAGGTGAAAATTTGAAATGAGTTTTTGCGTACTTTACACGTTTTGAGGCCTCCGCAATCCGAAAATGAGATATTTAGCGGTTTGTCTATGGCACCATATTTCAATAAAAAATTGTAGATAGAAGTACAAACTCAGTATTCTAAATGTGTATTATTTAGAGCTGCTCTGTACTAAACTTTTCACTAAGATCAAGGAAAAAGCTTTCGTTGAGATCCTGTACAAGTGCATTCAAGAAATTCAAATACGTTACATCTATGATCTATATGCGAAAATTGTTGTAGGTGCAGTTTAACACCTTAAGACGGCCCTAAACCAAATCAAATTATATATATATTCATTTACAGGTCCTAACAAAAGAATTCGGATACACTGGGTCTATGCTTTGAAAAGTACTTATACTTTACTAAAATATGCTTATACTTTGCTGAAACTACATGTAAGCTGTGTTATGTGATTTTTTTGCTATTCGTGATTCAAGCACAGCGTGTGGTGTGCATATGACAATATGCAGGGATATAAAAATTGAGTCAGTACATTCTTCTGTATGGAATATTAATAATGGAAGTGGTTTATTGATTTTTTCCACGTTCAGAAAAATTAGTGCAAGGTGATAATTATTTTTTCATATCCAACTGTAAAATACTAGTTTAGAGTCAACATTTTATTGCTAATTTTTTGCTATAATTGTGCATTTTGAGGGAAGGTAAAAAAAAAAAACTTTTTATTTTTCAACTTTCAACTTTTTATCTCTGTAACTGCCTTTTAAGAATATTGTAAAAATGTATCATAGCAGAAAATACAAATTGGGTATATATATACGAATTACAATCAATGTGTTGGGGGTTACGGTAGCCCCATTCATATAAATATATATATATCAAATAAAACAGTTTTTAAAACTATTTTTAACTGTTGTTAAAGTTCGTTTATACATTACTTGCCATCTTACCCTTTAATATATCATAGCATTCAAATGCATAAAAAGAAAAGTCGTGTGAGTGACACACCAAAGTAAATTAAATTTCATTACGCTTGAGTGTGTAGGAAGTAAATAATTAGATTACATTTTAGCTTTCTAGTACTTTAAATAATTAAATTAATTTTGTGTATTTATACTTTTGTGTGGAGTTAGGAATTCTTCTTATTAATAAATTCTTCTTATTAATCTATTTAAAGGTTTGAAGTGAAATAGCAACTGCATACTGTTAAATTTACTAAAATGAAACGATTGAAAATTTTCATAAAAGGAAAATGCAAACAGTTCATATATATATATATATATGTGGAAGTAATGAACAGAGAGAGAAGAAAAGTAATAAAATTAATTACCCCAGGTGCAAGCGAAACAGATTGCACCATTCAGGAGACAGCCGGTCTGGCTACGATGATGAAACAGAACTCTTTTTTTTTTTTTGTTCTTTTACTTGGTTTGACTTTTCTAGGTGAAAAAGAAGTTTTTAAGTGAACATTGAGTTATGATTTAGCTATGTAAGCATTAAGATACCTGCCTAAGTGGCTCTGATTACTTTACGATATAATTGATCTAAAATGAGTCCTAAGTGGACACGTAATAGTTTTTTGGACCTATGTGGTCAAATCTTGTAAATATGTAAATATTAATTTATTTTTTATTAAACTTTAATTAATGTAAGAATAACTTCTCACTGCTCTTTCTAGCCTCTCACTACATTTGGGGGCTTGAGCCGCGATAATGAGCGAAAAAAAAAAGTAGTAATTAATTCAGTATTCAGTAGATAATTAATTATTTTATTGTTAGTGTTTTGAATGAATATTTTCGTTAAACGACTTTGTGTCAAGTGAAACGACTTTGTGTCAAATGAAATGACTTTGTGCCAAAACGAAATTAAATGACTTTGTGTTTATGAATAGACTATGGGAAAACTTTGTGTTTAAGTTTATTGCAACGGACAGTGGAAAAAGTAGCATCTTGTGGATTTATAAATCTGGATCATTAAAGCCGATTCATCGGGTGGATTATTATTCGTCGAGTGGAGTATTATTCGTCGAGTGGATTACTGATTCGTCGTTTTTCTTCGTCGGGGAACAAGAACTGTGAGTACAATTTTTTTCTATATATACCTATTTGAAAAATGTCTTTTCTTGGGAAAGCCCGAAAGGAAGATTTGTTACGAGTCGCTGCAGAGTTGGATCTAGAAATCCCAGAAAATGCTACTGTAATTAAATTAAAAGAATTAATTGTGAAACAAAAAAATTTTGATGAAGAATTTTGTAAAAATTTAGTAGATAGCGTGATCGCTGAAAGAATAGAAAAAAATGAACGAGAAAAACTACTGCTCGAACAAGAAAGAGAGCAGAAAGAGCGCGAATTTGAGCTAGAGAAACTGAGATTAACGAGTAATCGAAATGATACTCAGGGAGCGAACCCGAACACTTCAGAATCTTCTAGTGTTCCAAACAGAAGTAAAGAGTTAGCGAAGATAATGAAATGTTTTGATTCAACAAATCCAAATAATGATATTAGTACATATCTTGAGCTTTTTGAGCGTCAAGCATCAAGAGTAAATATAGAGAAAAAAGATTACGTAACACATATTTTGGGATTGCTTCCCTTGGAAATAGCACAAATTGTAACACGAGTACCAGTTGAATCCGAAAATGATTATGATTATATTAAAAGTATGTTATTAAAGCGATTCAAGCTTACACCGGAACAATTTCGTCAGAAATTTTTATCGCATAAAAAAGAGAACAATTCGACTTGGCGAGACTTCGCCTTTGAACTTAATCATTTTTTCGAAGAATGGATTGAAGGTTTAAAAGTATGCGATTTTAATGATTTAAAAGAATTGATAGTTTCAGATCAATTAAAGAGAAGAGCTCCGTTAGAAATTCGGACTCATTATTTAGACGAATGGCATAGATTAAAAACGACAGAAAAAATAGTCGAAAAATTAGAAGAGTATGAAAGCGCTAGATTTAACATCGGGAAACCGGAAGTAAATCCAGAAGCGAAACAAAGCAAGATGTACGCACAAAATGTTAAGAGAAATGTATCGAGTGACTCGAACCAGAGAAATAAACAATCGACCTTACGTGCTTACCCAAATAGTAATACTGCTAATAATGATTATCTTGCTAATAAAAAATGTTACTTTTGTTCTAATTATGGGCACATAAGTGCTCAATGTAAAGTTAAATTAAAAAAAGAACAAAATAATAGTAATGATAAAAGTGTGAATAATTGTATTGTAAACCAGGCATATGCAAAGATAGAAAAGATTATAAAGATTAATGATATTTCTAGGCCAGCTGTAATCGATACTGGCTCCGAGATTACACTGATTAGTGAAACTTATCATAAAGATTTAGGGTCACCACATTTAAGAGATAGTAAAATGTTTATTAAAGGTATAGGAAAAAACACGGTAAAATGTAAAGGATATTTTATAGCAGATATAGCTATTGATGACATTTCTTTTAAAACTAATGTTTTTGTTGTAGAAGATTTACAATATTCTGCTATTATTGGTATGGATGTATTGTCCAATTTAAAGTTTAATTTTTCGAAAGGAGAAATTGAATTTAATTGTGTAAATGTAATTGATTTGGTTCAAGATAATGAAAAATATTGTGTTTCTAGAAATGTTATATCCCCTTTTGAAATGTCAGAAGTGCGTAATGTAAAAACAACAAAACCGAAAGATGTTTCCTCCGGTCAAAATGACGATTCATCTTTCGACCCGAAGATTTTTAATTATTTAATGGTTGATATAATTGATGACTCTAGAGAAAGTATTTTAGATACTAGCCATATATTAAATGCTAATGTACGTGAACAATTGATTCGCATGATTACAGGGTACACTCCACGTAAAATACAAAGCACGGATGTAAAAATGAAAATAATTTTAAACGATGAAATACCGATATGTCAAAGAGCTAGGCGCCTCCCCATAACAGAACAAGCTATTGTAGAGAAACAAATTCAAGAATGGCTTGAACAAAAAATTATAAAACCTAGTTGTTCAGATTTCGCATCGCCAATTGTACTAAGTAAGAAAAAAGATGGAAGTACTAGAATTTGTGTAGATTTCCGTAGGCTCAATAGGAAAGTCGTTAAAGACAGGTTCCCGTTGCCTCTTATTGAAGATGTAATCGATAAGTTGGAAGATTCATGTGTATTTACGACACTAGACTTAAAAAATGGTTTTTTTCATGTTGATATTGAAAAAGATAGTACGAAATATACATCATTTGTAACTCACGAGGGACAATACGAGTTTTTAAAAGCACCATTTGGGTTGTGTACAAGTCCATCAGTATTTGAGAGATATATTTTTCATATATTCAGAGACTTACTTAGGGATAAAACCGTAATAATTTATGTTGATGATCTGATAATACCATCAAAAAATGAAGAGGAAGGGCTACGTAAACTTCAATTAGTATTAGAAACAGCTGCTAACTACGGATTAAACTTAAATTTCAAGAAATGCCAATTTTTAAAACGCAAGATAGAATTTTTGGGGTACTTAATTGAAAACGGTACTATTAAGCCTTCGCCATCAAAAACTCTGGCCGTAGAAAATTTTCCCACCCCTAAAAACATTAAACAAGTTCAAAGCTTTTTAGGTCTAACAGGGTATTTTCGAAAATTTATTAAAGATTATTCCAAAATCGCGAAACCATTGAGTGATCTCCTTAGAGAAAATAACGAATTCCAGTTTGGCCATGAACAAAAGAAAGCTTTTCAGGATTTAAAGAAAATACTGAGTTGTGAACCAGTACTTCATATTTTTAAACAAGGGCCTAAATTAGAATTGCACACGGATGCTAGCAGTATCGGGTTTGGTGCAGTATTATTACAATTAGGAGATGATGAGAAAATGCATCCAATCCAGTACATGAGCAAGAAAACTAATGCGCAACAGGAAAAGTATCCTAGTTATGAATTAGAAATTTTAGCAGTGATTGAGGCTTTGAAAAAATTCAGAAATTATTTACTAGGAACAAAATTTAAGATATTCACAGATTGTTCGGCATTTCAGCAGACTATGTCTAAAAAAGACTTATCGCCTAAAATAGCTCGTTGGGCATTACTTTTAGAGGAATTTGACTATGAAATAATTCATAGACCCGCTTCACAAATGAAACATGTAGATGCTTTAAGCAGAAATGTAAATGTTGTCGACACTCAATCCTTAGATGACGAGGTAACACATAAAATAGCAAATTCTCAAAACGATGACGAAAATATACGAGTAATAAAAGAATTAATGGAAAATGGGAAAGAAGACAATTATTTAGTCAAAAACGATGTACTGTACAGGTATGATGCGGGTAGAGAATTGTTAGTTGTACCAGAAAATATGCAGTCAGAAATAATAAGACAAATACATCAAAAAGGACATTTTGCTTCAGCGAAGACAGAAGAAATAGTGAAAAGAGATTTTTACATTCCAGGTGCGAGAAAGAAAATAGAAAATGTTATAGCCAATTGCGTGAAATGTATTCTATGCAATAAGAAAAGTGGAAAACCTGAAGGATATTTGAATCCTATTCCGAAGGAAAATGTACCGCTAGGCACCTATCATATTGATTTTATTGGACCGTTACCATCTACCAATAAAAAATATCAGCATATTTTCACTGTGATTGACGGATTTACAAAATTTGCTTGGCTATATCCGGTCAAAACCACGAGTGCAGAAGAAGCTTTAGATAAGCTGAAACTTCAACAAACAACCTTCGGAAACCCATCGCGAATTATAACAGACAAAGGAAGTGCATTTCGATCTAAGGAATTCGAAGAATATTGCCATGCGGAAAACATCGAGCATGTTCCAATTACAACAGGAGTGCCAAGAGGAAATGGGCAAATCGAACGTTTGCACAGGACTCTAATACCCGTCTTGTCCAAGTTATCCATTGAAGATCCCACTAAATGGTACAAGAATGTCAGTACTGTACAAAGAATATTGAACAGCACGACGACAAGGAGTACAAAGTTAACACCTTTTCAGCTACTAACAGGAGTTAAAATGAAAAACAAAGAGGATCTGATCGTCAAAAGTCTTTTAGAAGAGGAGTACAGAAAAAGGTTCATGGAAGACAGGGAAGAATTAAGAGACTATGCTAAACAACAAATCGAGAAAATTCAGGAGGAGAATAAAAAACAATATGATAAAAAGCGCAAGAGAGCACATAAGTATCATATAGGGGACCTAGTTGCCATCCAACGTACCCAATTTGGATCAGGTCTCAAACTAAGAATTAAATATTTTGGTCCCTATAAGGTGACAAAAGTTAAGGCAAATGATAGATACGATGTTCAAAAAGTTGGTCAGCATGAAGGACCAAATATAACGTCAACTGCCGCAGACATGATGAAAACCTGGACGATGTCCAAGTAGACAGAAAAAAACAAACATTTTATTGTGTATATATATTGTTTTCCATATTTTAGAATCTCTCTGTCGCTTGTTTTTTTTTCTTTTTTGTATTTTTCAGATCCTTGGTGGACAGACTTGATGAGTCCCAGACTTGCAACTTCGAGGTCGAAGCTGGCGCAGGATAGCCGAATTATGTGGAAGTAATGAACAGAGAGAGAAGAAAAGTAATAAAATTAATTACCCCAGGTGCAAGCGAAACAGATTGCACCATTCAGGAGACAGCCGGTCTGGCTACGATGATGAAACAGAACTCTTTTTTTTTTTTTGTTCTTTTACTTGGTTTGACTTTTCTAGGTGAAAAAGAAGTTTTTAAGTGAACATTGAGTTATGATTTAGCTATGTAAGCATTAAGATACCTGCCTAAGTGGCTCTGATTACTTTACGATATAATTGATCTAAAATGAGTCCTAAGTGGACACGTAATAGTTTTTTGGACCTATGTGGTCAAATCTTGTAAATATGTAAATATTAATTTATTTTTTATTAAACTTTAATTAATGTAAGAATAACTTCTCACTGCTCTTTCTAGCCTCTCACTACATATATATAATATTTTTTTTTTAATTTGATTGATATATATATATATACTCGTATATAAATTTCTCATTTTTGTGCATGGAGAAATAAAGGAAATAGTAAAATGAAAAAAGCACTTTGTTAAAATGAGACAAAATTGTAAAATGACTTCTCTGCACCAATATATATAATGGCTTTAAAAACATCACAAAGAAAAATTATTGTCTAAATGTTTCAAAGTAAAATTACAGAAATATAACAAATCTGGCGTTTTTTTTTTTTTTTTTTTGTAATAAACCCTAAATAGTTTGCAGTGAAAATAAATAAATAAATAAAATAAAATAAAATAAATAATTTAAACATAAACAACAAATTATAATTTACATAGTTTTATTCTCAATATATAATTAAAAGTATAATTATGTATATATAATATATAAGAGAGAAAAGTTAACCTGCAATGAACTTATCAAAATTTCGAAAAATAGACATTTCTCATGGCACACTTTGCTTTTAAATGAAGAGACTAGTTTATATGCATTTACAATTATTAATTCACCAAACTAAATTTTTTACATTACTTCGAATTCTAATTACATTTTCAGAAGTTGATTCTATTTCGTGTAAAAATGATGGAGGAAGAAGCTTTGACTCCGAAAATGTAGACATTTTATCAAAAAAAAAAAAAAAAAAAAAAAATTCAAATATAATAAAATATTATTAAAACTTTACAGGAAGAATCTTTCGTCAAATTTTTGCGGAAATCGTGACGTCAGAGTGCGACACGTGAAACAAAAGCCAATCAACAACATCGAATTGCATCCCCGTTTGAGCTCGAGTAAAGGGAGTAAATATGCCGCCGGGTAGCGCCCTGTCCCAGAGAAGAGAGGTGGAAGAACAAGAGATACGCCCGACGAACGTGGTTCACCGGAGCACACACCTGAGGAAGACTGCTGAAGCAGTTGAAAGCGCTTGTGAGGTAATTTTAAACGGTTTTAAATGTTTTTAATATACAAAAATCGATTCTTACATTTGAAAATAAATAAACATATAAAGTGTTTTTAAAAAACTATTAAATTTACAAATACAACTATTCTACTGTTTACAAATGCACAATATTACTTTTATTTTATTTTATATTAAATATTAAAATTTTTGTTCTTAAGAACAAAATTTAATTGAATTCGATTCTCATAATTCGATTATTCGTTTTCCTCTATCACGTGATTGAGCAGACGACGCTGGGAAGAGCCCATTCGTAAGTAGTTTTAAAAATCGCAAATATATTTTACTGAAATTTGCAGGATAGTTATATAAATCAAATTGGAGCGTAAAGGTCGATATTTTTATTTATTACCAACTATGCGAAAAATACCAGAGCCGGGAATCGAACCCGGGAACCTCCGCTTAACGCATGGATGCTCTACCACTGAGATACCCTGGCTGACAACCAGTTAGGCACTTCTCGCATAATATTCGTTGGCTATGTCACCGAGTCTGCAAACGCAGATATATCGGGTGAGACAATAATAATCGTAGCACAACTCCATAGACTACGAAATTTCAATTTAGAATTTTTTTGTTTTTATTCATGAATTCATCAACCGTAAATATTTATTTAAATCAAATTGGAGTGTAAAGGTTGATATTTTTATTTATTACCAACTATGCGAAATTTGTTGGTTTCGCATTTGTTATTTTCGCATAGATGGTAATAAATAAAAATATCAACCTTTACACTCCAATTTGATTTAAATAAATATTCACGGTTGATGAATTCATGAATTTAAAATAAAAAAAAATTCTAATTTGCAGGATATATTTAAAAAAAAAAAAAAAAAAAAAAAAAAAAAAAAAACCTCATGAAAGAGGAATACTAATAAACAAAGAAAATAATTTTTAACAAAAAATTTGCGACCCTTTATAATTATTAAGAGTTTTTCAAGAAACCATGAATTTTCTTGGAAAACAAGGATTATTTTCATGCAGATAAGTAAATTTTTACAAACAGATCGCATTATAAGAAAACATAATCAAACATCACCTTCCATCGTTCATTTTAAAAGATTTGCAAGGCCGCAGGCAGAAAAAATATTCGAAGGGGGTTTGAACTTTAATACATAACGTAGAATGTTAAAAATATAGAAAACTCGAAAATTTTTGACAAATACGTAAATTTCTAGGAGTAGGGGTGACAGGGCCGACGGGGAAGTCTGACGTCTCGCCAGCCCCGCCTAAACACCCTTTTGGCTTTGGCCTTTCTGATTTCTGTATTTCTTATGATTATTAGAAACCCTGGATAATCCATCAATAATCGTTAATGATAATTAGAGACCCCATATTAGGATTTCTTAAATATATGTAGAAGTTTTAGCATTTTGAAGGTCATAACTTTATGAAAAAATGCCAATTGAGAAAACGCAATTTAAAAATTTCAAATCTGTAAAAAAAACGATCAAAAACCACAAGAATTATTGCCTGACTATATATTTTATTGAACAAACCTAATATAGTTCAATTTATAAATATTAAAGGGAAATATAAGCTTTTATATGAAACCTCCAGTGGTACCAAGTCAAAGATTTGAAAAGGGCGAGAAGCATACAAAAGTTATACTAAAGCCCCCAATGTAAGTAATTGTTGTATAAATGTTTTTTGGGTGAAAAATTCTCTAAAATTTTTTACCATGTGGATGTTTTATCAGTGGATTCTTGATGCAGTGCATAAAAGGGCAATTTCTGAAATCAACGTATTTTTTAAAGTGCATAAGGATACGTTTTGAAACCATTCACTAAAAAAAAGAAAAAAAAAAAAAAAAAAAACGTAGATTTTACTGGAAAATCCTGTAAATTTCAATGGCAAAAAACTGTAAATCAAAAGTACAGTTTAAAACAGTAAAATTGTATCACTTCACTGACATATATTTTACAGGGAAATCCTGTAAATCAAACAGGTTTTTTGTTAAAGTACAATTTTGTCTCGTACATTTGACAGAGAAATACTGGCACCCAGGGCGAGATTATGGTACGGGCACACGGGGCACTGGCCTAGGGTCTTCAAATTTAGGGGGCCTCATTTCCAAAATTTGAGAAGTAATAGTTCAAATTTTTTCATTATATATCTATTAAAAACAAAACTTGATTAAATTTTTCTTTTTATATTTTAATAAAGAGTTTAAACAGTTATTAAATTACTTCACTGACATATATTTTACAGGGAAATCCTGTAAATCAAACAGGTTTTTTGTTAAAGTACAATTTTGTCTCGTACATTTGAAAGAGAAATACTGGCACCCAGGGCGAGATTATGGTACGGGCACACGGGGCACTGGCTTAGGGTCTTAAAATTTAGGGGCCTCATTTCCAAAATTTGAGAAGTAATAGTTCAAATTTTTTCATTATATATCTATTAAAAACAAAACTTGATTAAATTTTTCTTTTTATATTTTAATAAAGAGTTTAAACAGTTATTAAATTACTTCACTGACATATATTTTACAGGGAAATCCTGTAAATCAAACAGGTTTTTTGTTAAAGTACAATTTTGTCTCGTACATTTGACAGAGAAATACTGGCACCCAGGGCGAGATTATGGTACGGGCACACGGGGCACTGGCCTAGGGTCTTCAAATTTAGGGGCCTCATTTCCAAAATTTGAGAAGTAATAGTTCAAATTTTTTCATTATATATCTATTAAAAACAAAACTTGATTAAATTTTTCTTTTTATATTTTAATAAAGAGTTTAAACAGTTATTAAATTTTGTGACTAATTTCCTAAACATAGGCTGATCAATGTGCATCAGTTTTTCATTTGTCTTAAACATAAAACTAATGATTTTGCTATAGGTTGCTTAAAAAAAAAAAAAAAAAAAAAAAACTCGTATAATTGAAGGAAAATTTTTAAAAATGCACTATTTTTATTAACTTCGATTCTTGTTTGTTTGTTTGTTTGTCCAGTACAAATCTTGCAATCGATTTTTAACTAACTTCCCGACTAGCTAGATATTTGAAACTTTCAGGACAGCTCAGAACACGGTGGCAATACATTTTTTTAATACTTTTAGTCAACTGTTTCATGTCTCGCTGCTTTCGGCAGCGTTTATATAATTCCAGAAAAAATGTATTTAACTAACTTCCCAACTAGCTAGGCATTTGAAACTTTCAGAATAGTTCAGAACACGGTGAAAATGCATTTTTTTAAATACCTTTAGCCAACTGTTTCGGGATCCTGCTGCCTTCGGCAGCGTTATCAGTACAAAGCTTGCAATCAATTTTTTTTTCTAACTTTCCGACTAGCTAGACATTTGAAACTTTCAGGATAGCTCAAAATACGGTGACAATACATTTTTTTTTTTACTTTTTAGTCAACTGTTTCAGGTCCCTACTGCCTTCGACAGCGTTTATATGATTCAACAGAAAATTTATTTAACTAACTTCCCGACTAGCTAGACATTTGAAACTTTCAGAATAGTTCAGAACACGGTGAAAATGCATTTTTTATATATTTTTAACCAACTCCTTCGGGTTTCTGCTGCCTTCGACAGCCTTACCAGTACAAAAGCTTGCAATCGATTTTTGACTAACTTCCCGACTAGCTAGAAATTTGAAACTTTCAGGACAGCTCAGAACACGGTGACAATGCTTTTTTTAATACTTTTAGTCAACTGTTTCAGATCCCTACTGCCTTCGGCAGCGTTTATATGATTCAACAGAAAATTTATTTAACTAACTTCCCGACTAGCTAGACATTTGAAACTTTCAGACTAGTTCAGAACACGGAGAAAATGTTTTTTTTTTTTTTTTTTTTTTAATTTTTTTAACCAACTGCTTCGGAATCCTGCTGCTTTCGGCAGCGTTACCAGTACAAAGCTTGCAATCGATTTTTCACTAACTTCCCGACTTGCTAGACATTTGAAAATTTCAGGATAGCTCAGAACACGGTGACAATACATTTTTTTAATTGCTTTTAGTCAACTGTTTCAGGTCCCTACTGTATTCGGCAGCGTTTATGTGATTCAATAGAAAATTTATTTAACTAACTTCCGAACTAGCTAGACATTTGAAACTTTCAGAATGGTTTAGAATACGGTGAAAATGCATTTTAAAAATATTTTTAACCAATTGCTTCGGGACCCTGCTCCCTTCTCCATCGTTACCAGAACAAAGCTTGCAATCAATTTTTAACTAACTTCACGGCTAGATAGTCATTTGAAACTTTTATAATAGCTCAAAACACGACAGCAATGAATTTTTTTAATACATTTATCCAATTGCTCCGGGTTCCCGCTGCCTTTGGTAGGGTTTATATGATTCAACAGAAAATTTAAAAACATGGTATATAAAAAGTTCTTTTTATCTTGTAATTATTTATTTCTTTTTGTTTTTGAGAATGGGTCCTTATGGCGAGCTCTTTAAAACAGAGTAAAGGGCTGCCCCGGGTCTTCAAAAAGCATAGTCGAGCTTCGCTGGCATCACAGCTGCCAGTTTTTTCACGTTCTTTTATAGGTTTACTTTTTGCTGTGCTGAATATGAATTATAACCCCCCCCCTCCCTCCTTTTTTTTTCCCTTACTCATCCTATATAGTATTGGGTGATTGTAAAAATTCGTGCTTGATTTCATGGATGATTTTATCTTACATTTAATAAGTCCTTGCTTATTATTGACAAGATTACTGAGAGATTAAATATTGGTAATTTTTTTGTTTACCAACATTTAAAAAGCTTGGATACACCCCAAAACTCCATTTTTCTGCAATCTCATTAGACACACTTTCAATGGCTGCAAAGCCATAATTGCTTTTCCGGTTAATATCATTATTATCAATATCATTATTACTGTTGTTGTTATGACTGTAATTCTGTGATTATGCTAAACCCACATTTCATCTCCAGATGTGATTTGAATTAAGAAAGATTCGCTTTGTTGATAGATAAGGAGGGAAACATCAGCAATCTTGATTTGCTTCGAACAAAATATGCGGAACCCATACATAAAATTTCTATGTAAGTTATTTAACCTTTTCAGGGGTAATGGTCTAATTTTATTTCCCAACTGCAAAAACTCATCCCGGATATGAGGATTAAGTTCGATTGATTGTACTAGGGTCCTAGCCTGTGTCTACGCTAGTTTCGAAGAAAACCACCAAAAACTCCGAATGGTTAGGCCGACAAGCGCGAACTGGAATCGAACCCGGTATTTCATGTCTACTAGCTCTGAGTGCAGAACCGCTCGGTCGCTGGTGGGCCAGTAACATAGAAGGAAAACTTAATTTATTTCTTTCGTTTCAAACTTGTTATAAGGTTCTGGTGGTAGTTTATTTTAAATGAGCGAAATTTTCCTGCCAATGAAAGGGTTAAATTGCGAAACATAATAGAATTAACAACCTTTAGTCTCTCAATAATCTGTTAGTAGTAATTCTTATAATATAATGACCTAAATAACACATAAATTCATCTATGAAATTGAACATGAAGTTTTGGTATCGCACAGCGTATTTATAATGTGCAAAATTCTGTTGCTATTTTATTTTTTCTAGAAAATAGTGACACTACGAACTTAGACATAAGAGGGAGGGGCGCACTCTAAAGGATCCTAGCTCGTACTTATGCAAATTTCGGAGAAAACCACTGAAAATTCCGAACGACTAGGTCAAAGAGCGTGACATGGGATGGAACCCCTTTACTTTCCGTCTAAGCTTTGAGTACAGAACCACTCAGCTACTGGTGGGGCTATTTTTTCTACAACATTGAAGGTTTCATATACTGCAAATGCGACTTATTTTGTGCCGATTCAGACAGATAGCAATAAAATATGATGAAAATAATTTTATAACAAGTAACTTTGTTTTCCTTTAACTGTAATTGGAAAATAATAAGTCATAGACTAGGCAAACGTTTGTTTAAAAAGAAATCATATAATTTTTAACAGAAAAAAAAAAAAAAAAAAATATTTTCTGTAAAAAAAAGTTTTACCCATTGTGTTTTAGAAATGAATGATTTTTGTAAAAGTAGTAGTATATTCCAATGAAAAAGAAACAATTTGAAGGAAATAACTGATAATGAGCATAACTTTACGTTACGAAATAAAATAAAATAAATGTTTAAAAATAAATAACTAAAAAAATTGCAGAAAAAAAAAGATTACTATATAATTAGATACTCAATACAAATTCAATAACAATTATTTTGTACAATGAATTAGTAAATATATATATTTTACACATCAAGAGTTAAATCGTTAAATTACCAAACTTCTCAGAAAAACTGAAATGGAAACAATTTATAAATATGTATAATTTATTTATTAAAAAAAAAAAGAAAGAAAAGAAAAGAGAAAGAGAGAGAGAAAAAACTTTGAAATATAAGGAGTATTTTTGAACAAAACATATGTATATATATTATAAAACTACCAGAATAAATAAGAATAATTAACTATTATTTCTAAAACTTAGCAATAGATGGCGACACGAAATTATTTCTTAATAAATGCTAAATTTTAGAATAACATGGTTATTTTTTAACAATATCAATAGATGGCAGCACTAAACTTGTTGCAATTATTCGTAATATGCAATCATGAAGGTAGAAAGAGGATTGTACTACCATGTATGCAATTTACAATAAAATTGTAAGATAACTCGTTTTCTGGGGGAAAATGTCAATTAAATCTTTTTTAATTCCAAAAATTAATATTTCAGAGAGATTAAAATGCGCCAATAGTGCTCACCTTTGAATTTTTCGAAATAAAATGGAACAGGATTCACAAAATTAATAAACATTTTGACAATCCGCTCGCATTTAATTTTTAATTAACAAAATGTATTTTGTCTTTCATTAAAGAGTAAAAGGGATAAAAAAATCTATAAATATGCATCATAAATCAATAACAAATTATCTCTGAAAAATTTAAAAGATTCAAATAACACTTTTTTTGTTTTTAATTAAAAATGAGACTTTTGTTAATAATATTCTAATCACTCTCTTGTGTGGTAATCCGTGATTGTAATGAAATGCTCGCCCTCTGGTGGGCTAAGGTGAAATTATCATACCACTGGAAGCTTTCACGCTGAAACTATGATAGAACAACAAGAAAGAACAAAATACATACACGTGGATATTATATTTACTATCAACTGTAGTGTTGAGAAAGCGCCATCTATCGTTCATTACAAACGCGGATCTAATAAATAAGGTTAGCCAGTCCTTCTTTCAGATATTTGCTGGAATTGTAAATGTCATTTACATTAAAAAAAAAAAAAAAAAAAAAAAATGTAAATAACTTCTAACAATCTTAAAATCTTAAGGAAAAAAAAAAAAAAAAACCTTAATATATTGAAATGGTGCGATGTTAGGAGTGTTATAACTATTTGTCGCAGACGATAATTAATTTTCAGATTGATTGTCTACATATTGTAGCATCTATGTTTTTCTATGTTTATGTTTGTAGAATGGCAACAGCTATTCAGTGTTCGAAAAGTTTTGGATTAGAATAATCGAGCATCGTGAAGCTCCGAACTTGAATAAAAATACTTGAATCCTGAAACTGGAATTATTATTTAGAATCATGAAAATGTTCTTGTTTTATATCTATTTAATATTCTTATTTTTATTTCAAGGAGTAAGTCTAATTGACTGCACGAGGGTCTTAGGCCTGAGTTGGAGTGCCCTTCCTGAGGAGGGGGGGGGGCTTTCTCAGGGGTCCTAGCCCTTAATTACGAAGTTTCGTAGAAAACCACGGAAAACTTTGAATGGCTAAGCCAATGAGTACGACCTGGGATGGGATGGAATCCGGCACCTCACGTCTACCAGCTTCGAGGACAGTACCTCTGGGCCGCTGGTGGGACAAATGTATTGATGCATTTCAATCTAATTTTAAATGAAATAAACTTATATTCCGTTTTATATTCCGAATTTGGGAGAATAGTGATCTGTTAAAAACTCAAATGAGCCACGAAGTGAACAAGACTGTCTACAACTGGCCGTTGTTGTTGTTAGGGTTAAGGCTAATTGAGACTGCTGTAGGCTCCTAATGCCTTACGTGGGGGGGGGGGGGTCTTTCTAAGAGATCCTAGCCTGTATTTTCACAAATTTCAGAGAAAACTAAGGAAAGCTCCGAACGTATAGGCGACCAGCGCGACTTGTTATCGCATCCAGCACCTCGCGTCTACCAGCTTTGACCACAACTGGTCATAATGATATTTTGTGGTACCAGAAGTATACACCCATTAAAATTATTATATGTTAAAAATTTAGAACTATAAATGAATTATGCATGCCTTTTTTAATTACATGAGTTCAAAGGTTCGAAAGAATCACTTTAAAAATATGAACAGACAAAGCAAAAAAAATTTTATTTCCTTATTCGAAACTGTAAGAAAAAACGACAAAATGACAGAAAGTTCAATTTTTTCAGTTTAACTAATATTATTTCTAAAACAAATGGCTTGAAGTTTTTGCAGTACAAGATATTAGTAGGATAGGACTATAACAATAACCCTGAACGCTGTTCGAATATATGCAAATATAATTTAATAGTGCTTAACTGAAAGCTTCAAACGGCCAGGCCGACGAGCGCGACCAAGGATTAAACACGATGCCTTACGTGTACGTCTACCTGCTTCGAGGACAGAACCTGTCGGCCGCTGGTGGGCCTACACAATGTTATGAATTTTCAGCTTAATTAAATTTCGCAAAGTGGTATTGAAAAAGTACGCAAAAAATGTACTAAATAATTGAAACTATACATAATTTTAAAAAAACCGTAACACTGTCCGCCTAAAAATTACAATACCCGACATAGAACAAACAGTAGAATCTAATATCAATATGCTTCGTGCACCAGATATTTTACCAATGTAATATTTTCTATTAAATGGGGTGTTACACTGAGAAAAAAAATATACCGCCTTTATCTAGAATGAATAAGTGGCTGTGATGTAGAAATCACATATGTGAAACTAGAAAAACTTCGTAACATACCTGCAGGTATGTTACGAAGTTTTTCTAGTTAGTGGCAGGTAGATAAAATGTAAGTAGTGAAGTTTCCATTTTCACGGTTTCCACAAGGCCATATTTTCGTATAACTGAATCAGTTTTCTTTTTCTTGCGTTGTACGCCGCCAGACATCTGATTTGTAGCACTTCCACTAAAATACCCTAGATTCAATCCAGAGGTGTTAAAAAAAGGACGAAATTCAGAATTCAATAAAGATTTGACAAAAATCTGTGCACAGTTTTCTTTATTGACTTGCTGCATAAAATAAGGAGGGAAGGTGCCCCAAACGGATATATTTTTTTTAGGAACTACATCCGCAGATGTTCTAAGCAGGAGCGATCAGAAAAGAATGATCAAGTTCCAGCCAAATTCAAATTATTGTTACAAATTGGCATTTAATTTCACCGTCAGCAAGAACACATAAAAAGTGTTTTTTTAAAGATACGTTATACTTAAATTAGGCTAACAATTTTTGAATACAGAGTAGGATTGCCATAATATGATAACCCTAATGAAAACCCCAAAATTTCGCCAGATATTCATTTTGAGAAAAGAAAACTACAACGGACAGATATATAAAATATAGCTATAATTTAATTGTGTTCAAGGATAATTTTGACTAACTGAATAAATTACGTTAGAAATAAGGCTACTGTGATTTAGGAGGAAGATAAATAAAATGAGCCATGTGTTATTCTTTATGATACGAAATGATTATGTGAATTTGCAAGGAGATTAATTATCTTTTACGTTTATTTTTTATTTTACTGATAGATGAAGAATTCAGCAGTTACAAAAAAATTAATATTGAATACACGCGTGAATTATTATATAAATCGATTAAATAGATTTGAATTAAAATTAAATAGAGAATTTTTAAAATATATGTGATTTCTACATCACAGTGGCCATTTTCTAAATCCCTTATATAGAAATATAGATTTCCGAGCTATGCGGATAAGGCACGCCAAAAAACTGAATAGACGAAATGATCGAGAATGTCTACTCTACACATTTCTAGATGGTGAAATAATACTCTGAATATTCTGAATCTTTTGTATTTCGAGAAATTCTCGCTTGATTTTCTAGAATTGGATCAAAAACCAAGATTATAATTGCTGAAACCCGCTTCTTGTATTCGCATTTATTTGCAGAGATTTTTAAATAACTTTGCCCTCGAGAATATAGGCAAACGCTCTAGAATTCTAATAGGGGTTTCTAGAACTCGCTTTCAAAGGGGACTAGAATTTATAAGAATGACGTGGAACTATTTTTACTACAGCCACAATTTAGATTCTAGATGTCAGTTACAGAATTTTTTCTCAGTGTAGATTATCAAAATCACATAGAATAATTCTTCATCTATAATCTAAATTTTTCATATGTATGCAGAGTGGTGACAGACCCACCTTTTTCCTTTAATTCTTCCTTCCACCACTATATTTATATGATAATTTTTCACTTCATTAATCGTGAAAATTTACTATTAAAAATTCCCAAAGAAAAATACTGAATGAAGAATTAGGAAAAGGGTGTGGCCTCTCGCCACCCTCATATATATAAATAATATATAAATTTTTAAATCATAAATTGTTGCTTAAAAAATCACTTGTTCTTCAAATCGATACAAATTTATTATTATTGTTTTAATACTGTTAAAGAGAAATATTCAGTGAAGATAAAAATTCGGTTGGGGTGGAATGGAAATGTTCTAAAGAATTTCTCGCTAATATTTATTTCATTTTATCGATATTAGTTTCTACTCCCAACAACTAATTCATCGCTCAGAAAAAACATATGTACTAAATTTCAGATTATTAGTACCATAATGTTATCAAAATATTTTTTTTTTTTAAATCCCTTTAAAACCATTCTATTTTATTAGTGAAATGCAGTGCTCTATAAGCGAAATAAATTTGTTACTTAGAATAAGTTATTTCAAACTTAGCAGCACTCATATTGTTATAAGGTCGGTAACAAAAGAGTCCGAACACTAGCAAAAATTCCTATGTAAATAAAGTTCACTTCACACGGTTTTGTTAAATAAATCCTTATCGAATCATGTTCTTACACTGACTTTGAACAGGATTCGACAAGGATTTATTAAACAAAACAGTATGAAGTGTACTATTTTTTTAAGTGTACTTCACCTGTATGTATGTATGTTTGTAACTGCTCTGGGAGCAAACAAAAAAATCTGGAGTGACTCCACTCGACTTTCCGAACATTGAGTAATTAACAGTTTTTTAGATAAAGTAAAGAAAGAGGAGTCGTTAAACAAACAAAAGAGAGAAAACCATAATAGAGTGCTTGAGTATTTTTCTCCATATACTACACGATGTTTTACTTAACGCTACCGAACTTTGAGCCCATAGATCATAATGATAAAGAATTTTTCGTTGTGTCCCTGTAAAAAACCTATAAATGCTAGATTCACCAAAATGCTTATAGTTAGTGCAACAGTGATTTATAATATTCATATAAATTTTCAGCTCAATTGAATAAGGCGTTTAGATGCTATCGCAGTTTTAAAAATTTGGTCCCATAGGCCATAATGATAAAGAATTTTTCTTTGTGTCCCTGTAAAAAAACTATAAGTGCTAGATTCTCCAAAATCTATACAGATTGAGTATTTGTAACCTGTAATATGTGTATAAATTTTTTGCTCAATTGAATAAGGCGTTTAGATACTATCACACTTTTAAGATTTTGGTCCCTTGCCCATAATGATAAAGAATTTTTCTTTGTGTCCCTGTAAAAAAACTATTAGTGCCAGATTCACCAAAATCTATAGGGTTCGTACTATGGTGACTTACAATATACGTACCAAATTTCAGCTTATTCGAACGAAGCGTTTAGACGCTAGCGTGTTCACTCACAGACATACACACATACATACACACATACATACACACATACATACATATATCATCGCAAAAATAGTGAAAACGGACTCATTGGACCTCGAAACGTATAGAAACATCAAAATCTCAAATTCGTATTTTTGACATGATTACAATACTTTCCTCACTATAGTGTTCGGAAAGTAAAAATTAATTTGTAAAAAAATACTTTCCTACGTGAACGATGTGGCGTTGAGGTAAGGCTCCGCGCTACGAGTCTAAAGGTCTAGCGTTTGAACCCAGTCAGGGGAGATTTTTTTAAAAATGGTTTTTGTTTAATTCTAAGTTATTTTAATTAAAGATTTAAATGTATGTAAATATTACGGTGTGTCACTCACACGATTTTCTCTTACCCTGCATTTTAATACTAAGATAGATATTTTGTGCTTTTTTAGTTCACATTTCTATAAAAGCGTGTTCTTTAATTTTTTAAAACTATAATGTTATTTATTATATAGGAATTTTTGGTAATGTTTGGACACTTTTGTTACCGACTGTACTGTACATACACTAATTCTAACCAGTCAGCGGTCAGAGCAGCAAAATATTATTCATTGATTTGCTTAATGAATTTATAGGCATAAAATGAATGATTGAAACTTGTCAATGAGCAAGGGGAAATAAAACTCTTAGATTCAGTTTTATGGAAATTTGAAAAAAAAAAAAAAAAAACAATATGTGACATATAATTCATCTATGATAAAGTTTAAAACAAATAAATTTGATTCAGAAGCTATGTTGCTGTTGTTTTTAAAAATGTAAATTTCGGAATTTTCCCATTACGTGGATTTGTGGTATAAATGAAATCCAGTCACGGTGACCGGTTTAGTTGTTTGAAATTTACCATTACCATGATTTTCTTCGAAACTCACGTAAATGCGGACTAGATCCCCTCAGAAAGACTCCCAGTTAGGAAATTTCACTAAATCCTAAGACTCATGTGCAGTCAACCCGCCTTAATTCCAAACACCAACCCCATGATAAAAATAAATAAATAAATAAACGTATTTGAAATATTATAAAAGTGCTAAACTGTTTCGAAATGAAAAGAATTACAATGAATAAGATATTTTGCAGAAAAAGCTGAAAAAGTTGTAGAAGAGTTAAAATATATTCGAAAAGTTACATTCAACTAAATAGAGTAGCAATATTTAAAAAGAAAGAAAGAAAGAAAGGACCGTAAATTTACAGCCTAATAACAGGAAATC
Organism: Salticus scenicus; assembly: GCA_963930645.1. Classification (NCBI taxonomy): domain Eukaryota; kingdom Metazoa; phylum Arthropoda; class Arachnida; order Araneae; family Salticidae; genus Salticus; species Salticus scenicus. The sequence goes on from OZ005661.1 coordinate 75,453,766, forward strand.
TCATTGTCAAATTTTAGCCTTAAATTTTACGGTAAAACAGTAATAATTAGTGAAATTAATCCTGCCATATATTTTACGGAGAACCATATTCATATGTTTTCTGTATTTGCAGTCATTCGTCATCACATCTTAGGAACTGAACGAGCTGGAAAACTTAAGATCATTTTTTCACTTAATTTTATATCATTTAGTGTTATTCAAAATATAATAAGTCTACTTGATCGCACAATTGATTAAAAACTTTAATTGACTTGTATGGTGTAATCATATTAAAAACTAAATAAGTATTTCAGCAGAAAAGATTGATAGTTATAAACCCTGACGTATAAAAAATAAAATAAAATGTTTTATGTTACCATACCTGTTAACAAAGGTGTTACAAGAGAGATGACGCCTATTGAAAAGTTCATCAATCCAACAGCCATAGGGAGCTGACTTAATCCCAAGTACTCTTCTAATAAAGCATAAAATAATATCAGGTTAACTCCAACAACCAGTCCACAACTTACAGACACCGCTGTCACCGCTAAATACGTACGAGTAAAAGAAGTTGCAATAAGAAGTCCACCAACAGTTACCATATTTCCCATCATCAAATGTTTTCTTTTAACAATTCCACTGTCTGTAATCCAACCAGATCCTAAGCGGCCACAAAGATCGGCGATTGAAAAGGCCGATACTAAAAACACCGAATCTGTCCTGTCAACTCCAAGATCTAAGGAATAGTCAACTATGATGATGAGATAAGTCATGTATGACAAAAAGAAGACAGAGTAATTGCTGGCAATGATAAGAAACATTGGATTTTTAATAATTTGACAAGCTGCTTTTACTGGTTCCATTATTCCGTGAATCCATTTCGATTTCTGGATATGTGAATCCAATTTCGAACAACGCTGTGTTGAGAAAGAATTTTCAGTGGGTGTTAAAACTACGCCATTGGATGAAGATGTTTCGCAGTTTTTCAAAATGGATGATGTAACATTGGTCGATTGTAGATTTATTTGAGGATCATAGTTTGGTTCACAGTCGATAAATTCTAATTTTCCGTAACGGGATTGTTCAGCGTCACTTTCAACGTTACCTTCAGGAGTATTAGGTAGTGCCTGACTGTTAGATGAAGTTTTATCCAATCCTGTTTCAGGAAATTCAGTCGTAGAAGAATCTGGTGAAATATTAGCTGTCGGAACTATGGTAGGAATTGTAGAATGAGCTATCAACGATGTATTTTCATCTTCATCTACCTTGTCATAATTACAAGTAAACCTGACACTCTTCGATCTGCGTATCTCTTGGTCTGGGTCAGTCATGTCTTTCAATAACTTCTTGATCTCGTCCCTGTCTAACTTTTCAGAAGACTTCGATTTTAAAAAGTTTAGATTCTGGTCGCCTGAAAAGAGAAAAACGTTAATTGTGAATTCTTATAATGTATTTGATAAATAATAATATAATTAGTTCTTTTGATTGATTGGTAGCTAATTTTTACGAATTTTAACTTTTAATAGGCTTTCAAAAAAAATTTTTAGTCACTTAGTCTGAATTTATAAATAAAATTTTTAACTTACCACATTTACCATTTACAATTTGTTTCTGATCCTTTATCACAGAGATGTTTTTCTTTTTCAGCCACTCAGCTGGTCGCATGAGGGCTGCCCCAAGCACACCGTGCAAAGTAATTCCAGCCATCATGAGAAAAGATCCTCGCAAGCCATATTCTTCTATGGAATATTCCACGATAGGTGGCAAAGCAAATGATCCTGCTGTTGCTCCAGCACAAGCAATACCAGCCCCCGTGCTTTTGTACTTAGAAAAATATTGGTTGATGATAACTGGAACAAGTGTGACAGCCATACCAACACCTAAACCTAATAAAAATAAAATATATATATAATTTAAAATGTACTCCTTATAAGTAATACTGCTCAATATTCATAAATCTGAATTCATAAAGGCGAAAGCGTTATGTTATGGCCATACCACATGGGAGCATATATACTCAACACAACATTATACGCAACATGTTGACTATGCTGAACGAACTAGAAACCGGTCAGCTGTCCGTAGGGTTCCCCCGAATTAATAGCGTGATGTATTCCCTTCTCTAAAGGTATTCCAAGAAAAAATCCTGTTTATTCCTCCTATTGGTCAATTTTGATCAGCACATACTCAGCTTTTTCTAAACGGTTTCGTAAAAGTTAATCATCCAAAAACTTGCTGTCCTTGAACAAAATCAGGCTGAGTATGTTGGGTACAATGCTGTGTTTAGTAAAATGCTGAACGAAAGTCTCTCGTGTGATATGGCCATAAGATTCTTGAAAATGTTTGATCAATGATTTTGATGAATATATAAAATAGAACTATTTTTAGACAGATGTCTCTTTGTTGTTAATGCGAACTGTTACTCAAGAAATACCTCATGTAGCTTGACAAAGCTTGCTTCTTTATTCGGATTTGAAATGAATTAATGATTATTTTTTTCAGGTTTACCTTATCACCCAATATTTGATGCTGTTATAGTGTGTTTTTGACGAATTTAGCAACAGTATTATCTTTAGATCTATAGAGAAGAACTGCACCACACTGACTATTTATGATTCTTATCATTAAAATTACTCTGATTCAAGTTGGAAGCATATTGATCACTATATGAAACATTTCATGATATGCGTAATGTATGATAGCTATATCTAGTTTTGTAAAACATCTGTTTTTTTTTTTGTTTTTTTTTTTTTCGATTGATTATGGATACATCAATGGCTAACAAATATTTGCTATAATTAAATTTTAGTTGGTCAATCACGAAAACTTAAAATGAAACTTGTCTGAGCTTCACTTTTGTATTTTCCCCTTATAACAACAATGCTGTATAATTTTCAAAAGCATTTTTTCAAATTCGGTCGATTAACTGATTTTTGTTAAACGAAGCAAATCACCGATGCTCATAGTCCAAGCGGCGGCTGCAAAAAATTGACTTGAGAAGGTACGAAGCTGATTTTTTTCCTATAGATAGAATTCATTGTTACAATGAAAATCTGATAGGGTTGCCTGGTCAAAGCCGTCAAGTTTAAGAGAAACAACCTCACTTCCGGTCACAATTTAAACGATCTTCGAACCCCAAAAGGTATGAAGATGAAACCGGTGCTAAAATGTAGAGATTAACATGTTCTTTAAAATGGCATAGGGTTGCCTGGTCAAAACCGTCAAATTTCAGAGGTTGCCTCGATAATAGGGGTCAAATTTAAACGATTTTCGAACCCCAAAAGGTATGAAGATGAAACCGGTGCTAAAATGTAGAGATTAATATGCTTTTTAAAATGGCATAGGGTTGCCTGGTCAAAGCCGTCAAGAAACAGAGGTTGCCACGAAAATAGGGGACGTATTTTACGATTTATTTATCCAAGTAAAAAGTGATTTACCCAAGTGTAAAGATGAAACCGGTGCTAAAATGTAGAGATTAATATGCTCTTTAAAATGGCATAAGGTTGCCTGGTCAAAACCGTCAAGACCCGGAGGTTGCCTCGAAAATAGGGGTCAAAATTAAACGCTTTTCGAACCCCGCAAGTGTAAAGAAGAAACCGGTGCTAAAATGATGAGAATAATATACTTTTTAAAATGGCATAGCGTTGCCTGGTCAAAGCCGTCAAGAAACATCGGTTGTCACGAAAAAGGGGGGTGTATTTTACGATTTATTTACCCAAGTAAAAAATGATTTACCCAAGTGTAAAGATGAAACCGATGCTAAAATGTAGAGAATAATATGGTCTTTAAAATGGCATAGGGTTGCCTGGTCAAAACCGCCAAGAAAAGAGGTTGCCACGAAAAGTATGTGCGTGTGGGAGGGGGGGGGCGAATTTTCGCGGTTTTCTTACCCTAACATATTTAAAAATGAAACCGTTTATAAAATATAGAGAATAATATTCTCTTTTGAGTATCATAGGGTTGCCAGGTGAAAATCTCGAAAAATAGTGGTTGCCTCGAAAGAAAAAAAAAAAAGCGAATTTTGAAGGGTTTTTTATACAATGTGAAGAAAAAATATAAAAAGTATTTTAAAAATAAAAAATAAATAAACTGTAATGAAACTGTTCTAAAATTTCCCATAAAAACAACGAATTAATAGTAAAAATTAAAAATGTAGCATGCGGATACGGATAAGAAAATACGACCGCAAAAGTTAACAAAAATGAAGATAATAATGCCCAAGAAACTCATAATAAAAAATTCTGTTAGTATACAAAATAAATAATTAAATAAAATGAAAAAAAAAAACCTCTTATTTCAGATTTGCAGCAAGATTTACAAATTTCAATTTCATAAATTAATTCATTGTTATTAAGAAACGCAAAAAAATTATCAATTTTTTAAAAATGTTTTTCGCTTTATTTGTACCCATAATTAATTTGCAGAAGGTATTATTGATTATTTTAATTAGATAATAAAAAAAATTAATTGAGAAAATTTTCTAAAATTGACAAATTCTTAATATAACAAAATCAGCACAACCCAATATTTTCGTATAACATTCTACAAAGCAGTCGCATACAAGGCAGTCGCTTCAGGGAATTATCTTCTCAATACTTTGACACAATTTGAATATTTTAAGTATTTAAAAATGGGGAAAAAAGAGCTCGTGAGCTGAAATTAGTTGTATACAGATTAGAAAAAGAATGGTCACGTATAATAATTTAATTTTCTTTATGCTTTAAAATCTCTTATATCATTAAACAAATAAAATAAACGAATATTGAAATTCGCTTCCTTTTCTAAGCTGACCGCTATACCTTGACAGGTTTGAAGCACAATCGTAAGGAAATTGAAAAGTGTTGTATGTTCTACATTTAGCTAGCAATTTCATCTTTTAAATATTAATCATTTCGTGTTTAACCTTTTTAAAATAGTCTTCATGTGTGTTTCACTTTGTGTTAAACACCTTTAATATTTGTTAGCTTTTTGGAGACTGACCGCTATTTCTTTACGAATTTTACCAGGCAAACATATGCCATTTTAAAATAACTCCTACGCTGTACATTCTGGAACCAGCTACACCTTTCAAATATTCATATAATTTCATCCTTATTCATTTTCTTTGTTAATACTATTCGTATTTTTTTACACTTCGTTAAGAAATCTTCAAAACTCGCCTATTTTTTTGTGGTTGACTGCTTTACTTGACAGATTTGACCTATTTTCGAGGCAACCTCCGAGTCTTGACGGTTTTGACCAGGCAACCTTATGCCATTTTAAAGAGCATATTAATATCTATATTTTAGCACCGGTTTCATCTTTACAGTTGGGTAACTCACTTTTTACTTGGGTAAATAAATCGTAAAATACTTCCCCTATTTACGTGGCAACCTCTGTTTCTTGACGCCTTTGACCATTCAACCCTATGCCATTTTAAAGAGCATATTAAGGGCGTGCATCCGGAAATGAAGATTTCTATTCAACATGGCCGCCCAGGTTCTAAGAAAAAATTGGGGTTGGCCTAACTTTAAAAACTGACAGCCATTAGCTCCAATCAGTGAATAGTAGAATTCCCCTATTAGTTGAAAAATTATCTCTTCTTGACTACCTAATTATTTTGACACTTCCTCTCCTAGCTGTGGGGTGACAGAGGTGATAAGAGACAGTTTCCCACCTGTATTTAATTATCTACAAGAACGCCGCAAAAAAAAAAAAAAAGAAAACTATCGCATCGCTCAGTGAAATATTTTGTGAAACGTAAATCACTAAAATAAATAGATTTAAGATTTAAATTCTAATGTCATGAAATTTAATCTTAATGAATAAATGAGAATTCTTTACACAAAATGTTTCAGAACAGAAGAAAATATTTTTTTTAATTATAAATACATGCATAAAATATATGAATATTATAAAAAAATGTTTATTGAATTATTTATACTACATATATAGTTTCAAACAGTACATAAAATAGCTCTCTCTCTTGTCGAAAGATTCAAACCCACGGTAGTGTGTTTTAAAAAATAGTGGTTGATTTTTTTTTTTTTTTTTTTTTTTAAGTTTTAATAGGAAATATGTTTACTCAAAAGTTTTTTTTTAATTCTAACTATTTACTTTCTTTCACGTATACACAGGGTAAAGAAAGTATTGTTTTTGGGTCAAATTTTCGAAATTGAGTTTTTTTTTTCTTTATTATATAATTATACGTTTTGAAATCCTCTGAATTGGAAAATGTTTTTAGCGGTTGGTTTGTGTGTTTATCTGTCTGTTATCAGCATATATCAAGAACAAATAATAGCAGAAAGTCCAAACTTGGTATTTTAAATGGGTTTCATATAAATATGCTACACTAAATTTTTTCCTTGAGACAAAGCAAATGGCTCACGTACAGGAATATCCAAGAGAATTCAAATACATGATGTTTATGGGGTTCAAAGTTCAAATAAATTATGTTCTGATAAGTACAATTTAACAGTATTTGGATATATTGAGGCTATACTTGGAAATTGCTGGAATTATAACTGATTTTGTGTTAGAAGTTTTTCAAGTAAGAATAAATTTAAATACACAACATTGTTCATCGACAATATGCAGAGCTACCCAAAAGTTTTTTTTTTATTCTAACTATTTACTTTCTTTCACGTATACACAGGGTAAAGAAAGTATTGTTTTGGGGTCAAATTTTCGAAATTGAGGTTTTTTTTTTCTTTATTATATAATTATACGTTTTGAAATCCTCTGAATTAGAAAATGTTTTTAGCGGTTGGTTTGTGTGTATATCTGTCTGTTATCAGCATATATCAAGAACAAATAACAGCAGAAAGTCCAAACTTGGTATTTTAAATGGGTTTCATATAAATATGCTACACTAAATTTTTTCCTTGAGACAAAGCAAATGGTTCACGTACAGGAATATCCAAGAGAATTCAAATACATGATGTTTATGGAGTTCAAAGTTCAAATAAATTATGTTCTGATAAGTACAATTTAACAGTATTTGGATAAATTGAGGCTATACTTGGAAATTGCTGGAATTATAACTAATTTTGTGTTAGAAGTTTTTCAAGTAAGAATAAATTTAAATACACAACATTGTTTATCGACAATATGCAGAGCTACCCAAAATTAAGCTAAACGCTCTTTTGTATTGAACGTAATTGATGGAAGTGCTTTGCTATATTTTATTATGCCGACGAACACTTGCTCACGAAGCAAAATTAATTTTTCATATCCATACTGTATGTAAACGAATTACTTACTTTTTTTTACTTTTTAGTTTTATTCTCAACTCTAGTTTTTTTTTTTTTTTTTTTTTTTTTTTTTTCATAATATCACATTTTGAGGTTCCCTGATTATAAAAGTCCATTATTTAGCGGTTGATCTGTATATATATCTGTTATCAGAATAACATAAAAACAGATAATGCAGGAAATTAAAAAGTGGTATTTTGAAGTTCGTATTAGGTTGCCACTTAAAATTTTGAGCAAGGTTGTCAAGTTTGAAGTCAAATTAGTAACAGCCTTGATTATTATTCATTTGTTTATTTTTACAATTATGCATTATAAATAAGTGGGTTTGATGGAGGAGGGGAGTATCCCTCTTACAAAGAAATACATGTGAAATAAAACTGTTCCATATGTTCTAAAAATGTTCCGCAATTTTAGATTTTTTTTTTAAGTACATTATTTTTATTATCTTATGCTATTGATCTTAAAACTTAATATGCAATTCATATATATATATATATATAATGAAAACCTTTTTAAAATTTTCAGTAAATATTCAATATAATTTTCTTTCATTATTTTATTACAATATGACATTTTCCTGTTCCTCCCTTAAAATTTTAGTCTTGAGTCTAAACAGTTTTAAGATTTAATTAAGTAGAATTACAGTTCAAGGAAAAATTTTATTTATTTATTTATTTATTTTTGGGTCTAATTTTAATGTAATTTTCGAATTTTGATGGAATATAATCCGACACACGCAGAGCTGCAAATACTTTAATTAAGAAAACGTTAAAAATTAAAAAGTAAAATAATACGTTCATTTCCTGATATTTTAACTGTGGATCTATGATAAATAACACCCGTGAAGTTGGAATATTTACAAGGCTTTTAGTTTAGAACCTCATCCCCCACCGCCCTTATTATTTCCCAAAATAATTTACATCTCAGCAGAAAGGAAAAGCAATAAATTATAAAACATTTAGGATAACAAAATTAATAATTTCAATAATTTTCTACTTGCAACTTTAAGTAAAATCAATCCTATGCAGGATAAAGGTCCCCTCCTAGGTGATTCTAAACCGCCCTGTTTTCTGCAATTCTAAATTCTGCTCTTCCAAACTTCACAATTTCATCGCTCCAACGGCACTATTATATATTTCCTAACCCATAGTTTTATTTTTCATTCCTTTATTTAATTATTTTTAAAAAATTATTATTATTTTAAAGTTATGTCCAGACATTACAATTTACAATTTTTTAAAGTTATAAAATTAGTTAAATAAAAAAAAAAAAAAAAAAAAAAAGATCTTTATGATATTAAAAAAAAACTTCAAATCAGACTCTTTCTACCGACTATGTCTCTATGATGGGTTGGTTTGTCTGCTGTTTGACACTGATATAACAAACAAAATCAAATTTGTCAAATCAAATCAAAAATATTTTATCAATTTCACCCACGATAGCTAATTCTTTTAGCACAAAAATGCTGGAAAATCTTTCTTTATCTATGCATATTTTTAATTTATTTTAGTAACTTCCTTTTATATAAAAATCAACCTCTGACTCTTTTTTTTACAATATATATAAATGTCATAGTAATGGGGAAAATGTTTTATAAATTATGAGTGATGCATGGGTTCTGAAACAGAATTTTTTTTGTTTAATCTGTCTCTCTCCCCCCCCCTCCCCTTCCCCTCGTAAAAACAAAAATTTTTTGCTATTGTTCGTATTTAGAAGTATTTTACAAGAAACATTTAAGAAAAGCGCCCTTTCTTCCGGTATCTTTTTTTCCGCGATCCGGAAAAAAGGGCACTTTTCTTAATTTGCGAATCGAAAAAGTGCCCTTTTTTTTTTCCCAGGTGCGCCTTTTTCCGGGATCCGCATAAACTTGCATCCATTTGGCGCAACTTTCGTGATTACGATTTATACATACGACATAACAGCATACTGCGAATATCCCATTCGAAGCACAGTATAAATATACAAAGAAAAAATTCGCTTATTCGATTTTCATTGAATTACTAATTTAATTAACACATTTTCTTGAATAGCAACCCTACCACTAACCAAAAGATTTTACTCTCTAAGCTATGAGAAGTGTTTGGTTCGATTCAAGGTAGCACTCGTCAGCCTAGCACTAGGAGTTTTCCATCGTTTTCTCCAAAACACACGTTAATATGGATTAGGACCCCTTAAAAAGATTCTCACAGAATCCATTCCACCTAGACTTTTTCTAAATTTAATAATAATAATAATAATGAATACGAATTATAATAGCTTTAATTATAATAGCTTTAATTTTACAGCAAATGCAATACAGGTTTCAGATTCTCTGTTTTAGGTTGGGACGTCATTATTACAACACTATACTATAATAAAAAAATTAATAAAAATTAATATCCATAATTTGAAATGGACACAAAATGAAAAATAAGATAATTATTTCGTTAGAATTTTATGCTTTTGTATTGTTATTATTATTATTTTGCCGGAGATTTGCGTTATTTATATCATTTTTAATAGAAAACGTGCTATAGCTACCTTGAATATCATATATCAGTTTCAAAGCATTCTACAAAAATAAAAATAAATAAATAAATAAAATAAAATAAAATAAATAAATAAAAAAAACGGAATGTTGAAAAAAAAGAAAAATAATAACCTGGTGTGTCACTCACGCGACTTTCTCTTACCCTGAACTTTAATACTATAAATACAGGTTAGAGATTAAGAGGTAAGATAACGATGTTATGTAAACCTATGTTAAACAATTCAAATTAGGCTTCGGAAGAGTTTTGTATGATAATTAATTCTGTGTGAGGAGGGCTATGGCGCCCCTCAACCCCCCGTTTCATTAACGCACCTACTTTTATATAGAATTTAATTCGGTTATTAAAAAATAATTTATTAAAATTATTATTTAAAAAAATTATCTTTTATAATAATTCAGACGATTTCCATATTAGAGAAGTAGTATGACACTAAATATCCAAAAAAAGTCCATTTTATTCTCAATATTATATGTATATATATATATATATATATATATATAAAAAAGAAAAAAACGATTTTTTTTTTCTAAGTTTTTTTTTTCGTTAAAGTGAAAAAAATCGATAACTTTGTTTTAAATTATCGTAAATCGATAGTTCAACCATTCGTTTTAAAGGTATTGGCGAGCTCTTTTGAAAGATACCCATCATGAAAATCTACTCCCCTCGAGGGTGGACTTTCCCCCCCCCCAGGGGGGGGAGGCGAGGCTCCTACATACACAAAAATTTTTTCCCCGTTGACTATCTCTATTACAAAGTATATATATTCGTTTCATTTGGTTTAGTGCAGTCCATAGACGTTAAACTCTACTTACCTGCAATTTCCCCCATAGACGTAATGTATTAGAATTCTCTTGATTGTCCCTGTACACGAACCATTTGCTTGATCTTAACGAAAAGCTTACTGTAGCATCCCTATATGATACACATTTAGAATACCAAGTTTGAACTTTCTGCCATAATTTGTTTTTGAGATATGCTGATAACAGACAGACACACACACAGACACACAGACCATTTGCTAAAAACATGATTTTCGTATTCAGGGGACCTCAAAACGTGTAAATATAACAAAATCTCGCGTTCGAAAATTTGACCCAAAAACAATACTTTCTCTTCCTTATGGGTAAGAGAAAGTAAAAAAGAGGAGAAGCATTGAAAGTTACAAATACTTCAATTACAAATAATAATAATAATAATAAATAATAATGACATGTTAATTTTTTAATATTCTTATTTTTGAACATAATAAGAAACAATTCTAAGTTACGGTTTAATATTAACGAGACCTAAATCACAACCCCTATCATACTAAAATACTTTGTATGCGCACGGCAATAGAACAGACTTTTTCAAACTCTAAAACCTAAAAATACTTTAATTGAAAAAAATATCAGCAAAAAAATTTAAATTTAAGAGATAAAATAGTATATTGATTTCAAAATATTTATATTCATAATCTAAATATTTTGTATCGTGGCTGAAATTTGGAATTTTCTTTGAAAAAGGAAAACATAGAATAAAGTTTTATATTCAACTATAATATTAAAAAGGAAAGAATTTTGTTTATAAATTTTATCCTTCATATATATATTGCCCTTCGCACAGATACATTCATTAGTATGATAGATAGTCCCTAATTAGACGAAAAATAAACAGATGAAAAAATTGCCACAACACACAAAAGCCAACTTGGTCAGTATTATATATATATATATATATATATATATATATGCGCACATTTTAAACTACAAGTATGAATATTGGCAAAAGCATTTGTTAATTACTCTCTGTACATTTATTTTTATTAAGATATCAAACAAAATAAAACTGCTGTACAAATAGGAAAAAGAATTCAAAGCTATACACAAATAAACTTTTATTAACAAAAACAACATTACAAAATATCAGACAAATTTAGTAATTTTAATTTGATTGGTTAATCAATTATTATTTCTGATTTCTATGTGCCTTATCTCATTTGTCTATTATTCAATCAGATAATATGTTTAATTACACATGCATACAAAAATGAAGTTTACAAAATTTGATTTGATGATTTCAGCTGACCTTTATGTTTTTTGATGTGCTGAAACCGAAAATACAGCCCATTTTTCTCTATCACGTATAGATTTTTGTCAATACAGGGTGTTTACCGACACGATTTCTTATATATACCATCATAACAATCGGTTTGTTGGTTGGTTGATATGGTTTTAAGTCGCACTAGGGCTTCACAATTTCAACAATAGGCCTACTTGATTAATTAATCATGGAGAAATACTATAAAACTTATTATATAATTATATTGGTGGAAGAGTAATGGAAGAAATTGTACCCTGTTTTGACAAAAATGTATACGTGATAGAGACAAACTGGCTTCACTTTCGGTTTCAGAAAACCAAAAAACATAAATATCAGCCAAAATCATAAAATCAAAATTTTACATGTCGGCCTGTGTCATCTCCCGTGGATAATTTTTAAGTTTAACATCAAATGAGTTTTCAGATACATTTTTCGATGCTGTAACATATTTGAATCGCAGTTACATATGAACAACACTATACGTGATGTACATAATATTTTCTTTCATGATATTTTCTACATTTATTTGATTTATTCCATCAACTATAAAATGTCAACAGTTTTATGCCAAATATAATATGCTATGATTGGCTACATCTATCGCATGAGACACGACTTCCATTACCCATTATACTCGCATTATATGCACTTTTTGGCAAAAATGTGATCAGAAGACATAGAACTGACCTAAAGAAATAGACAACTAAAAATGTTCCGGTAAGAGAAAGTTAATACCTACGTAAAGACATATAAAACAGAGTTTACATAGCGATTTTTTTTTTTTTTTCTTGAAACACTAATTTCCAAGATCTAAAACTGATCTGTCTGATCAGGGTAACTATTAATTTTCCTGTAATAACAACGTAAAGCATGAGAAAGTATATATAAAATGGGTTTATGTAACGATTTTCAAGAAAATCGTTAGAGCCGTTTTTGAGATACCGACTTTTACCAAAACTTGGCATATTCATTTGTTGAGTGGAAAACAATTACATACAAAAGGATATTTAAAAAAGGTTTAAGATTGAAAGTTTGAATAAAATCCGTACAGCTGTTTTGAAAGGAATGCACTT